>JAWDJD010000004.1:129427500-129990000 GCA_035047305.1 Bradypodion pumilum
TACGCAACCATAGAAGGGTTCTACGCAAGCGTAAAAAGGTTCACACGCGTAAAAGGGTTCTACGCAAGCGTAAAAGCCTTCTACGCAAGCGTAAAAGCCTTCTACGCATGCGTAGAAAGCGACTTGCGCAGAAGGGATGCCCAGTACCTCTTCCCCCCCTGCTGCCAATTCCGGGGTTTTGGCAGCTGCGGGTGGGAAATGGCGCAAATAGGCGCCAAAAATCGGTATATCCCGGCCAATCCGGGAAGGTTGACAGGTATGATTATGTGATGATTATGGGGTACATGAGATTGGGGTGGGTGGGTGGGGTTTTCATAAACTGCGTAAGCCATAAGCATCAATATTATAACAAAGTAAGGCTTGAACTATCCTGCTTTGCATGTATGAGTCCATCTCATATATTTGTTTCTCCTTTTAAGTTGCATTACTGGACTGAATGAACATTTGCACGATATTCTAATTTTCCGAGTTTCACCTGCAGACTCACACTTAACAGGGTCAGTTGCTGGCATAATGAAGCCAGAATTTAGACGGATTTACTTTAGAGTGGCTTTGTGGTTAAGACGCTGAGTTTGACAACCTGAAGGTCAGCAGTTCGAGATCTGAGGACTGCAGGACAGAGTGAGCTCTTGTTGTCTGTCTCAGCTCCTGCCAGGCTAGCAGTTCTAGAGAAAGAAATTGCAAGTATTTTATTTATTTATTTATTTATTTATTATTTACATTTATATCCCGCTCCACTCAACCCACGGCCGACTCAGAGCGGCTAACAACATATTAAGATACATACTGTTACAATAAAATTATGCAAAAAACACAATAATTAATCAGTACAATTACAGAAAAACAATAATCACAATAATACAATATCAACCCTCCAACCCTCCAATAGCAAGCATCAAGACAAAAGGGAAGGGAAAAAAAACACATCTTTTCAGAAGCCCCACATGTCCAGGTACAACAAGGCCACCACAAAAATAATCAAAGTCAAAAACTACCCGCCCTAGTCAACCTCCAAGAGGAACAAAGGGCCGGGAGGGCACGATGCTTCGCAGCAGCGGCGTCATTTATCTCCCTGCCGATGGTGGGGGCGGGGAGGGCGTGGCTGCGGCGGCGTCCTTCGGAGCCTCCTAGGCCACGGAAGGCTCTCTTTATCTCCCCGCCGGTGGTGGGGGCGGGGAGGGCGCGGCTGCGGCAGCGTCTTCGGAGCCTCCCGGGCCACGGAAGGCTCCCTTTATCTCCCCGCCGGTGGTGGGGGCGAGGAGGGCGTGGCTGCGGCGGCGTCCTTCGGAGCCTCCCAGGCCACGGAAGGCTCCCTTTATCTCCCCGCCGGTGGTGGGGGCGGGGAGGGCGCGGCTGCGGCAGCGTCTTCGGAGCCTCCTGGGCCACGGAAGGCTCCCTTTATCTCCCCGCCGGTGGTGGGGGCGGGGAGGGCGTGGCTGCGGCAGCGTCTTCGGAGCCTCCCGGGCCACGGAAGGCTCCCTTTATCTCCCCGCCGGTGGTGGGGGCGGGGAGGGCGCGGCTGCGGCAGCGTCTTCGGAGCCTCCTGGGCCACGGAAGGCTCCCTTTATCTCCCTGCCGGTGGTGGGGGCGGGGAGGGCGCGGCTGCGGCAGCGTCTTCGGAGCCTCCCGGGCCACGGAAGGCTCCCTTTATCTCCCCGCCGGTGGTGGGGGCGGGGAGGGAGTGGCTGCGGCAGCGTCTTCGGAGCCTCCCGGGCCACGGAAGGCTCCCTTTATCTCCCCGCCGGTGGTGGGGGCAGGGAGGGCGTGGCTGCGGCGGCGTCCTTCGGAGCCTCCCAGGCCACGGAAGGCTCCCTTTATCTCCCCGCCGGTGGTGGGGGCGGGGAGGGTGCGGCTGCGGCAGCGTCTTCGGAGCCTCCCGGGCCACGGAAGGCTCCCTTTATCTCCCCGCCGGTGGTGGGGGCGGGGAGGGCGCGGCTGCGGCAGTAGATGAATAGGTACTGCTTTGGCAGGAAAGGTAATAGCATTCCATGTGCTCCAGAGTCTAATCATGCCTGCCACATGACCATGGAAATGTCTGCAGACATAGATGGTGCTGGCTTTATAGTTGTAAATGGTAAATGTCACCATTGCTTGAAAGCCAGTCGTATCTGACTCTAGGGTTCAGTGCTCATCCCTGTTTATAGTTGAAGAGCCAGCACTGTCTGCGTTTGCAGACATTTCCGTGGACATGTGGTAGGCATGCCTAGACACCGAAGTGCATGGAACGCTGCTTACCTTCCCACTGAAGTGGTACCTATTTATCTACTTGCAATTTCTTGCTTTCAAACGGCTAGATTGGAGATGACCACTACACCCTAGAGTCAGACACATAGCTGTCAAGTATCCCTTATTGGCCGGGAAAACCCCTTGTTTTACCCTCTTTCCCGCAGTCATCCCTTATTAATTAGACTGCAAAGCCCTATTGCCGCCATTGGAGGGCAGCACAGGATAAGCATAGCTGTCAAGTATCCCTTATTTGCCAGGAAATTTCCCTTATTTCCAAATCCAAATCTTGACAGGTATGGTCAGACATGACTGGCTTTCAAGAAAGAGAGACCTAAGCATGGGTAGGCATGTGTTATGAGTCCCTCTCACATGTCACAACAAATTTTGAATGTCATGTAAAATCTTGGTTCTCTTTCCTCCCACAGCTCTTTTCTGTTGTCGCTGCACATCAGATGGATCATACCAGGTCCTTCCTTCATGAAAAGGCAAGGTTTGTGGTGTGTTAGAATAAACTAATGTTCCCTCATCCATGCTAGTTTCTTGAGTTGTCATCCGGCCCTATAATAATTGTGTGCAATTATAATTGTGTGCTGACAAATCCATTTTACCTTACGACAACTCTTTCCAGAGTCTTATAAGTAGAGGGTGCACCAAGTACTGTTGCCACTGCCCTACACAAGTTAATCAATGTTTTCCCATAGCACTTTAGCTCTTATCAGTGTGCTTCTGGTTATTCTCAAGGCCAACTGTCCCTCCTATTCTACTAAAAGCAATACACCATATCACCAGCTCAAGTACCTGCGATAGTAACGAAGGACCCACTGTCCCAGCCTCTTAAAATTCCATGCACACATCTCAGTAGCAGTAACATCACACCAAACCTGACATCCGGTTTGGAAATAATAAGTCATACTATGTTAAACAGGGCTTTGCAGTCTTCTCAGACCGATGTGCAGTCTTCTAGTAAAGGTAAAGGTTTCCCTTGCTCGAAAGACAGTCGTAGCCGACTCTAGGGTTCAGTGCTCATCTCTCTTTCAAAGCTGAAGAGTCAACGCTGTCTGCTTCTGCAGACGTTTCCATGCTCATGTGGCAGGCATGACTAGACACCGGAACACACGGAACGCTGGTTGTGACCACGCCTCGAGCACGGAAAGACAAACACGTTAGATAAGAGGCTCTCAATGCGATCTATCGACAGAAATCCTGAGGAAAAATTGATGAAAAGCTTGTAAATACCGGATCAGTTTTGATGAACTTAGATAAACATAATAAATGGACATTTTTGGTTGATATTACTTATTGATGGTTTTGCTCTGAGAGACTTTAAGTGATTGACACAATGGAATCAAGAAGGATTGAATTTTTAGTTGGTATTATTGGAACAATTTATGATACAAGGTTTAACAAGAGGAAAATTTTCCCATTTGTACTGAATAGATTGATCTAAACTTTACATTGCCTCAAACGGTATTCTGTTTTCCATCTCTGCTTCAAAGCCGAAGAGCCAGCGCTGTCTGCTTCTGCAGACATTTCTGCAGTCATGTGGCAGGCATGACTAGGCACTGGAGCGCACGGAACGCTGTTACCTTCCCACCGAAGTGGCCCCTATTTATCTACTTGCAATTTCTTGCTTTCGAACTGCTAGGATGGCAGGAGCTGGGACAAAGACAGGAGCTCATTCCGTCCTGCAGTACTCAGGAATCGAACTGCTGACCTTCCACCTCCCAGTTAGCGTTTTAGCCACTTGAGCCACTGCAGTCCTTGTATACACAATCAGTCTGAGAATACTCCTGGTACTTAAAACAATCTTTCTCTTGGGGATCATTCCTAAAGGGATGCCATTTGATCTTCCAATATTATCAGCCCAGAAGCCACATATGTGTAAGAAGTACGTAGCGTCTGTGGTAGCAGAATTTGCTTATAGGGCTTAGTAAAGGTTTCCCTTGCTCCAAAGCCAGTTGTATCCGACTCTAGGGTGCAGTGCTCATCTCTGTTTCAAAGCCGAAGAGCTAGCGCTGTCTGCTGCTGCAGACATTTCTGTGGTCATGTGGCAGGCACGGAACATTGTTCTCTTCCCACCAAAGTGGTCCCTATTTATGTACTTGAAATTTCTTGCTTTCGAACTGCTAGGTTGGCAGGAGCTGGGACAAAGACGTCTTATAGGGCTTTCCCCCCTGATATTTTACCATTTGCTAGGTCTTTTCTTGATAGGTAGCCAGTCTAGTTAAAGCATTTGCTGATACAATGACAGGCACAGTCACAGACAAGAAAACAAGATAGAATAAATCTAGTGCAAAATAGCAAGCATGGAAAAAGAAAATTTGAGCATCATACATTTGCTTAAAAATTTCTTCTTCAAGGTTTCTCTATGTGCAGGCACGAGAAAGAATGTGCTTATTGTATCTAATATATTCCAAGCCAAACTACTTACCCTGATACATTCGTAGCCCTGAACCATCCAAATAATGTCAGATTTTGCTCCAACTTTAACAATACAGTAGTACAAAGCAACAACTTGCCTTTGTAATAACATTTAGCATCCATCTTTCATTTCATCACAGTAAAAAACTCAAACTCCTTGGAAAGATGTTATCTTTAGTTTCTAATGTTAGATTTTATTTCTTGTTTGTACTGTGCAAAAAAAAGCAATATTTGTGTAAATGTTGCAATCCATTTTACTGCCTCTGCACCAAGACATTTACAGTCCTAATTTTATCCAAGTATTTCTACAGTGATTCTCAATAATATTTCTCAATAATAATTCCGTCATCATGTGGCAATCATGGCTAGACACCAGAGCACACAGAATGCTGTTACTGTTCCCACCGAAATGGAACCTCTTTATCTACTTGCAATTTCTTGCTTTCAAACTGGTAGGTTGACAGGAGTTGGGACAGAGATGGGAGCTCACCCCGTCATGCAGCACTCGGGTCTCATACTGCTGACCTGCCGAATTTCCAGTTGTCAAGTTCAGCTTCTTAACCACTAAGCCACTTACTATGTCTTAAAACTTGCATGGCCCAGAGCCTACTCTGTCAAGTTCATTCAAAGTGTCCTTTAGTTCATAAAAATGTATGCAGTAATAAATGTATTGGTTTCAAAGGTGCTTGAACTGCAAGCAGACCATTTCATTCAGACCATAGCTGTCAAGTATCCCTTATTGGCCAGGAAAACCCCTTATTTTACCCTCTTTCCTGCCGTCATCCCTTATTAATTAGACTGCAATGCCCTATTGCCGCCATTGAAGGGCAGCATAGGATAAGCATAGCTGTCAAGTATCCCGTATTTGCCGGGAAATTTCCCTTATTTCCAAATCCAAAACTTGACAGGTATGATTCAGACACTACTATATCCGATTCTTCTCCATGAGTATGGCAAGCTTTATTCAATTTTATTACAAAACTAATCCCCAGACACTGTAACTGATTACACTCTCATAACCAACTACAGCCAGAGAAAAGATGCATTTTATAGAAGGTTGTCATTGACAATAAGGAAAAAGATTTGTAGTATAGTGATTTCTGTTTGTCTTATTCTACAGAAAAGATGGCGACCTTTTGGCCATTGAATTTCATGAACCCCACCTAATGTGGCCAGCATTAAGGGGCCATGAGAACTAGTAGTCAAAAATATCTGCATATATAAAGGTGCCTCACCTCTGACCAGTGGTTGGCATCAGCAGGTTCGTACCAGTTCACCAGAACCAGTAGCAGAAATTCTGGCTGCCCTCGCCCATCCAAGTTTTGAAATAAAGTAGTCCTAATTTGGGTGCAATGCAGGGCTTTCCCTCTGCCCATGCCCACCATACCACGGCCACAGTGTGGTAGCAAATTTTTTTTTGAGCCCAACACTGCCTCTGACTAACCAAAATCAGCGAGTGATTCTCCCTCCACCTACAATATGTCACCTGCTAATATTTATACTGAGTTGTTGTACAGGAACAGAGAATGGCAAAAAAAATTAACATCTTGATTTAATGGCTGCTTCTCCTGCAAAGTGGGACTGCGGTGACTCAAGTGTTTAAGACACTGAACTCAACAACTGGAAGGTCAGAGTTTGATTCCTGAGTACTGCACTACCGAGTGAGCTCCCGTCTTTGTCTCAGCTCCTGCTAACCTAGCAGTTTGAAAGCAAGAAATTGCAAGTAAATAGGTTCTGTTTTGGTGGGAAAGGTAACAGCATTCTGTGTGCTCTGGTGTCCAGACATGCTTGCCACATGATGACGGAAACATCTGCGGCTCTTTGGCTATAAACAGAAATGAACACTGAACACCGAGTCGGATACAGTGGTGGACTCCAAAAAATTTACTATCACGATGTGGGCATGGTATGGTGGCCGTGGCCAGGGGGTAAACCCTGTGTTGCACCCGAATTAGGAATACTTTATTTCAAAACATGGATGGGCGGGGCCAGCCAGAATTTCTGCTACCGGTTCTCGCGAACTGGTGCGAACCTGCTGATGCCCACCACTGGTCGGGTGCAACTGGCTTTGGAGCAAGGGCGACATTTACCTTTAACATTACCTTTTTTTTGTAAAGGTTTTTGATTCTGCATCTATGATAAAATAACTTTAAAGAATTGTTTTTACTTTCAGCAACAAACTTTTATTGATTAAACAGCATTTTTTTTTTCAATCACTTCAGAAACTTTCAGAAACTCCTTGCTATCTTTCCTTGCAATGTGAAAATCCACTGGTTCAAACATGTTCAATTTTGTTAAGAACCATACTGATTCAGAAGCTATTTCTTTGCATCTCTCTAAGAACAGCAACAGTGACTGTGTGTTCCCAACCCAGGAACCTCAAAATACCGTACGGATCCTTCCAAGGTTTTCCAGGTAAGAGATTATTGCATACCTATCAAGCGCAGCTCCAGAAATTACGGGACCTGCGCAGAAATGTTTCTGCGCAGGTCCGTTCTACGCATGTGTAAAAGCCTTCTACGCATGCGTAGAAGCGACCTACGCATGCGTAGAAGGCTTTTACGCATGCGTACAACGAACCTGCGCAGAACCGTTCTGCGCAGGTCACTTCTACGCATGTGTAGAAGGCTTCTACGCATCCCCTTCTGCACAGAAGCCTTCTATGCATGCGTAGAAAGGACCTATGCAGAAGAGATGCGCAGTAACTCCTCCCCCCCCCCGCTGCCAAATTACAGCGTAGCGGCAGCTCCGGGCAGGAAATGGAGAAAATCGGCGCGGAAATACGGGAAATCCCGGCCAATCCAGGATACTTGACAGGTATGGATTATTGGGGTGGGGGTGGGGTTACCAGTCCTTTCTTTTAGTCATGCTTTGAAACACTGCAGCATGGCCAGGATTGGGCAGTTTCCAAAAGTGATACAAGCTTGGGGTGATTACAACTGACTCATTTCATTTCCCAAAAGACACACTGGGGATTCAAACTCCTGCTTCCTGACTCCACATCCAACTGCTCTAATTTTCTGAACTCTCCAGTATGCATTTGTTGTGTTCGGTGCTAGGACGACAGAGACCAGCATTAGTTGGGTGTGGGTCAAACACAAGTGATTCAGCTTTATTGCCTGCACAACACAACTTGGCTCAGGGCAGAAACAAAGACATATTTATACTAAGTGAGGCATACAATAATAGATACATTTTGGCGGGCTTAGAACCGATTGGTTAAAACACGGATCAGAAATATACAGACGCTCATTGGAGGAAAACCATGGTTAAACTATTTACAGGGAAGTAACTGGATGCCAGCTATTCAAACTTGGCGCCTTTTTTTCAAGACTATGTCAGTTTCAAAACACAACAGCATTCTTTTTCTGTGATGGCGAAGCTTGGCTCTCCAGGTGTTCTTGGACTTCAATTACCAGAAGCCCAAGTCAGCACTCCTGCTGATCAGGGTTTCTGGGAATTGAAGTTCAAAAACAGATGGAGTGCCAAGGTTCACCATCACTGGTATAGGCAATCATCATGGCGATCAGCCATGAAGACTGTCCTGAGACTATAATGCACTGGCCTTTCATCTGCCTTCTGCTCTGCAGTGTGACACCCATACCACTGATCCAGTTCCATGAGTCACTTTCTGGTTCTGATCCCTCTTGGCATCCTAAGTCCTCCTTAGCCCCAGGCTAGTATTGATGAAGCTGCTGCCCTCCATCAAGATGGCTTCAAGTGGGATTTAATCCACTTGGGGACCATCACCCTTCCCTGTGGACTTCAGCACCCAAGGCCGTTAGTCCTCAGGGTTGCCAGGTTAGTTAACTGTCACTTGACGCTCAGCGTTGAGTCACTGGCAGTATGGTCTACTCTATTATCATAGCAGGATAACCTGGCCAGACAGTATTGAACATTTGTACCAGGTTATCTTGCTATGTATGGTATGGATGTTTCGGGTTACAATTTTTTTGGGGTTACAACAGATGCTGTTGGAACAGACCTCCGTCATAACCCGAATGCATTTTTATGGGAAACTGCATTTCGGTTGAAGTATTTTTGGTTTTCAATGCATTCCTATGGGAAATTGCATTCAATGCATTCCTATGGGAAATTTGGTTAAAGTAATTTTCACTGTAAGAAACATCCCGGAGAACACATTAATTATGTTAGCCGAGGTTCCGCTGTATTTTAAGGTTAGTTTTCATCTGATGAAGCAGACGTGATCTACAAAAGCTAATATTAAAATATAGCAGTGAGTCTTTAAAGCTGCCACAACCTTTTTGTTTGTTTATTTTGTTTACTCTATGAAATGATCCCACGTTCAGAAACACTAAACCTGCAAATGGCATAACAATTCCGTGTCAGAAATTATTCTAGGTTGAAAGGATGTTTGCTGGAGGAACTCCGCTCAGGGAATGCACAAACGAGGCTCCTTTCATGTCCCCAAGATCTTTTCCCCATCAAAGTGATCTCTATTTTATCTACTTGCAATTTCTCGCTTTCGAACTGCTAAGCTGGCAGGAGCTGGGACAGAGACGGGTGCACATTCCGTCATGCAGTACCCGGGTCTCGAACTGCCGACTTGCCGGCCTTCCAGCTAACAAGGTGAGCTTCTTAACCACTGCAGTAAAGGTAAAGGTAAAGGTTTCCCTTGCTCGAAAGCCAGTCGTATCCAACTCTAGGGTTCAGTGCTCATCTCTGTTTCAAAGCCAAAGAGCCAGCGCTGTCTGCTTCTGCAAACATTTCCGTGGTCATGTCGCAGGCATGTGTGCACGGAACACTGTTACCTTCCCACCAAAGTGGTCCCTATTTATCTACTTGCAATTTCTTGCTTTCGAACTGCTAAGCTGGCAGGAGCTGGGACAGAGACGGGCGCACATTCCGTCCTGCAGTACTCGGGAATCGAACTGCTGACCTTCCGCCGCCCAGTCAGCGTCCTAGCCACTTGAGCCACTGCAGTCCTCAACCACTTGCAAATTGGCATAATCAGCATATTAAGGCGCTTGACAAGGAGTCGCCACTAGAGGGAGATAGCTGGAGCTCCGCCGAGCACAGCCTCGCCGCACCTACGGAAGAGAAGGCGGCCGAGGCGTGAAGAGCGCAGCCGCAGAGCGAAAGCCGGAGACTGAAGTGCGCAGGCGCAGGAAGGGGAGCCTTTGCGAGGAGGCCCCTCCGCGCCTCTAGAGGGCAGCCGAACTTTCTCACGGGTCTCCTCTCTTGCCGCCTCGTCAGCCGGGATGCATTTCGCGCATGCGCGGCCGGCCTCGGCCTTTTCCCCCCAGCGTTCCGTGTTGGAGGCGTTTCGCTGAGCGGCCCTCGGCCTCAAGCGAAAGGGGTCAGAACCAGGAACCATGGTCAGTACCGGACCCAAACGGGCCCTGGGGGAAAGCGGGGGCCCGGCTTCGCCCGCCTGCGCCTCGGGGGGCTCTAGCGGGGCTCCGGGGCTCCGGATGGATGCTGATTGCGGAGCGGCGGGCCCGGCTGCGGAAGCAGCTTCCAGCGTGGCCTAATGGCCGCCCTCGAGCCGTGGCCTCGGAGGGGCCTTTTTCTCCCGCCAGGCCAGGCCCGACCCTCCTCACCGACTCTGCCTGGTGGGGTCTCCCCAGGCAGGCCTCACCCTTTCCCCCCCTCCAACTCTCCTCCTGCCAGGGGCCCTTCTTTGCTGGCAGGCGGGTAACGTCGGGACGCGCGGGCTTGAAACGTGTCAGGGCAGGGGCTCCCTGGAGTGCGTGGGAACGGAACGAGAGAGGGGACAGTCGGGGAAAGGGCAAGGGCGGCTCCGCTTGGCGTTAGGTTAGGGGCCCAGTGGTTCTCAACCTTTGGACTTCAACTCCCAGAAGCCTCAGTCAGTCCATCGGGTGATCAGTGCATTGGGAAATTGACTTAGGCTTCTGGGAATTGAAGTCCAAAAACCAAAGGTTGATAAACACTAGTCAGGGATGGGGGGGGGAATGACCTGTGTGTGTGTGTGTGTGTGTGTGTGTGTGTGTGTGTGTGTGTGTGTGTGTGTGTGTGTGTGTGTGTGTGTGTGTGTGTGTGTGTGTGTAAAAACCTATGGGACCGTCGAACTAGACGACTGAAAGGTTGGCAGGTCAACAGTTTGAGACCTACAGGTGAAACTCTGAAAATTAGAATATCGTGCAAATGTGTTCGTTTCACTTAAAAGGTGAAACAAATATATGAGAAAGACTTTGCTACACGCAAAGCGAGAGATGTCATGCCTTAAAGGTAAAGGTTTCCCTTGCTCGAAAGCCAGTTGTATCTGACTAGGGTGCAGTGCTCACCTCTGTTTCCAAGCCGAAGAGCCCAGCGCTGTCTGCTTCTGCAGACGTTTCCGTGGTCATGTGGCAGGCATGACTAGACACCGGAATGCTGTTTACCTTCCCACCGAAGTGGTCCCTATTTATCTACTTGCGTTTTCTTGCTTTTCGAACTGCTAGGTTGGCAGGAGCTGGGACAAAGACGGGAGCTCATTCCGTCCTGCAGTCCTCGGGAATCAAACTGCTGACCTTCCGCTTCCCAGTCAGTGTCTTACCTACTTGAAACACTGCAGTCCTTAATTCGTTATAATTGTGACGATCATGGCGTACATGAAACTGTGATGATTCTGGGGTACATGAGATGGGGGGGGTTGGGGTTTTCATAAGCTGTACATAAGCATCAATATTATAACAAAGTAAGGCTTGAACTATCTTGCTTTGCATGGAATGAGCCTTATCTCATATATTTGTTTCACCTTTTAAGTTGCATCACTGAACTCAATGAACAATTTGCACGATTTTCTAATGTTCCGAGTTTCACCTGTAAGTGCTGCACGACAGAGCGAGCTCCCATGGCCTGTCCCCAGCTCCTGCCTTCCGAGCAGTTCGGAAAGCAAGAAATTGCAAGTAGGCCAATAGGCACCATTTTGGTGGGAAGGCAAACAGCATTCCGTGCCCTCCGGTGGCCTAGTCATGCCTGCCACATGACCACCAAAATGTGCAGATGCAGACAGCACTGGCTCTTTGGCTGTAAATAAAGATGAGCACCCTAGAGTCAGCTGCGACTGGCTTTTGAAAAAGGGAGACCTTTACCTTTGCTTATGAAATCCTATGGACATGATGCGTCTCATGCGTTGTGTTTTTTTGACGCATGAGTTAACTTAAGAGCCATTACAGGGTTGTCTCATACATTGAGAAAAGGAGGCAGAGTAAGTTATGATAGCACTCGTCAAATACCTGAGAGATAATCATAAAGGGGAAGGGAAGGATCTGTTCTTCATCATTCCAGAGTGCATAAGAAGAGGTTCAAACCCCAGAAAGTCAGAGATAGCTGAATACACACTGGAAGCATTGGAGAGAAAATTGGATAACCATCTGTCAGATCTTTGATTTGGATGCCTGCATCTAGCAGGGGAAGGCTGGATTCGATGTCCTAAAAGGCCCCTTTCTGCTCAGTGATCCTACGATTGCCTTTAGATTTATCTGTGTGAGAGTTTTAAGTATTCGCCTGAAAGTCTGCCATGTGAACATTTGGGTATAGAGCTGTTTTTACAAAGCTTTTTCACATACTGTAGATGGTTTCGTCATTGTAACTTCCGGAGTGAGGAACATGTGGCTCTGTTGGACAGCCCATCATTTTTCATCACAGGCTGTAAAGGGCTGTGGTGGCTCAGAGGTTAAGAAGCTCGCCTTGGCTAGCTGGAAGGTCAGCAGTTCGACACCCGGGTACTGCATGATGGTTTGAGCGCTCGTCTTATGTCCCAGCTCCTGCCAACCTAGCCGTTCGAAAGCAAAATATTGCAAGTAGATAAATCGGGACCACTTCGGTGGGAAAAAAGATTTTGGAGATACGAAAGGAGCCACATTTTGTGCGTCCCCTGAGCAGAGTTTCTCCAGCAAAAATCCTTTCAACCCAGAATAATTTCTGACACGAAACTATTATCACAGGTTGTATTGACTAAATGTGATAGGAGTTGTACTCCGGCATCACACAGAGAGGGCTCAGCATTTTCCACCCTGAAGGAGCAGAAGCCCGTGTTCCTGGGAACAACTTTTGCTGTTGTACCGGAAGTTTCTTGCTTATTCTCTATGTCAGGAGTTCTCAACCTTTTAAAGCCGGGGACCGGGTCACACTCTCTCAGACAGCTTCAGGGGCCGGGACAGCCATTTTGCCCTTCCTCTACCAAATGGCACTTCCTGGTGTGGTGGAGGTGGTCGGACCCCCAAATGAAATGGTGTCACGTGCTGCATCCGGCCTCTGGGCTGCAGGTTGAGAATCTGCTCTATGTAAACAGTTTGCAGCCATAACTTCTTGTTGCATAGCAAATGCACCCTCATCAGGATTAACATTTGGATTTTATTTATTATTTATTAGTTCAAATTTATATTGCCACCCACTCGTCGAAGCAGCTCAGTTCTCAAATTAGTTCTCAAATGAAGATAGTGATTGTATTTTTGAGAAGAGTGTAATGTTGCATTCTTAAAGTCATGAGACTCTCTTGCAGAAGATTTTAAGAAGTCAAAGTGTTGGAAATAGTAATAGAAGATGTCAGATTTGTCCCTTCAGAATGATCAGGCTATATGTATCTATCTTTAAGAATTGATTATGGTTTCTTTATTCTGACTACAGGCACATTTGGGCCTCTCGTCTGGTTATTGCATTGCAAAATATTTATGCCTAAAATAGTGTGCTACACTGAAACAAATATTTGTAACAATAACAACAGATTCCTTAAAAACATTTAATTAGAGGGCTTGCAAATATGTTACTAGATGAAGTAACTTGGAGGATTTGTTTTACTTTTAACAGGGCTTCTGGTTATCTGGGCCATAAAAAATATTGTATGAGTCTGCATTTAGGCTATAGTAAAGGTAAAGGTTTCCCTTGTTCGAAAGCCAGTCGTATCCGACTCTAGGGTTCAGTGCTCATCTCTGTTTCAAAGCCGCTGTCTGCTTCTGCAGACATTTCTATACTATGCACCTGAACATTTGCCTTTACAGTTATATGAATCTATGGTTTTTGTGTCATAGCTTTTGCTGTCAGCAGGCAGCTTTTGACATTGTTTTTGTGTTTCTTTTAGGGGTTCGTCAAAGTTGTCAAGAACAAGGCCTACTTCAAGAGGTATCAGGTCAAGTTCAGGAGAAGAAGAGGTATGTTTTACTTTTTTTGCAGGCTTTCAACAAATTAAAGAGACGAGAGCTTGACTCTTCTGTTTCTAAGTATATATTTGACACGCTAATTTCTTCTTCCAGAGGGAAAAACCGATTACTATGCTCGGAAGCGTTTGGTGATTCAAGATAAAAACAAGTACAATACTCCTAAGTATAGGATGATTGTACGTGTCACCAACAGAGATATTATTTGCCAGGTAAGGTAATCATTTCAGCCTTTACTGTATTTGAAGTGCAGTTTTCTATTTTTTGTGTTTTCAGTTTTTTGTAAAAAAAATACCCTATATTCTGTGTAGAAGTGTTGTAATTTGTAGCAGCTGCTAATCTTCAAAAGGAGAGTATACTTTCTAAAGAGAACTAGAGTTTTCTCTCTAGTTTTATATAAGGGCAGAAGTCGCACTATGAAACCTACAGTCTGGGTTATGTGACAGCACCACTGATTTTAATAGGAGAACAGATAATTGACTTTCCGATTTGTTAAATGGTATTTTAAAAAGGTACTTTGAAGATTGTTTTCCAGTTTGGGTGATTTTTAAAGAATGAATGTGTTGGCTAAAATGGATGGCTACGTTCCTGCTGAGCACAGCTGAATCAATACAAAAACTGCTTGGTCCTGATGTGTATTTTACTTGGACAAAACTGATAGTTTTCTCTGTAAATCTGTATAGTTTAAGTAGCGATGAAGACACTAGTAGAGTGTAGAAAATGATGAGAGTAGAAGTTTTTCACAAAGTTGTCAGCAGCACTACTAATTCCTCTAAACATCTTATCTACCATAACCATGATTGATGAAAATCATCTAGAAAGGAAGATTCAGCAATAGTAAAATAGCTAAAGTTTTGTGTATAAAATCTTTAAAATCTGCAGATTGAGAATATAGGAATCTTTTATGTGTGGTTTTATGGTGGGTAGAATATTTCTGGCCTCCCAGCTGCTGGTTTGTAGTTCCCACCAGCCATAAGAACAGCCTTGCTGGAACAGGCCACAACCCATCCAGTCCAGCATTCTGTCTCACACAGTGGCTCACCATTTCCTTCAGGGTATTCCCAAGCAGATGCCTTCACCTGCTTAGGATTCCCTGGAAATGGCATTGAGAGATATCCTGCCTATCTCTCCAACCCGGAGGTTGTCCTTAGGTATCCATAATTATAGCCATTGATACCATAGTTAGCTTAATCCTATAATTGTGAATCTTGGCACTCCAGCTGTTCTTTGACTTCAATTCCTAGAAGCCCAAGTCTGAATCCACATGAATGGGTTTACTGGCACTCCAGCTGTTCTTGGATGTCAATTCCCAGAAGCCCAAATCTCTGAATCCACGTATGCACAGTAAACCTATTCATGTGGATTTACAGAGACTTGAGCTTCTGAGAATTAAAGTTCAAGAGCAGCTGGAGTCCCAAGGTTCGGCATCACTGGTTTAATCTGTTTCGAGGAAAGGTAAGAATTGCAGTCAAATACGGTGGGCCATGTGTTCTTTGCTTTATGGGGTACCAATCCTGATTTTCCTTCCTGTTGTAACTGTCATGCCTATCAACACTAGGAAATTTAGTTCTATGAAAATGCTAGTAATTGCTTATATGATTCCCCATCTCTCTTCCAAATTGGAATTCCTGCGGCTGATTTGTTTAGGGTGGGGAAAAGTAACTGGTTGCCTTTCGAATGTTTGGAACTATCTTATAGTTCCCATAATCTCTGCTCACTAGCAATGCTGGTTGCAATACAGTATATGGAAGTCTTAGTATGAACTATTTGGAGGACTCAAGGTTGCTTAACCTGTGAATGAGCCACATCCTGAACTCTAAAGTCATTTCAAACTAAGAGCTGATACACAATTTCTCAAGTTCCTTCTTGAGAATAATTTTGCAAAAAGGGTGTGAGTGGTTTTCAAAGCTGTGCATCTTTTCCAACGATAGATCAGTTGTAAATTAGATTTAATTATCTGATCTAGAGGGGCAAGACTGCAAATAAATTGTGCATGTACTTTAGAAAGCTATGAAAGTTGCATTTTGATAATTTGTTGTTGGTGTTCAGTTGAAATTTTTCAGTTTGACTAAGTGAATCTTAAAAAGTCATTTTTCTACATTTCACTTTAACCAAATGAGTACATAATAAAGAGGAAAAGAGATCAATTGTACCTAGTCCAAAAACAAGGATAGTTGATGGCTTTATTAGACCATTAACATCTGAAAATCAGGTGCTAGCTTTTGATTTCTGCAGGACTCTTCATTAGATTGGGTGTTACAGACCTTGAAAGTAAAGAAACAGTGGAAGAATTACAAAAATCACGGTCAGGTTTAGGGACCAGATTCCTTAAAGGAAGTTGCAAAATTGAGCCTGCAGTCCTGTAGGATCAGTTCAAGGTTAACAGGTTGGTTGCAACTGACCATGTACATACCTGTAGTTGGTACATTTTATCCTGATACAGGATTTGTCACATTTTAATGTGCTTTTCCTGTCAAAACAGAGCTGTGTGCTTCAACATAGGAGGTGCTGAGTGAGTGGCAGATCTTTGGATGGTACTATTGGGAAGAACAATTACATCTGTTTTGCCTGGAGTGAAATGTAGTATCTTACCTTGTGCTGGTCCTACACATTGCAATTTACTTTAAACAAAGGAAACTGGACACTACATCTGCCATGATTTGAGAGTTTTCCATTACTACTGCATCCCTCTATAATGCCCAGCCTGATGAAGAGTTTTGCAGGACTCAAAAGTTAGTGCCTGTTTGTGGGAGAGTAATGGTCTAATGGTATCATCCATCCTTATTTTTGGAAAATGGGATTTTTTTAAAAATACAGTTTATGCATCTTGTTCTCTTTATAAGTATTTAGAGCAGTGTTTCCCAACCTTTTGTTTTTGGACTTCAATTCCCAGAAGACTAAGTCAATTCCCAAAAGCACTGATCAGCCAATGTACTGACTTAGGCTTCTGAGAATTGAAGTCCAGAGAACCAAAAGTTGGGAAACACTGTTTGAGAGCCAGAGTGGAGCACCTGTAGGCTTCAGCCTAATTTGTTGTGGCATCTGTCCACAGGCTTAATGGGTACAGAGATAGAAGAGGCTACCAAAGAAGGAAAGGCACATTTAAAAGTAGCCTTTTCCAGCCTGCCATGTTAGCTGGTAGGGATAGAAAGTGGACAACAGATGGTGGAAGATTGCTTTAAAATTTGCCAATACATTGGGATACAAAAACTGGAAAACCAGATGTAGCTAAATATGTACATTGTAGCAGAAGGTCTCTTTCTCACTATTTGCCTTACCTGCAAACCCATGAGTCATGCTGTCTTAAGGAACCAGCTTCCCTTGATGAAAAGCTAAGAGATGGCAAGTCCTGCCGCAGTGGTGGCATTTTCTGCTTCTGTTACTGTCTGTTATTGTAATTGTATGCCTGGTCTGGTACCCCACTATGGTAATGGAGTAGACTGTACAGCCAGCGACTAAACGCTGAGTTTCAGGCGGCTGTTAACTAACCTGACTCCCTAAAGGGGGCAAAGCAGAGGTGGGCACCAGCAGGTTCACACCAGTTCGCCAGAACCGGTAGCAGAAATTCTGGCTGGCCCCACCCATCCAAGTTTTGAAATAAAGTACTGTAGTCATTCGGGTGCAACGCAGGGCTTTCCCCCTGGCCACACCCACCATACCATGGCCACAGCGTGGTAGTAATTTTTTTGGGGGGAGCCCACCACTGGGCCAATGACTATGGAGGGAAGAGCCCCTTTAGGTGGGGTGATGGTCCTCCCTCAGTGGAGGAAATGCCACTGGAAACCATTATATTGGGGCCAACGGCAAAATGAGAAGATAGATAGATAGATAAATCTTTATTGTCATTGTCTTGCACAGAACAACGAGATTGGGGGGGGGGGATTATCAACCCAACAAAGCCTAAACAAAATACAACTATACAAAATTATCAACATACTCCCACCCCACATATACACATTTAACCCCTAAAAAGATCTAAAATTCTAAAAACTCTAAAAACTATACACAGAAGCTCCCTCATAGAAGACTGCATTGCACTGCATTCAAAGCCAGAACCGCTTTTGGGTAGAAACTATTTCTCAAGCGGCTGGTCCTGGTCTTTATGACCCTATACCTTCTTCTAGAAGGCAGAAGCTGAAAGAGATCATTTCCGGGGTGCGTACTATCTTGCACAATCTCTACAGCTTTCTTATAACACCTGGTGGCATAGATTTGATCTAGAGTGAGAAGAGGAGGAACTCTGATTCCCAATGGTCATGGAGGCGGAAGAGGCCATGCCAGATGGACTCTGGCTGTGAAGGCGCACCTTGATAATATCCTCAAGGCTGTGGCAGTCATTTGCAGTCCTAGTGTTAAATCCCGCACGTCTCATTTCATATGTGCCACAGGGTATGGCTCCATGATCATAGTGTGTGGCTCACTTCATGGCAAGCTGGGATCCATCTTAAACAAATTCACGCCAATGACTTCCTACTTCAGAGGAAAAAATGCATTCTTGGATACAAGTTGCAGCCGATGATGATTGTTGATTTAGTCACTTGGACAGAAAAATGTCACACTTATCTTGAGAAAATTTATTCTTGAAACAACTTCCTGGTGGCTGCAACCACTAGGGGATTCTTAGAACTGTTTTTCTTCAAAGTAACTTTTCCAAGTGTGAACATGGGATGATCACAGTTGGATGTGTGAACTTATTACCTCTATTCATGCATTCTCAAACTCAGGATCCATAAAATGAATACCCAGCATGTTGGGGGCAAAATGCTAATTAACTTGTGAACCACCCAAAGAGTCATTTGTGCATTAAAGAGAGGCCTTTAAAAGAGACTGAGTGTGCCCGGTTGAACATATATACCAGTGTTTCCTAGCCTTTAGTGCTTGGACTTCAATTCACAGAAGCCTAAGTCAATTCCCCAAAGCACTGATCAGCCAATGTACAGTAAAACCCCGATTTACGAATTACTCGAGTTACGAAAAATTTGAGTTACGAAAAGGTTATTTGCATAAATCGGTGTCCCCATTTACTCAAATTACCTGACTTATGAAAGGGGTTATGTTTAGATTTTTAAAGATCAATTTGGCGCTGGCACCATTTTGGTCTCTAAAAATTGAATTTTTAGTGCTAAAAAGGGTGGTGCCACCATTTTGAGCACTAAAATTTTACCCTGCGCCACCCCGCCAAAATTAAAAAAATCACTTTCCTTGGTGGTGGTGGAGGGTCGGGGGGAAGATCCTCTCGATCCCTGCCATTCTGCGTAGCTCAGAGCCTTTGATGCGGCTGAAAAAGTCCCCCTGACTTTCGATCGCAGCAAAGGCTGAGCTACGCAAAAAGTTGCGGACTGCAGGGCTACGAGCCCAAGAGGAAGAGCGGATTGGCTACAAAGCCGTTCTGCTCTTTCTCTTGGGCTCCAGTTCACCCCACAACTCCTATGGGGATGCCTTGAGTTACGTAAAAAATCAACTTACATAAGAGGCCATGGAACCGATTTTTTTCATAACTTGGGGTTTTACTGTACCGACTTAGGCTCCATGTTGGGAACCACTGATATATACAGAGCACCTTTGATCAGGAGCTGTGTAAAAAACATTGGGGTGGTTTGGTTTATATTCATTCACCCTCTGTGAATTTAGAATGCTTGAAGCTGCTTGTCTGTGTTGTAGGCAATTGTGAGCACAATTTCTTCTAAGGTATTTGTGACTACCAAAAATCTAAATATTACTGAACTGTGTATTCAGAAAGTTCATACCATATGCATTTATTTGAAACATTTACAAGCAGTAGAATTCATCAGAGATACACTTCCAAGTTTGGAAGAAGGGTCTAAGTTTGGAAGAAGGCTTTGGGAGGAGTCCATGTGTTATACCCATGATGGCAAACCTTGGCACTCCAGATGTTCTTGGACTTCAATTCCCAGAAGCCCAAGCCCTCGTGAATCCACACGAATGGGTGTGCTGCAATTAATCCGGCCCACGCCGCCCTCGTCGCTCCCGTACGGGTGTGTTTTACTTCCACTTCCGGGAGCGACGAGGGCAGCGCGGGTCGGATGAATCGCAGCAAACCCATTTGTGTGGATTAACGGGGGCTTGGGTTTCTGGGAACTGAAGTCCAAGAACATCTGGAGTGCCAAGGTTCACCATCACAGTGCTATACTGTTAATTTTGATTGGACCATTTGGATTTCACTGAATGAATATTGCACTGCCCGGTCTCCAGTTGTTCATTAACTCTTCTTTCATTTTCAGATTGCATATGCCCGAATTGAAGGGGACATGATTGTCTGTGCCGCATATGCACACGAATTGCCAAAATATGGTGTGAAAGTAGGCTTGACGAACTACGCCGCTGCCTATTGCACAGGCCTATTGCTAGCCCGCAGGGTAGGTATTTCTTTTGAGGCCCAACTAATGTTCTGCCTCTTCGTTTGTCTCACACCGGGAGACACAATACACAAGTTGTAATTGGGAAATTCATTGTACTGGCCTAAAAATGGTGCATGAGCATGCAAATGAATATTTATCCAGTCTGGTTTGTTTGTTTGTTTGTTCTTAAATGAGTACACAGCACTTTGTGTGTTTTAAGCTAACACTTTAGAAATGAACTAAAGAAGAAATAAATATTGAATTGGGACTGCAGAGTACAGTAATAGGTATTTGGGTCTGTGTACTTTTCACTTAGATTATCAACAACCGGAAGTTTCTGAGTAGCTTTTATTTTGGACTAGTTGTGACTGCAATTTTGGGGAGTTCCCGCAGGGGTTGTGAGATGGAAAATTGTCAGTTTTCCCCATGGTGATTTTCCATCCTGTTAACGTCCTGATTTTATCCGCAGTTGCCTGTACTGTAGTTATTGATGTTTGATGAGCTAAATATAAGATGTGAACTTCTTTAAGTTTTTATTCTAATCAGGCAAATGTTTGCATTTTCCACTGCTCAATTGCCCACTGGGGAACTGAAAAATAACATATGGCAACCTCTTTCTGTGCAGATTCCATTTGGCTCCTGGCTGGCTTTGCTCTAGATCCAGACATGATACATTTGCTCTTTATTGCTAGTGCTTTTCAGTACATAGCAAAACATGCTAAATCAGATAACATTATTTAGAACATTGGAAAATTTTCTGGTCCTATTTTTTCCCTAGAAAAACATGTCAGAGTTCCTATACTGTAAGGCTCACTCTTGTATAGCTGTAGGTTTCCCAGTTTTTAGTTATTGCTCAAAGAATGCATTGTGTCTCATGCAGTAGAACAGGGATAGGCAGGATTCAGGCTTGTTGGGTCATCTTTGTTTTCACTGCAGCCTCAAGATATGAGTATCTCTGAACATATTCTAAGTCTGGGGATTTATTTTCCTGACCAGAACTGAACTCGGATCATAGTTCTTCCATGTGAAAATCCATAAGGTTTCTCCATTTCTTCAACTCGGTAGTCATATTTTGGTGGAATAAGTTATATATTCTTGAAAAACACAATCAGGCATACACTAATAGATTCTGATCTACTCTCTGTATACCTTGTAGTAGAAGGGGCTTAAAATTTATCCAAGTGTATCCAAATTGTCACATACCTGTAGAATACTTTAGAGAGCACAGGCCTTGGAGTGAGACAAGAAGAATTCCAAGTGAATAGGCATCCAAGATTCTTACAATATTTCTGTTGTTAAATTTCCAGCTTTGTGTAGAACTAAAAGATTACTGGTGCTGGTGAATATGACTTCGCTTTTAGACCCTGTTTAAAGAATTGCATTTCTTCAGAAGTATACTCAACAACTGGCTTTCAGGGAGGGATTGCGAACTGCCAAAATGTCTAGCAAACTTTGGAAACTTGTTAAAACCTCTTTTAGTTCTCAGTGTGATAGACGTCTTGGAGCACATGTGCATATAATATCTATTTTTATTTGCAGCTTCTGAACAAGTTTGGCCTTGATAAGACCTATGAAGGTCAAGTGGAAGTTACTGGTGATGAATACAATGTAGAAAGTGTGGATGGGCAACCTGGTGCTTTTACATGCTATCTGGATGCTGGTCTTGCTCGAACTACAACTGGGAACAAAGTCTTTGGTGCCCTAAAAGGAGCCGTGGATGGTGGTCTCTCAATTCCACACAGGTAACTTTTGCCTTCTGCATTGAGAAATAGTCTTGTGTATTCAAAATGTTTTGGTTCCCAGTATCTAGAGCCATCATCCCTGTCCATGTTGGATTTATGCTTAGCAACCTTGTTGTCAAAACTCCCAGAAGGTACCAGTTTGCCTATTCATAATTCAGACACTTTATTGGGAAATTGATAGATCTCCATTTACTCTGTTCACTAAGCAATCTGATTGTAAGGCGTACTTACCTGTTGCTTTATATATCTCCCTCTCCCTCTCCCTCTCTCCAACACTTAAAATTTGTTTCTTTGTCTGTACCAAGCATAACATTGAAATTCAAAGCAACAGGTATTTTTTTGCATTTGACTTTAGTTCCGAACATTAGTATGCACGGTGTACTTGGAACTTCTCATCTTCCTTCCATCACAGAGATTTCTTACAGATATTTCCTGGGAAATATACACATGGTCACCTAGCAGGAATAGACTTTAGAAATCATACCCAAACTGTCATTTGGCAATTGCAAATCGGAGAGTTCCCAAGTAATCCATGTTTGGCTTTCATCTTTGACTCGGCCGCTGTGTGATGATATCCCTTTGACTGAACATTCTGTAGTTGGTCCTTGGCATGTGCATGATGCATCATAGTTTCAAGACGGGACTGATGGTGGCTGAAACGTTTGGATCCTGCTGTTCTTGACAGTAGAGCCTACCCCACATCAGGCTTTGCTCAAAATTGTATCTAATGCTAATCTCTTTCACAGTACCAAGCGTTTCCCTGGTTATGACTCAGAGAGCAAAGAGTTTAACGCAGAGGTTCACCGCAAGCACATCATGGGCCAAAACGTTGCTGATTACATGCGCTACTTAATGGAGGAAGATGAAGATGCATACAAGAAACAGTTCTCGCAGTACATAAAGAACAATGTGACACCTGACATGGTAAGCTGGATTATTCATGCTTTGTGGACCAAACGTTTTCCTTGCTTGGAAATAATATTGCTGGAAACATATACAGTTCTATATAAAATAATTAAAATTAATATCTCGATCACTTAAATTTTAGCATGGAGAGCTTGTGCATGACTGAACATCCCTTTTAAATATACCCATGGCCCAAACAGGAGTTGTAAACATCCCTATTAGGTTGTCTTCCTTTTGTTTCTTGAAATGTCTTCACTCCAATGTTCCAAGTTCAGAGAGGATATTAGTAGTTTTTTGGGAGTGGGGAACTGGTGCAGAGAGGACTTTCAGGTGGACACAGGCCAAAAGACAAGAGGAACATATTACACAATTCAGATCCAGTGAGGCAAGGAATCCAAGGTTCAGCCTTCCAGATAGTCACATATCCAGGATAAGCCCTCTGCAGTGCACAGATATGAACGGCTAATAACAAATTATGAATATTTTTATTTCAGATGGAAGAAATGTATAAAAAAGCGCACACTGAAATACGTGAAAATCCAGTCCATGAAAAGAAGCCCAAGAGAGAAGTCAAAAAGAAGAGGTGAGATTGTCTTTATTGTTTTAATTTTGTACTGGGCACAGAATGTGGGAACAATTATGGAATGAATTGGGGCTAAGAAACTGAAATATAATTTGAATTGCTACGCAGTCCCAGGGCACCCCCCGAAGAAAGGAATGGCAAACCACTTCTGAGTACTTTGTACCCAGAAAATCCTGAAGTTTGAATTGGTTTGATGACACATGACTATTATTGTGGTTTGGGAAGTCCATTAATCTGAATGTTGGTTTATGTGCAATTTGGTATGGAGTGCCCGCTCTTTAAAGTCCTGGTAGGCAGTCTGGCAGTACTTCCAGTGCTGTCTTTTGATGCGCATGTGACCTTTCTTTCCAGGAATGTTTTCCCCCAGCTTCTGTTTAGAGAAATATTTCACAGGAACCACATGCCTTGGTTATATCCATGTTAGATTACTCTGGTGTGCCTTGTTTGGGGCAGTCCTTGATGATAGTTTAGAAATTGCAACTGATACAGAATGAAGCAATAGAACGTCCACTTTTCAGTTCTATTACACCTCATCTGCAATGTTTACTTTGGTCCCCAATTGATGCCTGGACTTAGTTTAAAATGCTATTTTCAGGTTTGAAAATATTTAGGCCTATGCTATGTGGGCTGCTTGCACCTGTCTCTATGGCCTAGGTAATTTCATATCAGTGTTTGAGTCCTTACTTTCTTACTAATGGCTCCAAGCATTCAAAACTTCCTCTGGGAAAGCCAGCCTCATGACACTTATAGGCGCATACAGGTGAAACTCGGAAAATTAGAATATCGTGCACATGTTCATTCATTTCACTTAAAAGATGAAACAAATATATGAGATAGACTCACTACATGTAAAGCGAGAGATGTCATGCCTTAATTCATTATAACTGTGATGATCATGACATACAGTGTACGTGAGATTATGTGATGATTATGGGGTACATGAGATGGTTTTTATTCATAAACTAAGCCATAAGCATCAATATTATAACAAAGTAAGGCTTGAACTATCTCGCTTTGCATGTAATGAGTATCTCATATATTTGTTTCACCTTTTAAGTTGCATTACTGAACTGAATGAACATTTGCACAATAGTCTAATTTTCTGAGTTTCACCTGTATATATGACTGTCCTTTCAGTCCCTTTTGCCATTGTAGGTAAGATTGATGGGGACTTGAGAGAGGGCCTCCCAGATAATGGAAAGAGGGTGGAGGTGGAAGGTTTTATGTGTAGGCTGAATACATAAAAATTCTGTCAGAAAAAGAGATCGCAGAGACGCATTTGTGCAAAGAAGGCAACCTGATGCATTGCAACTATTTTTGGCTATGTCCGATAACCACTAATAAGTCTGGCTAGTATAAGAGATCATGGGAATTGTAGTTCAAATTATGGGAAGGACACAGGGTTAGACACAACCAGAAATGTAATCTCCCTTTTACATGTTACATTTTATGCTTAGTAGTTTCTAAAAAAGATGACATATTTACTGGTGCTGTCAAATTAAATATGTTAGAACCTGAGGATGGGAATAAAGATACAGTACATGGTTGGGCTTCTGGTATATAGAATGGCGAGTTAATTAATTCTAGCTTGTTTTGAGAAGAGAGAATATGCCACATTCTTAGCATTGATGTTTTACAATACAGGTGAATAAAGAATGATCAAACACTTGTGAGCAAGTTGCTAATCTCTTGAAAACCATAGATGCTACTTGGTAAAAGAAGGAATAAAATTATTTTAATTAGTGAAACAGATTGGCAGACGAATAAGGTGTAGGTAACTTTAGCATATGATAGTTTGAAATATTTGGATGTGATTAGTGTTAGTGCTTCTGTTTAAAAAGAAAAAAGTAGATTATTTGTAGATGCATTTATTAGCTGTCTTGTGCCCTATTTTCAGCCAGACAATAGACTAAAAATTAATTGAAATATTGGCTCTCTGCACCAACAGAAATAACGCAAACTCTTTCTTTCCAGGTGGAACCGTCGTAAGCTGTCTCTCGAACAGAAGAAAGATCGCGTGGCTCAAAAGAAGGCTAGCTTCCTCAGGGCTCAGGAGCGTATGGCAGATAGTTAAAATGCCTTCCATAATTTTCTGTGAAGATTTTGGAAAACAAAATAAATTTATTGAACCAGTGTTGTAAGCGTCAACTTACTGATACTGCATCACAGCTGTGCTGAATGATTGAACACTCGCTGGCTCCTTTCTTTTCCTGTTTTGACTTTTTACAAAAAGCTAAAGATGTGAGAAGACAGAGTTTCACTGTGGCAACTGCCTTTGCTGATGTTTCTAACATGCCAGTATGTATATATTTTACTGTAGAAAGGTCTGATAGATATGCAGAAGTTGTGGCAGACTTCTCCATGTACTAACTGCCACCTGCTGGATCATACTACATTCAGATGACATCGATCCACTGTATTTTCATACGACTTCAGACTGGTAGGCTATTACCATTTATAAATTAAAGCAGGTTCAACAGCAAGCTAGTTTGGGATTTGCTGCTTCTGTCGTGTTTTAAATCAGGGGTCCCCAACCACTGGGGCCAGGGCCACGGGCTGCAGGGTGGTGGTGGTGCTGGGAGCCTCAATGGCAGCTTTCTGCCCAGCAAACAGAGTGAGAGCATAGACTTCAGATACAGCAGGCCAGGTCCCTCCTCCACATTGCTTAACTACAGCAGTGCTCTGCCCTCCCACCCCACCCCCACCCCCGCCTGTGCAGTGTGATACCTCGCTGCTCACGTTGAACAGAGTGTGGCTGGCTAATTATCATATTTTATTATGCGCTTGCACCATCCAATCCTACCTCCCCCACTTACCAGTCCATTAGAAAAATTGTTTAGCACAAAACCAGTCCGTGGTGGAAAAAAAGTTTAGGACCCCTGCTTTAAATGGTCTGAAAGCGTTGGCAAAATAGAATAAGAGGTGCTATTCTCACAATCACAGCAATCCTGCTTAACTAATGATAACACAGATGAGAGTTTCTGTGTATATTCCAACTGCTTGCTATCTATGTGGTGTCATTCATGGCAATGACAGATCAGGTCAGCTGTCGTCTTGTTGCGATCTTGAATCGCTTTCTGTGTAAACTGGAAACAGTTTCAGCAACTGAACTTGGTGGCATGTTGACTTGATAATGGAGAACCTTGAATGAGAACAAGAAGACACCTTTCAATGCTAAATGGTGTCTCTTTTGACACCTTTTTCTGCCTATCAGCCGTTTCATCTCCCATGGTGTGTTAACAAAAATCTTTAGTCTTGACTGAGTTTCACAGTGAATCGGTTCTAGGATAGGATATGGAAAAATGAACCTAAGGGTGAAAAGAAAACGCAGCTATGAGCAGCAGGAAAAAAAAAGTAATGATGGGTCTTTGACGTTATTTTCCTTTCTGTGTACAGATATCACTTTGAACTTGAAACATTACAAAAACAGAAATTCTCTTGCAGGTTCCATGACTTATTCGATGTAAACAATGAACCACTGACATGTTGACAAGTTTCTATAGTGTTGACATATACTGACAACTTAGTGTTGACATATGCTGGTTACTTCATTAATCAATGAGACCTATGGCTCTACTTATACTTTTAAAGAAACAAAAGAAGCTTGCAATGGGAGACATTTTCAACATTTAGCCCCTTTATGCTGTTTTAAGTATTCAAAGTGTAGCTCACTATGCTGGGCGTGTTGAGGATAATGATGGAGGAGGACAGAGGTGCCTGGTGGGCAATGGTCCCTGGGGTCGCAAAGGGTCGGAATCGACTGTGCGACTGAACAAAAAAAAGTTAAATATGATTGTGCAGAAAAGTAAAAATCGTAGGGATTTTAAAAACAATTTGAGAACCATAGAATTGGAAAGAATTTGAAAATTCTGAAGCTCACATGCTAGGCATTTTTAGATAGTACCAAGTCCAGTACTGAATTCACATAGAGGTGAGTGATTAACCCCACCACCCCGTCATCTCTTCCTGCTTTCAGTACAGGATCTGAAAAGGAGAGGCCTGCTTGTGTATAGGCTTTAATGAAAGCAAAACCTGTTTATTCTCCACTTCGTTCTCCACTTGTGTGGAGGGCCTACATGTAAGTCAAATATTCTCTTAAGACATTTTTAAAAATGTTAATACAGAATAGAGTGTCTTTCACCGATGGTAATCCAACCTCTTCAAGCTAATGAGCGAGCTTTTAATATATTTAAATCATGATATTGCAATATATTTAGGCACTAGCACACATAAGCGTCTGCATAGTTTATATAGTATGGTGGCTGGATAACAGTGGTTTAGGTAAAACACATTACGAGTTTGATTCCCCACTGAGCCTCCAGAGAAAAGAGGCAGCCTGTGTAGATGTGGGCAAGCTGCACAGTCCCAGGAGGCCTCCAGAAGGGAATGGAAAACTTGTGTAGGGTCACCATAAATCAGAATTGACTTGGCATTTTATTATATATAGTATCTTACCAAGAAAGTACATAGCGTGAATATGTATACAGTATATACATCTGTCTTGCACTCATAGAATTGAACTCTAGTATGACAAGTCCTAAGGGGCCAGCTGAGCTTGACCAGATTAGAAAGTCAGCATTTTGAGACTTGAGTACTCCACAACTGAGAGGTCCCGTCATCTGTCCCAGCTTCTGTCAACCTAGCAATTCAAAAGCAAGAGACTGCTAGTTGATAAATAGGTACTCCTTTAGCAGGAAAGGTAACAGCATTCTATGCGCTCCAGCGTCTAGTCATGCCTGCCACAGAAATGTGCAAATGCAGACTGGCTGTAAACATGAGCACCGCCCCCTAGACTTGAAACACGATTGGCTTTTGAGCAAGGGAGACCTTTACCTTATGACAAGTTCTAAAAGTTTAGATACCAATTAGTACAGATTTTACATTTCAGTACAAAAATATATGTAAAAATCCTTTTAGTGGTCAAAGTCCTGTTACTTAGTGTAGTAATTTGCACTATAATAGTCCCATGGAATGAAGATTTAGTGATTCAAATCCACTATTGAGATTTGTTGACTTGAATAGAACTTTTCTGTGACTTTTTCTAGCATAAACTGCAGTTAAGAGTATTCCTATTTGAATACTCAAATAGGATAAGATGCTGACTGGGAGCAGTTCGAAAGCAAGAAATTGCAAGTAGATAAATAGGGACCACTTCGGTGGGAAGATGACAGCGTTCCGTGCGCTCCTGTGTCGTCATGCCTGCCATATGACCACGGAAACGTCTGCAGAAGCAGATAGCGCTGGCTCTTCGGCTTAGAAACAGATGAGCACTGCACCCTAGAATCGGATACGACTGGCTTTTGAGCAAGGGAAACCTTTATTTGAATCAACAGAGGATTCTGCACCTTAAGCTACTCCGGTAGCTAAGAGTAATATATTGCCTACTATAAATCATTGCCTCTCTTGACTCACCAAATTGTCATTGATTCATTTGATTTACAGCAGGCAATATATTACTCTTAGCTACAGGATTTTGGCCAGAATGCATTAAAAGCACATTCAAAATGCTATTAAAGAGCTTAAGGTGCAGAATCCTTTTTGGAACATGGTAAAATAATACTTAGGCATCAAATAATTATCCATAATGCAATATAGAAAGGATTAATTTTGGCACCCTTTGTTAGACTCTAATTTCAAGTTTTTATTTAATAGAGATTTTATACAAATTTACAGATGGCTATGCTAAACTAGGACTGCAGTGGCTCAAGTGGCTAAGATGCTGACTGGGAGGCGGAAGGTCAGCAGTTTGATTCCCGAGTACTGCAGGACGGAATGAGCTCCTTTGTCCCAGCTCCTGCCAACCTAGCAGTTTGAAAGCAAGAAATTGCAAGTAGATCAATAGGGACCACTTCAGTGGGAAGGTAACAGTGTTCCGTGTCTAGTCATGCCTGCCACATGACCACGGAAATGTTTGCAGAAACAGACAGCGCTGGCTCTTCAGCTTTGAAAGAGATGAGCACTGAACCCTAGAGTCAGATACGACTGGCTTTCGAGCAAGATAAACCTATGCTAAACTACAGTTTTGAAGGTACCTAGAGAAATAGGCCTGTAATTTCATATTTAAAGCTAGATTTTGGCTTGCAGCTGAAACACTCTAGAGTAATTTAGTAACAGTAAAATAAACAGAATATTAATGCTTTTTGTTTCCTCCCACAGAAAAGGAAAGGGAATGAAATTGCGCCACCAAAATGGCCGCCGCGTTCTTTGCGGGCCCCCACCCCACCCGGACTCAGACATCCGGGTGAGTTAGGGGGCGTGGCCACCCCTCTATAAAAGGGGTGGCCACGAGGCAGACGAGCTGCCATTTTAGAAATAGCGACGGAGAGGAGAAGTTTTCTCCGTCGCTGTTTGTCCTTTAGTCTTCGGCTGTTTAGCCCTTGCGGTTCTTTCCCGGCTGGGAAAGGAGGATCAGCGCACGCAGAGCCTTGGTTTGCTTGGCTACCGTGTGCTTCGGCGCTAGGTTTTCGATCCCTGGCTAGGGATCCTGCTTTTTCTTCCGAACTTTCACCGGCCCTGCACCGGACGGGGGACAGCCATCGGGTCGGAGGACCAGGGCTGCGCCCCCGTGGCAGGGCACTGTGCCAGCCTTGGCCACTGATACCGGTGGGGCTACTCAGGCTGGCACTTGGCAGCCGGGCTCCAGCTCGGTGGCTGGCCAGCTACAGGCCGGCCCCTCAGGGGCTTCGGCCCCCGGCCCGCTGTTACCGGCCATGGGTCAGGGCAGCGTGGAAGGGCCTGGTGTGGGCATACAACCCGTTCCCCCTCCGGCCCCTCATGGGCCGGAGTTTTGGGCATGGCCCTATTCTGGCCCTGGCTCGCCATTTCGGGTTCTTTCCAACTGCCTAGTGGGCCGTCCGGCCCACCCGGCCCGCCTTATGCTGGGGGCTCTGTGGCAGTGGATGCTCTGTCAGCACGTTTAGCAGTGCTGGAAGCATCCTTGGGCATTGCACAGCCTCCTGTGGAGGGGGGGGCGCTTCTTTTTCTTCAACAGGGGCCCCTTCGTCAACCCCGGCTACCTTGCCGGCCGCTATGCTTCAGCGGGCGGCCAACCGGGTCGAGCTGCATGAGACGGTCCGGCCGGCCCAGCTGGTGTCTCGCAGCTCCCCATTCTACCTGATGTCCAGGCTGGGAGCAGTCAGGGTGATCCCAGAGCTCGATTCCGGTCGCGAGCTCCGATGCCCGCCGTGGGGCGGCTCACGGGGGTGCACCTAGTGAGTATCAGGTTCAATTTAAGTGCACCAACACCACAGCCCACTTACGGTGGTGGGGTTCAGTGGCCCTGGCCTCGTCAAGTTGATGCAAGCGGGCATCAGTTACCATCTTATCCCAGTATCCCATGGTTTCTAAATGGTCCCTCGTTAAGGGCGGGGGTGTCCGCCCCTGGGGCAGTGCCGAGCATCGCAGGGGCTGTCCAGGTCCTGCTGCGTATGCCCTTTATACAGAATGTGCCGTCGATGGCTTTGCCGACGGCTGGTTATTCCTTGACCCTGGGTGATCATTTGTCGCAGGTCACGAGGGATAAGATCTGGAGGGGAGTACGTGGATATTCTCCCTATTGAACTGTGAGCCCACTGAGGAAGAGAGAGGGACAGGACGACAGAGACAAAGAGCTGTCCCTTCGTCGTAAGCCACCGCGCACCTGGGCCAATTGGTTGCCGGCATACCTTATATATATGGTGGTATGCCTCAGGGCCTGGCCTGATTGGGCCATCCCGATGGTTCAATCCCTTGATAATATTTACAGGGCGATGGTTGATTTCATGGGCCCATCGTAGTTGGCTTATGATGAGGAATTTGGATGAGGGTGGCCCTACATCCTGAGACGAGGTGGGATGAGCCCTGTCAGCAATTGTGGCTCTTGTACATGACTCCCACGTGACTGGCGCCTGGTGATAGGTACCATTGTGGTCGTGCTGTGCAGCGGGCTGCTGCAACACAGGCTCCACGCTAACTGGTGGGGCAGGGGGTTCCAGCCCGCCTGCTGTGTTGGACCTGCTCAGCTAGCGACGTGTGTAATAAGTGCCAGTGTCGTTACCGACTTGGGTGTCCCCTTTTGTGCTGGCCCCTACGCCGCCTCCGCGTGCCTGCGGGTTGGTGGGTTACGGGGCAGAGGTAGGGGTGCACAGGGGGCAATCAGAGCTCCGTCGGACGGAACTAGCCATGTCAAAGCCCCCCCTCCCCAATTAGTGTACTCATGCCAGAGCGATGGCACTCAGCTTATCCAAGAAGGGATGCTGGATACCTGCTGGAGGGTTTCCAATGGGGTTTTTGTATTCCATTCGGGGGTGTTAGGGCCCCCAAGATGCTACTAATCTAGTTCCCTTGAAAGGTAACGAAGAGGTTGCTCCACTGAGCACAGCTAAGGGAGTTGAGGCTATGAGAGTAGCGGGCCCCTTCTTGGAACCACCTTTCCTAATTTGAAGGTCTCCCCTATGGGGCTAGTACCGAGGTAGAACCAGGGTGAATGTCGTTTAATCCTCCATTTAGCTTACCCTGTGGATTCTTCGGTCAGGGATGCCATTCCCGATGACCCTTTTCAGTCAGGTAAACGTCGTTTGTTCAGCCCCTAAGGGTGGTACGCTCATGCGGTCCCGGTGCTTTCCTGGCACAGTCTGATATGCACTCGGCTTTCTGTTTATTGCCTGTGCACCCAGGGGATTTTGAGCTATTGGGTTTCAGGTTCCAAGGGGAGTTTTACTTAGATAAGGACATGCCTTTTGACTGCTCTATTCCATGTTCGGCATTCGAACGATTCGGTACTTTCATTCAGTGGGCCTTTGCTCGCAGGTCGGGGTCCCGGTCCCTAGCCCATTACCTCGATGGCTTGTGGTTCGGGGGTGAACGGGGCTTGGACACGTGCACGCGTCTCCTCACTACATTTCAGACACTCATGTGGGACCTGGGTTTCCCCTTAGCGCCTGAATAGACCGAGGCACCCCTGCCAGCTATTAAGCTCACATTTATAGGCATTGGAATTGACTCTGTCGCACAGGCATCCTGGTTACCCATGGATAAGGTGGCTCGGATCTCTGCGGCGATTTTGGCATTGATTGCCAAACATAAAGTGTCCCCTTGTGAGCTGCAGCTACTTCATGGCCACCTTAACTTTGCCTGCAGGGTGGTTACACCCGGCAGAGCATTGGCCAGCCGCCTGTGTGACGCCATGGCTGGCCTGTTAAACATCACCACAGGGTCCGGCTGATCAGGAGCATACGGGCGGACCTTGCGGTCTGGCTCAAATTCCTCCAAGGATTTAACGGGGTCTCTTCCTGGAGATCAGACCTTATGGTCTGCCCTAGATTTCAAGTACGGTCGGATGCCTCCGACTCCCTGGATTATGGGGTTTACTCTGAGGGTAGGGGGACTTCCGACCGAGGGTTTCATGCATGGCTGGGCACGGATCGCCTCCGCGATCTTACCTTCCTTGAGTTTCTTCCCAAATTGGGGAGCACTGATGCTATGGGGCGATGAGTGGGCCAACTCCGTGGTCCATTTTTGGTGTGACAATGCGGCAATGGTGCACATTGTCAACACCCAGACGTGCAAATCCCCCAGGGTCATGGCATTGGTTTGTCAAGTCTTTGAGAAGCCTATGCCTAAATGTGCTGTTCAGGGCCAGACATGTTCCAGGTATTAATAACGATATCACTGATGCTTTATCCCGCCTGCAGATCCCCCAGTTCCGTGCCTTGCTCCGGAAGCAGAGGAATTCCACTCGCCACTACCGGCCAATATTTGGACATTTGGCGAGGAGAGGTGAACCGGGCATGTCATTGGCACCTCGCACGCGTAAGGCGTATCAACATGCTTTCATGCGATTTAGAACTTTTTGTGAGTAACTACAGTTACCTCAAGTGTGGTCAATATCTGTGGACCAGATTTTACAATGCATGTTTATCTTCGCAGTCAGGGTTTGGCCCCCCGTACTATAGCCTTCAGGCTTTCGGCACTGGCATTTATGGCCAACGTGGGGGGGTTCAATGACTGCGTGAGTTACTTCCGCATGCGTCGTGTTTTGGAGGGGTGGACACGTGAACGTGTCCGCCGCCTGGACACGCGTCACCCCAGTTCGCCAGAGTTTCTGACCCACCTTGCACGAGGCTGGCATGACTTATGTTCGGATAGGTGTGAAGTGGCTCTTGGTCACGCAGCTACCACAGTAGCCTTTTTGGAGCGCTCCGCATCAGTGAGTGGGTGCCAGAGTTGGTACCATCTGTGTAAGGCGGATGTGTCTCGTAGGGCACTGGAACTCGACGATGTCTATGTCACACATGAGTGGGCTCAATTGGGGATATGGTCCTCAAAGGTTGTTCAGCACGGCGTAGGCAGTGGAGTCAGACTGCTACGAAGTTTCATTGGAGACATCTGTCTGGTTGGTGCCCTACATGAATTTTCGGCAGTGCCTGCTGCGCGCCCCAGCCTGTTTTTCTGCCACCAGGATGGGTCTACCCTTACCAAAGTAAAGTTACTGAGGGTGACCGGTGCCGCGCTTCGCGGTGTGGGGCCCGTTTTGGCACCCATTTATTTAGGATAGGCATCGCGTTGATCGCGGCTACGTTTGGGGTACTCGGAGGCGGATATGTGTGGACGCGTAATTTCTTATATGTATGTCCCCTCACTGTATGAGTACCTAGTTATGTCCTTCACCTCTTCTCTTTTACAGATCCTGTGTGTCTCTGCACACCGGTGGCAGTGGGGCTGGTGGGCCGCAGCTATGTATACTGGGCAGCAGTATATGCTGCGGCGACAGAGAGTGGACCCCGACTTGGGCTGTGTGCATCCGCACGTATGCGATGGTATGGTATGCGCGGCACAAGGGGGCGGGAACTGTGGCCATTCCTGATGTCCGTCAGGGATGCTGGACCGCCCGATGACCTGTTCTTAATAGGCACCTCGGCGGCAATGATCTTATACGGATCACTGCTATTCCTAAACTGTCGAGGGGCAGTGACCTGGCGTTTTATATCATGTATGGCTTACACACGGTCGCTATGGTCTAACATCGTGCCGAGACACCAATTTAGGGGAGACGTGGATCTCCGTGGTTCAGACTGTTCCGGCAGTCAGTGGACAGGGCTGTTGCTCGGTCCCTTGCTGAGCATGGCTGGGAGACAGCCACTGGACACCTGAGGATAGGCTTACAAAAATTTTGCTGGTAGGCAGGAGAACGGGTCCACCTGTCGGCTGGAGGTATGTACCTCTTTCTGGGTGTGGTGCAAGCAGGCCTGGCGACCGAGCTGACGGTCTGGGGGGGGCGGTGAGTCATCATGGACGCCTCCCCGTGTGGCGGGTAGCACTGGTAAGGTAAAGATTTATGACCCAGAGGTATCCGGCAGGTTCGCAATTGACTGGCCAACACTTAGACAGGTACAGGTATAATAGCTTTGTCCGGTCAACGATGAACCTGGCAAGGGGTGATGGCAGGAGCTTTTCAGCATGCATCACCCCGTGATTTGACGGATACACGTCATAGGGTGGGGTCAGTAGATAGTTTATTGACTCCGGTCAACAATTTGTTTGTATCAACAAACAAATTGATACAAATGGATACATTGTAGCCAATTGCCATTGGCATTTTTGGGAGGAACCTTACCAGTGTTACTGCGGCCTGCTTGCCTTAAGAATTACAATTGGATGAATACACCAATTGAAAGTTATAATTCGGACTAGGGCATTATTCAATAAAAGTGGCCCAATGCCTTTATCCATATACCGGTGTCTGAGTCTTTCTTTGGGGGGTGCGCCTGCAAAGTTAAGATGGGCATTTTTAGCAAGAGCTTCAAGATTAAGCTGTGCTTCACTGTCTGAGCCCTTACTATAAATATACTTCCATTTGTAGGCAACCCCTTTAACACACAATATAATTATCTTTTTGTCTCGTGCATAATCCAATAGCCATTTATGCCCAAAAATATCAAACTCAGCTTCACCCCAGCAGGTTTCACTAGGGGACAGTATAATTTCAAAAATAAAAGTGTGGAGGTTTATACCATTCAAAGAAATGATACAAGCGCATGGTCTCGGAGGATATAATCCAAGTCAGGTATCAACAGAATAGATAATATAATCACGTTTCACTGCTCTTTTTAAAAAGAATATTCAAATTCCATTAAGCAGAAAGGAACGATTTCCAGTTATAACGGTATATTTTATCTATTTTGTTTCATTTGGAAGAATGCCGTCTTATATCTAAAAATATGTGCCATCAAATCAATTCTGACTTATGGCACTCTTCAGTGGGGAATCAAACTCCTGCTTTGGCTTCAAATCCCGATTCACTGAGCTATTCATCCAGTATTCCTTATAGAGTAAAAGCTAGTAAACATTTAAACTGAGTGGGTTTTTTGTCTTTTTGTCCCAAATGGGTAACACATTCACACATTTGTGAATAACAACAACAACAACAACTCATAAACCTGCATAGGCAGCACAGCGGGGATTCAAATTCCCAAGGTATCCAATACTGTAGTTGACTTTTATGTGCATCCATTAATGTTTGTGTGTTGGTGGTTTCCTACCTTTTACCTAATGTTCTAACAAACATTACTGCCAGAAAGGGGAAATAGTTCCAGTTTATTGTAAACAAATCATACTCATAATGAAAACTGAAGATGGTGTAACAGCAATCAAGATGAAGAACAGTACAAACTGCATTGCAAACAAATTCTGTATGTCCAAAATTACTTGAGCTATCTACAAATATCTGGCTCAATACTTTTCTCTGATCAATGATTGTAGCACTAGTGACACTGAGGTTTAACCAGCATGAATATATCTAATACAGGATCATTTAGTGGCTGAAAATATTAAACACTGCCTCTTAAAAGAGCATCTATCAATTTTAAAACAATGGACATTGTGCAAGAATGTTAGTAAAAATATTTACACAAGGCAAAAATATGCAAGATCCTAGAGTAAACTGACAATTTACTGTACAGAGACCACAATTTTGTTATGTAAGTGCATGTTCATTATGTGAAAAAATAAGTTTTTTTAAAAAATAAGCATTTTAAAAACCTATACTGAGAGAAACATTAAAATACAGGATTTTTATTTGTTACCTCTTGTGAAAGAAATGCAAAGGAATCAGGTAAAGGGTTGAGAAAATGAACTAGTGTTGAGTGTAACATGCACTGCTGTTTTCCATTAGCTCTGCCACGTTTGAAACACAGCACCAAGACTATCATCTGAATTGCTTAACTTTTGCTTTTCAGAAATGGAGGTTATGTTCTCAGCCTTTGGAAATATACAAAATAGATACCGGCTGGAATTCAATTGGCACACGTGATGAATTTAGTGGGATTCAGACGTCAGGACTCGATTCAATGTCTACTCTTACTGAACTGTATTTAGGCCTTACCACAGTTATTTTCAAGTGCTCTAAGTCACACACCTTATTTTCTTCACCTTGCTGTTTTCTAAGCAAAGTCAGAACCACTATTATAAGGCAAAACTTGTTTCAGAAGCTAGCTTGACATATAAGTCCCAGGAATTTAAAAATTGCATAATAATGTTTCAAAGTTAACTTGAATATAATATTTTTTAAACTTGAAAATAATTAGTTACATTCCAAAAGGGATTAAAATACTTTTTTTGTCATGTTTAACATTAGCTCATTGTCATAGTTGCTGCTTTTCGTTATTAGTTCCTTCTTTTGAAAAAGTGACCTAAAGTTTGAAAGAAAAAAAAACCCACAACCCTCCTGAACCTCACCTTAAGGCAGCGAATTAAATCAAATAATTCTTATTGGTAATGTAACAATGTTGCTAATAATTAAATTATTCTCAAAGGACATTTTATCACAAAGTATTATAAATAAGACTGTTATTTGTTTTGGGATACTTCCAAGTTTTAAAAAATAATATCAATGTTTTCAAGTGACGCATGAAAAGCTCCAACTAGAAAGAACAATAAAATTGACTTGATGGATCAAAGGGATTGACTCAGTTGATTTATGGGTGTGACTGACCATGATTCAGCCAACATTAACCATGTTTAGTCTTTAGACTCAACTCCCCATAAAAGTTATTGGGACTTAGCAGGAACATTTTTCCATACCTGTCAAGTATCCCGGATTGGCCGGGATTTCCCGTATTTTTGCGCCGATTTTCGCCATTTCCTGCCTGGAGCTGCTGCTACCCCGTAATTTGGCAGTGAGGGGAAATGAATTTTGCGCGTGCGTAGAAGGCTTTTACGCAAGTGTAGAAGGCTTCTGTGCAGAAGGGGATGCATAAAAGCCTTCTACACATGCGTAGAACGGATCTGCACAGAACCGTTCTGCGCAGCTCACTTCTACGCGTGCGTAGAACGGATCTGCGGAGAACTTTTCTGTGCAGCTCACTTCTACGCATGCGTAGAACGGATCTGCGCAGAAACGTTCTGCGCAGGTCCCATAATCTCCGGAGCTGCGCTTGACAGGTATGCATTTTCCCCGACATTCACACCTACCTGGGAATTATTCGAATTAAACTACTTGAATTAGTTCCAAATAAACCTGTATAGGAGTGGGCTGTTAAACATGCTTAGTTTTGACCTACTTATTCTACCATCAGGAAGCAATCGTAATTGAACTATTAATTGTATTAAAATTATGAATCTCACAGTTTGAGTACAAATGTTAGCTTAACTCTCATACCCAACTTTTTTCCTTCAGTCAGTGTTATAGTTAATCTTTTCTTATAAATTTACATAAACTGCAATCAAAATTACCGATTGACCAATTCACTTTTAGTGCCTTTAAATACAGTAAAACACCGCATAATGAAAAAACTCTGTTCCATGGAGCTCTTTGCTATGCGGTTTTTTCATTATGCAAAGCGCTATTGGCGATACCCCGCATAACAGAAAAAAAGTTCGTGAACTGGGGTTCTCATTGAGCGGGTATACCCTGGTTACCAAAAACCCCGCATATCAATTTTTTTATTATGCGTGATACCTCCCTTGCATAACGAATGCTTCGTTATGCGATTTTTTTCATTATACAAAGCGTTCGTTATGCGAGGTATTACTGTATTGCTGCTACAGTACGTATGTATGAGAGTGCAACGTGCTTTATTAAAATCTTCAACTTTCTACCATGTTGACTTTTTAACTAGGCATTTCAACAAATGTAACATTCAGTGTATGCATGAGGTAAATATGTATACAAATGCAAAAATATAACCAAAAAAGTATGTTTCCAAAAATTTTGATTTTAAAATATTTTGAATATTACATACATTTTTGTTTCTAAAAAATCACAATTGTGCAAATTCTGCCATGCTAAAATTAGTAAACAATTGCCAAAGAAAACACTAATTTCATTTATAAACAGTAGTTTAGAGTCTACCAGAATTGTTTCTAGAATGTTGGCTCTTCCAACTAGTGTTTTAAAACTCAACTTTAAGTTAAAAACATCAGATAACTTTTTAAAGCACCACAACCCATTTTACAAATTATTTGTTGAGTGTTGAAAGGAGGAGGAAGGTATAAGGAAGGAAAAAGAAGATAAACTTGGAAAGGCACTGTTTAGCTAACGTATACTAGGATATTTAAAAATTTGTATGAGTGGTTTATAAGGTATTTTCTGACCACAAGGAAAATTCCAATGTATTGTAGGGTATAAAAATGCCCTTTGCCCAAAGAAAAGTGGATGTGTGCAAAATCATGTACTCTACCCCAAAACCCAGAGTCAAAAGATCAAGGTGGAATCAATATAAAATAGAATCAGATGAAATAAATAGTATACGTTTTCTAGTTTGGTACTTCCAGACTACAATGAATTTCACACAAAGCCCAACAAAAACAGAAAAAGAAAAAAAGCTGTACAGTCCTTGTACACAACTTGAAGGCAAGGGTAGACGATACCTTGATTAAACAACTAAAAATCAGAAATGGAAGATAACTTTTGTCCCTGGGCCTAATTAAAGGTTATCATCCATCCTCATACCTCTGAAACTTCTACCAATTGGGCCAAGTGCAGGCAACTGGAGTGCATCATCTGCTACTTTGCCACATCATAGTTCCCAGAAAACAGTTTGGGACATTTTTGATCCACCATAAATAGGGACCACTTCAGTGGGAAGGTAACAGCGTTCCGTGCACTCCGGTGTCTAGTCATGCCTGCCACATGACCACGGAAACGTCTGCAGGACAGCGCTGGCTCTTCAGCTTTGAAACAGAGATGAGCACTGAATCCTAGAGTCGGATACGACTGGCTTTCAAGCAAGGGAAACCTTTACTTTTACGTTACACTGGCTGAGACAAAATGTACCCCAATGGCAAAAATTACTGGTAATAACATTAAGACTTTTTTGTCTTAGTGATTTTCAATTAGTATACATAAATACTTGTATATGACAAGTGGCTGAGATCTAGAGATGTTGTTTCAAATTGCACACGTGACAACGCTGGAGTTCTGCGTGGCTTCAGCAACAAAGTGATTTTAAGGGGACTAAAATGTCCCATCCTAGTGCATGACAACTAAGTGCTGCAGCTCTCTTCAAGATATAATCTTAAATGCCAATGGGACTTATGTTTCATTAGTGTCCCCAAAAACACCCTAACATAACAGGAAGGTTAAGCTGCAACCCTTTTCTGAAATGCTAGATGTTTTACATGCAGAGTTTTAATGTGACCTTTTTCTCTTGGATTCAGAAGTAGGACATCCCTCCTGAGACTCGACCAAGCACTTTTCTCAGCATGCAGGTTTGGCTCAAAAAATAAGCTCATATTCACTTTGTTCCCACAGATAATGAATGCCCTTATATATGAACTTGGATAGGAGCAAGAGGAAAGCATGGAGCCTGTATTCTTTCCCAGATTGGAGTGCTTATAGCCATATGGCTTCCATAGTCTCTGCCAGGCAGTTACTTAAGAGAACATACAAAATTTTCCAAATGGAAAAAAAGTCACTGGTGGAAGTGTTTGAAGATGAAAGATGAGACGAATTAAAGAATATTTTCAAATGTAGAAGCAATGTTTCACAAAAAAGTGGCCAGCTCCTAAAAGCAGCAATGGTGGTGGGGTCCCCACCTCACCCCGACAACAAGAAATTAAGAATCATTTGTATGAGATATTTTCTTCCACAGCAGAGTTTTCAGGTTGTTGAGTATTAAGGAATGTTCCATCTCCATCTGATTTGCTGAAACTTTTAGGGCAATGCATGAGTACAATTGTTTTTCTAATTCTTCATGTATTTCCATAGGAGCTCCACGAAGCAAGTAGTCTTTAAGCAACTGGCACACCTTTGCTAAGTTTGGCTGAATTATTTCTGCAGTACATTTCATTTTACTTTGGTCACATACAGTTCTACAATCCGATCCAAAAACACAATCCAGGTCAGACTCACAGTGACGATCTTTAATTAGTTCTTTCAAGCTCATTTCTGGCACTATTTTTTTCATATCCACCATTTTTAAGTCATATTTATCATTGTAACCCAGGTTTTTGGCACTCGTATCACACATAAGAAAATTCCCATATGGTCCATGAAAAATATCTTCCACAAATTCTAAAAGCCCTATAGCTATTTTTGCCTTTCTAGGCCATGATGGAGTAAACCACTGATCAATGCTTCTTCTGAAACCAGAGGGAATAAAAAATTCTATGATCCATGGAAGGCTTATTCCAAAAAGAGAGGTATATTCAACTTTTTCCATCACATAAAGATCCCCACAAAAGCCCAGCAATTTGGGAGTATGTTCTTTATCCTGGAGGATTACCATGAGCAAAAATTCATTTAGCTGGAGAAGTGCCCATGCTGATTTTGCCTCTGGCAAAGAAACACGACCATCCTTGTTTCCATCAGCAACAGCCAAGATGAGATTAACAAGCTCCGAAAGATTTCCCTGTTCACCTAATTTTGCCTAGAAAGAAGCAAGCAAATATCATACATTTATTTCTTAAAAAATATTGTTTGAGACCATACATACTTCTAAAAACCTGATCAATATCATGATACATCTGTGATCAGACAGCTAATCATAAGCCACTTGACACACTTTTTCTAACACTGATTAATGTCTAAGACAAGGATGTAAAACAAGGGAGAGTCAGAATAATTTTTCTGTTACTATTAGCAGTTATGCAACTACAGATGCAAACTGGAATGTCTCCATACTATGAATATAACAATGTTATTAGAGTGCAAAGATGGGGTTTTAAACATCCAAACCCAAATACCCAACTTTTCTCCCATGTAATTCCAAGAAGTAGATGTATGGGCACATAGTGTGCATCAGAATCATGAGACCTTTGGCATATCAGCATCACTGCATCTATTCATGCTGACCCATTTTCTCTCTTCAAAGTCTCTATTCCAATTAACCTTATCAAGTCTAGTCTGGTCCAGAGGTATTAAAAGCAATATCTGTTACTTTGCTACACAGTACTGTGTCGTAAAAAAGTAACATACCAATTGCAATGTGAGCCCCCAGTCATTGCTATATGTACTACAAGTTGCCCATTTTTAAAATAAAAATCATAACGGGGGAGGGGAACAGTCTCTCCTGCTTATTACTACTGTTATTTTAAAAATCCTACAGCAGAGTACTGCTCCTGCCATCAATGACACAAGATGTAAAACCACCACATAGTTGGGCTTTCGAGTACTACAAAAGCAATGTGTATTGTAAATACTGGAGGCTTGTGGACATTGCATTGCTCACCACTCCTCTCTGGAGATGGAGGAGGGGATAGACTATACTTACTTTAAAAAGTCCATAGACCATCTCTTTGAATTTCTGAACAGTAGTTCCTCTAGTTGGTTTATCAAACAGAACAGCTTCCTTCCTTGGTTCTAGTTCAGTTCTGAGATCAATGTGAGCCATTTCTTCCATCTGGCATTTTATAACACCTTGTAGATTTCCCCAGGCTCCTAAATACATCTGTATGAGACACAAGATTTTTATAAGAAAAACCTGTTCTGATATCCATGTTCTGTTTCAAAAAGTGTTCACTGTTTAGTCAATTAAGTGAGCAGCTTAACTGATAAAATGCTTTCTTATTCAGAAAGTGGAAGGACTTATATCTGCAACCTTCTTCGGAACTGAGTGTAAAGGAATTGGCATTTAAAAAGAGTGAACTTTGCTCTCATTAAAGATAGATTTTATCTTGACCTCTACTGATAGAAAAAATAACATGCAATCCTAGATTACAAATATTATTACTCTTACCATCAAAATTGTGACCTAGTAGCATGGCATAGCCACTAGAGCACTACTGCTTATACCTTTAGCAAGTTTCTTGTCTCACTATTTGAGATTTATAGGGTTGGAAAGAAGAAAAGTAAGTCAGTTTCAGGAGGTGGAATGGAAAATAAGCTCTTTCCCCCTTTCCTGCCCAAAATCTTTCCTTTGTGAAACATAAAACAGACTAGGTCTGGGTCTATTTGCAATCCCCAAACTCCAACACAGGGATGGTAGGAGAAGGATGAAAAAGGGCTAATGCATTAATTTAATTTCTCCCTTCTTGAAGCTTCCTTATGCATCAATTTTTAACCACTAGCTGATTGTCCGGCTTCGCCTGGGGATGTTTTGGGGGGTTGGGGCTCAAAGGAGGGGAGACCAAGTCATTGAAGAGAAACCTCTATCAGGGCTAGTGCCTGGGGTATGATTCCAAAGACTGGAAAACAAGCTCTCCCCTGCCTTTATCCACCAGAGCAGGCAAGAGAACTGTTCACTTTTCACCCCCTTCTCTTTCTCCACCTGGGACACTAACTCTGGAATGGGGGAAAAGGGGAGAAGGTGTTGAAAAGCAAACAGCTCTCTCGCCTGCCCTGGCAGATGAAGGCAAGAGAGACCTTGCATTCCAGTCTTGAGCATAAGACTCTCCCCTGCCTTTATCCACCAGCGCAGGCGAGAGAACTGTTCACTTTTCACCCCCTTCTCTTTCTCCACCTGGGACACTAACTCGGAATGGGGGGGAAAGTGTTGAAAAGCAAACAGTTCTCTTAGCTGTGCTGGCAGATGAAGGCAAGGGAGACCTTGCATTCCAGTCTTAGGTATAAGAACCAGGCAGTAGTTCTGACGGTGAGGTTTCTCTTCAATGCATTGGTCTCCCCTCCTTTTTAACCCAGCGTGGTTAATCCCAAAGCCGTGAATTTTGCAGGCCGTTCTTCCTCCCCCTCCCTTTCCGCTGACCTCCCCCGCTGCCACCGCCAGCGAGGCCCTACAGCAGCCTACCCCGTCTCTTGTGCTGGGAGGCGACGGGATCGACCCCGGTAACGTGGGCTCCGCTGGTTTTTTTGCGGTTTTATCTGTTTGGGGGGCACCTCAAAATGGGCAGCCAGACCCTGTTGGTGGCTGCCGTTGGTGTGTTTTGCACAAGGCTGTTGCCCCATCCCCTCCGCGCACGCTGGCCTCCTTGATTGGATGGGGCGTGCGCAGGGGACGCTGGGACTTGTAGTTGTCCTGTTTTGTCCGATTTGTGGGGCACAAGCCCCACCCTCGGCCTCAGGACCCTTGCAGTGCTGGCCCAGGTTGGGAAAGGTATGTGTGCGCCACACATCATGGGATTTGCTCCAGGAGTGTGGAAACGTATTCCACATACTTACAACACACCTTTGCTTTAAAGGTATAGAAGATAGATAGGACAATCAAGAACATTACTAATGGCTCCTCTCCTCTCCCATACAATGTGTATAATCTAAGGCTCTAGAAACTGCTGCTATTTTAGGTGGAATCTAATTTATCAGTATGAGGAGAACTATTGTCATTCTTCTAAATTGTAAATATCATGGGCACTTTATCACATAAAGATCCTTGAAATCTATTTAAGATAAAAAGTATAGACATTTATCAATTATCTGGTTTTTAATGACTTAATGGTTTTGTGACATTTTGTAACATTTTTAGAGGAATGGTACCTGATTATTGGGTTTCGTTGATAAGCATTTCCCAAAATACAGAGTCTGTCTTGTACACAGGCTGCTACATGCTGACCCATCAATAACTCCACTCTTGTACTTATCACACTACCAATAAGAAAAGAAAAAGGGGGAAAAGATCAGCTGTTGAGAATCAACACATTTCCACTCTTAAATACATTAATGTGCTTCAAAAGCTCAAATACAGATTCATCCCTGAAAACTGTTATTAAAAGTAATTAGACTACTTATATATAGCTCACTGAGTGAGAGTCTGGCTGCAGAGCAAGGAGTTGGAATTTCATATCCTAGGGAAGGAGTCAGCCAAGACCACCAAGACTGTCTATAGCTAACAGTGTTATATGCCCTTCTATTTGTGTTACCTTATGCACAGTGCCACCTGACTGAGGGACTGATAAACCAGTTCTGAGTACTTTATACCTAGGAAACCTAGAGAGGTTTGCCATAAGTCAGAATCAACTTGATGATATTTCATCATCATTTATTTACTTATAACAATATACATTCTGCTGGACAGCACCAGTGTCTCAAGAAACACTTCAGTTTTTAGGGAACATGTAGATAAACATGTTCCCTAAACATGATGACATTGTAGACTTCCACTAATTACTATTCTCAACTGATGCAACTAGGGACTGTGGTGGCTTAGTGGTTAAGATGCTGAACTTGACAACTGGAAGGCTGGTAGGTCAGCAGTTTGAGACCCGAATAATGCACAATGAAGTGAGCTCCCATCTCTGTCCCAGCTCCTGCCAATCTAGTACTGTAGTTTGAGAGCAAGAAATAGCAAATAGATAAATAGGTACCATTTCGGTGAGAAGGTAAACAGCATTCAGTGCACTCTGGTGTCTAGTCATGCCTGCTACATGTCCACAGAAATGTCTGCAGAGGCAGACAGCACTGGTTCTTTGGCTGTAAATGGAGATGAGCACTGAATCCTAGAGTCAGATACAACTGGCTTTCGAACAAGGGCGACCTCTACTGATGCAACTAATTTTATCATCTGTGCTAGAGCACTAAGTGCAGTTACAATCTCTTCAACATTTATAACTGGCTAGCATATTTGTGCCCGGCCAGCCAGGCAGTTTTTATTTGTTTTTGTTTTTTTTGGTTAAGGGTGGTTTGGGTGGGAGTGTTTTGCATTTGTGGTTTGTGACTTTTTAAATCTATTTTATTAGATTTATTTGTGATTTTGATTTATTTCTTATTTTTCTGACTTGTTTTTACTATTGTGGCCTCTAGGTGGGGCTGTTAGCAAGAGGGCTGCTTTGCATTTTTTTTACTTGTTTTTTCTCTCCCATCCTCTAGGTGGGGCTTCTTCCATTAAGTAGTCTTTGTTTCTTCATTTCTGTTCCGGAGTCGTGGAGGGAGGACGTGCTGGTGAGTTTTTTTTTTATCTGTTTTTTTTTAATCTGGGTTTTGTTTTTTTGTTTGTTTTTGGTGTTGGGTTGGTAGATGTTTCTGTTTCTTCTTTTGTGTTTTTTTTTGGGGGGGTTAGATGTGTTTAATTGTTTTGTTTATTTCTGGTTTTTTTATGTTTCTGATTTCTTTTGTGTTTATTTGTTTAATTTGTGGGAGTTTTGTTGTTTGAGTTAGGTATTTTCGTGTTGTAGTTAGGTGTTTTTTCTGTGCTTTCATGGTATTTTGGGTGTTTTATTTTGTGGATTTTGTTGTTTATTGTTTTGTTGGTTAATGTGGTTTTTAATTATTTATTTGTGTTTTATTAATTTTTGTGGTTGGTGTTTTAGGTAAATGTTTGGGGGTTTTTTTGTTGTTGTGTTTTTTTACTTGAAGAACGGCCTGTCTGTCGGTTCATCTTCACCCCATTGCTGCTTCGAAATTTGGTTTTGATGCAGCAATGGAGAAAAGGAGGAGCCAGCAGTCAGCTCGCTCTTCCCCTGGTAAGGTTCGTTAGGTAGGTCGGGTGAAAAGAAGGCAGAGAAGAACTATCTGCCTGATGATGGTTCTCTCCTTTGTGTCTCCTTGTTCTCCTGGCTTACCTAACCAGAGATCAGCAGGCAGCGATCCGTAAGGGATTGTGCTCTTCCTTGCGGATTGCTGGCTGCTGCTTTTGTATTACATCCGTCGGTAGTACAAAGGCAGCAGCCAGTCATTCGCCAGGGAGTGTGCTTCCCCTGACGAACTGCTGCCTGCTGCTGGTTTTTTTCCCCACCCCAGCTCAACTTACCTTGAGGCCAGTGGTGGTCTTGCCGTGTCTTCGGCAGGGTAGCGGGGAGTAGAGGGAGTCCCTCTTCTCCCCGTTGCTCCGGGAAAGAAGGTTGGTGGTGGTCCTGCCGTGGTTGTTTGTGTGTTTGTGAGGCCATGAGGCGCTGTGTCCGCCTGCGGTGGACTTGCGCTCCCGTTGTGGGAGGCCAGCGTGTTTTTATTTTATTTTTCGTGCGTCAGCTTTTTCAACGTTCTGTGCGCTCACGCCCTTCAGCCTTATTGGCTGAAGTGCTCACAGTGCGTAGGACGCTGGGACTTGGGAGTTTTGTTTGCTTTGCGTTTGTGCGGCGGTTTTTTCCTGTGGCTCGATTTCAATTGGGCGCACCGCGTTTCCCTGATTGGCTGAGGCGCGGCATAAAGGACGTTGGAAATTGAAGATGTTTCCCTTTGTTCCCGTTCGTGGGGCTGTTGCCCCACTGCCGGCTTTGGCAACCGGTCTGCGGCCCGGGTTCGGGCGAGTGCAGGAGTACGGGATACGACAGTCGAGTGCGGGCGTGTATACCGGAGTCCAACGGTTAACACCCCTCTTTATAGGTAAATATATTGTTACCCATGCTTTATCATACCTTTACAATTTTCTGCCCATAAGATTAAGTAATTTCCCATTTGCCCACTTATGGGCAGAAAATTGTAAAGGTATGATAAAGCATGGGTAACAATATCAGTGATACGTGTTGAAGAGATTGTAACAGTGCATTTTCACATGATCATGTTAACCATTTAATTTCTTGACACCTCCCCGTAGTAAATTTTTATGGCCAAGTAGGGATTGAAATTTAAATCTGAGGTTTACTTGCAAAGGAATATATAATGATGTATCATTGTGTCTAATCTATACCTATAAGAAGGGGTTTGGGTCGTGCGTGTCCGGCATGCGTGGCCATACCCGCCCCTACTATCCCGTAATAAGCTGTCAACACTTACCTTTTGACCCTGCAAGCATCGCCGCTAGGGTCCGGAAGCCGAGAGTGGGGACAATGCCCCATGAACCCGAACCAAAAAAACTACGCTTCCCAGCATCCTCCGCGCCACGCCATCCCTCAGCCAATAAGGCTGAAGGACGTGAGCGCAGAGGAGACAGGGCAGCCGGTACGCACGGAAAAAAAACAGCCGATGCACAATCGCCTTGGAAACGAACCACTTCCCTCCAGGAGACGAAGGCTGAGAACGGCAGACTCTGTTCTTGGCCTTTGTCTCCCGGAGGGAAGCCATCCCTGCGGCCCCGGGGACGAAGGCCAGCATGGGCCTCGCCGCGGCTTCGGCAGGGTTGCGGGGAGGGGGAGCCCCTCTTCTCCCCGCGGCCCCGGGGATGAAGCCACAGCTTCAGCGGGGTAACAGGGGGAGCCCCTCTTTTCCCCGCGTGGCTTCAGCAGGGTAGCAAGGAAATGAACCACTTCCCCCCAGGAGACAAAGGCCGAGAATGGTGCTCCGTTCTCAGCCTTCGTCTCCCGGAGGGAAGCCATCGCCTTCCACGGAGGACGGGGGACGAAAGCTTCAGCCCCCGCCAACCGAGGAAAATGAACCACTTCCCTCCGGGAGAGGAAGGCCAATAACGGCACTCTGTCCTGCCTTTGCCTCCCGGAGGGAAGCAAACGTCTTCCACGGGAGGTTCGCTTCTCTCTTGGTTGGCGGGGACCGAAGCTTCCTCTCGCCCTTCTAATTCTCCTACCACTGTTTCAAAAACAGCCCTTGAAACAACGGAGGGAGAATGTCAAGGGCGAGAGACAGGAATCCGTCAGGGGAGGAGCCAACCCTGACGAATCCCTGCCTCTCGCCCTGCAATTTCCCCTCTGTTGTTCAAGGGCTGTTTTTGAAACAATGGAAGGAGAATTGCAAGGGCGAGGCAGAAATCCATCAGGGGAGAAGCCTACCCAGGCGGATCACTGCCTGCCGCCCTTGCCGTGTCTTTCACACCCAAAAATAACCCCAACACATAAAAAACCCCAAAACCTGCCCGGCAAGGCCGGGCAAAAAATACTAGTCACTTCTAAAAAAGCCACATATTAAAAAACGTTAAAAGTAGCATACAAACCATGCCAAAATTATTTAAGAGTGATTATATACTTACTATTGTTTTCTTACAGTCATGTCCTCTGCAAAGTTCTGTATACAATGAGTATTGAACATAAATTATCCAGCTGCCAATAAATACTCCTAGCCAAGAGAAGAAAAGATACTTCATCCGCATATAAGAGAAGCGAACCTTGAGGAAGAAAGAAGATGGAAGTATGAGTCATCAATATATTATGGCAGTTTGGATATCGACATGTTATTGTGCTACCAACAAAACACACAGCAACAAAGAGGCAAGGGTTCTATCACTTCCTGTTCCCACCTCACGGAGAAAAGAGAAGGAAATCTGTAGATCTTGAAGACAAACACTAGATTGCCTCTTGTATCGTGGGGCCAAATTAGACAATATAGATAGCATGTTCTAAATATAGACAAGCTGAGTTCTCCTACATGAATCCTCACAACAAATCACTTACAGCCGCTTGGCTGGACTCCATTCTTTCTCCAGCTATGATGTAAGTTGTACTTATGAAAAGGAAGAGGCTAATACTTTAGCCTAGCAAAAGGACTAAACATGTAATGTCAGAAGGATAAGAAGACTTCATTTCCCACTTCATATGATACCCATTTCCCCTCAAAATAAGGCTCTTCCACACAATATTAATTTAAATGTTAATTAAGAAGTATGTACAGTATCTAGATATTGGTGGGAGATGCAGAAGATCTATATTATCATATCTTGTGGCTTGAGTACAGTACTTGCTTGAGGCCTCTGTTGTAGCAATTTAATATACACTTATAGATGATACTCTCAGATGGGACTTTTACTGTGAAACTGTCATGCCTCGCTCATGGGATTTTAAGAAGGGGAGGTTTACATACAGTAGACTCTCGCATAACAAAGTTACTTGGTTCCCCAAGTAGCATTGTTAAGGGATTTTCATTGTTATGTGGATTTCTATGGAGTTTCCCGCAAAATGTTTTTACCATCGTTATCCGGATAACGACGGTTATTTTAGCGTCATTGTCTGGATAACGACGCTAAAAATGTCGGTATGCAGGGGAACACGTGGTGCATAATGACGCATCATTAAGCGAAAATGATGCTATTCAAACACGTCGTTATGTGAGGGTTGACTGTATTATGCTTTCTTTTTGTAATACTGTACATCTGTTTCTCACCTCTTTGTTCATTTTTAAAAAAATTATTATTATATCAACAGGAAATGTATTAATGAAGAAAAGACTGTTGCATAATATTTTTTTAACAGGAAGCTTCCTCCTGAAGAAAAAGTCATTTGGTTTATGTAGCTACACATTTTTCAATAGGTATTTTAAAGTACTAGACAATTATGCTTTCTAATTTGGTATCCTTGTGCTGCTTCACTATCTCTATGCCAAGTTGAGGACTGCTTTTGTTTTTCATCTGATTGTATTTTGGATTATGTTTTTCAGTTTGTTTTTTGATGGGGGAATGGAAAGGTGAATAAATTAAAAACATTATTCAAAAATTAAAATCTAATGGAGCAACTTGGAGTTTTGGCATTGTGGAATTTTGACAAGTTAGAAAAAAATTACAGTATACAAAATAAGGAGATTGTACACTACTTATTGAAAAGCAGGGGTGCCCAAACTTTTTGGGCCATAGGCTAGTCACGTGGTTGAGCGGGCTGGTCACATGGTTCCTCCCACCAGAAGCAGAAAATGTGCCCAGACATTAGAACAGGGTACAGCATGTAGGCTGGATCCGGCCCACGGTGCCATTCCATCCAGCCCACGCTGCTCCCGGAAGCAGAAGTAAACACGCCCGTGCATACACATAACACTGCTGTAAATGCACCCGTGGCTGTCGTAAACACATTTACGACACCCGTGGGTCATTTATGGCAGCGTTTTGCGTATGCACGGGCGTGTTTACTTTCGCTTCGGAGAGCAGCGTAGGCTGGATGGAATGGCACCGTGGGCCGGATCCAGCCCGCATGCTGTACCCTGTTCTAATGTCTGGGCTTCATTTTGTATAATGAAACTAGAAAGTCAAGCTAGGAAAAGGTAACAGGAAAGCCATGATAGGACCTTCTGGAAAAAATATACTGTAGTTCCGGAGTAATTTACTTTGACTCCCAGACCTGACAGCCCAAAACTAAGAACAGACTAGAAGGCAAAGTCATGAAAGTGAATGAACTTAGTTTTTAACAAGTATTTTATGACTTATTTCAGAATATGAATAAACTTTGGTAGGTTTTGATGTGTGAGCAAAAATATATGCTGGAGGACACAGCAGCCCCATACATGGAATTTCAGGACAGCATCTTGTAGACAATCAGAGTATAATAATCAGAGATTCTTAAGGAAATATTTCTTTTGTAGACCTCAAAGCATACACATTTACTCATAAGTCATATTTTCCCATCTTTGCCTTCACTGAGAAAAAATTAACTCCACAACTCTTTCACAACCTGCACGTGCATTAGAAGTCTTGAACAAAACTGATCTGGAAAATGGTCATTTTTGATTAAAAGGTACTGTTCCTCTAAGCACAGCTAGAAGGCTTTGACAAGCCAGGTGCAACTGAGTTAATGCTTGAAACACTCACCAGGCAACAGTTTAGGTCAGTTAATCCACACCAGTTAGCAATCTCATATGAAATTGCCCTACAGTAGAACTGTTCATCTACAAATGTTAACTAATTTTGTCTCAGTTTTGTCAATCAGGTAACAGACTCATAACCAGTAAACATCAATTTTTGCGACTGCACTTATAACTGGATACAAAAGAGATACATTAGCAATGTAGAGAGAGAGGTACAGTACCTTTGAACACATGCTTTGCAGATTTTGTTTGTATCAGAACAGAATTCACTGCCTTTTTATATAAAAATCATTCCTGGTTTTCACGAAGCTTTCCACATACTATCATTTTAATTTGTCAACCAGTAGACACAGTCTACCGTCTTTCCACCATTGCCTTAATATATGATAGCTTTAAATCAAGGTGCAAATCAGAGATTAGTCAGCAAATTCATACTTTGCCTGCCTCCTTGATCCTAACCGGTAAACAAACATGACCTCTCCTCATCCACCCAGTTACTACCATTTATGGATTCATTTGCATGTGCATATATGTTGCAATTTTTTTTTACTCCGCATGTGCACACATTGCATTTTTAGGTTGTTTTGGAGAAGAGTAGATAAATACCTTTATTTGTACAGTTATTTTAAAAATACATTGAAAAACAAAGAAGTACTTGAATGAATGGAGTGGCTCTGTGTGTATGTTCATGTGTAAATGGCTGAGATCTGAATGTGAGCAGAAGGTGAGAATTATCTTCCAGAGACAGAGGAAGGGAAGTAGGAAGAACTGACGACTTTAAGTAAGCTCCAGAGAAAACAAGCTGAATTAATTATTTGGCATTGTCCGGGGAACACTTATTGGTCTGCTCTGAGAAAGCTATATTAAATCTTGGCATGCTCCCTCAGACAGCTTCGGGAGCCGGATGGCCATTTTGCCCTTCCTCCATCACATGGCACTTCCTGGTGTGGTGGAAGCAGTGGGGCCCCAACATGAAATGGCACTGTGGGTCGCAGGTTGAGAATCCCTGGGCTAGGTGGACCATGACGTGTGACCTCGGCTTTCACTTTGTCCAAGGAATCCTACGGAGGATGCTTTGGTGAGAGATTTAGTCCTGGCCTAACATCATTGGCAAGTGATTATTTGGTTTCTAGCCAAGAAATATTGCTATGATAAATTCATTCATTCATTCATAATGCTCAGGAAGGATCATGTAATATGTCTTTCTCCACAAAAAAAATTCTGAAATGAGTCAGATTAAAGAGATAATGCTATCTATAATATGTAAGAACCACCAACAAAACTGATGACAAATTCAAGGCCTATAAATTTACATTGATTTGGTTTATATATACTGTACTTCTCAACATTAATGTAAAGAGATGGACCCCATGAGTAGTGAGGAGGATCCTTTCTGCCACATTACTCCCCGGCATCTGGAATAGCATTGGGCTACCCTCATGCTCCAGTTAGACAAAAAGTTCTCCATCCCTTCTGCTTGCTTAGCTCTAAGTCTTTAGTGATCCTCCTAAGAAGGGAAAGGTAAAACAAGCCAGGTTTTGATGCACTTCCCCTTCCTTTTTAGTAGATAACCCAAGTGACTGCCTCTTTCTGTCTGTAACCAGACATTTGAGAACCAAAGGACTGGACTTAGCAACCCAGAACACCCTAGTGAACATCTAGGCAAATTGGCTTGGGAAAACTTTATTATTAAAATAAAGGAAATACAAGGGTTGACCAGGTGATGCACACTCACTCAAAAGAACATGACATTCACCCACACGGACTCAGGGGTGGGACGTAAAGCTGCCAAAATGCAAGCCAAATAAAAAGCTGGAACAAACCTTTCAGTTCACAAGAAAATTTGCCCACTTTGAAAAGAATAAAAGAGTTGAACCTGGAATTGCCTTGTGGCTATTTACCCAGACTAGAGAGTCAATATTTTCCATCTATGATGTACAACTAAATTTCCCTGCACTCCACAATGCAACCCTTCTGGGAAGCTCGCAATGGCCTGGATCAGATGGTTGACCTGATCCTTTCAACGACCTATGGAGGAAAACCAAACCCTAACCAACCTCTATGTGGTTATACCCATTGTCCTATCTCCTGATGTTGCCCCAGCCAACAGGGAATTGTGGTGCAAGGTGGGTCATGGGGTTATTTTCTCCTGTCCCCTATACAGCCTGCCCTATGGTTAGCTCATCTCTGTACAGGTTGTCCACCATCAATCTGTGCCCAGCTGTTATTAACACCAAGAATGGCTCTTGGGACAAAAAAAGGAGATAAGGAGGTTCTTTGCCAGAGCTCCCAGCTGGCTGCAATTCTGACACCCCAAGGACTTCTGTGCACACTCCTTAAATATATGTTGTAACCCTTAACATTTATTGTGTGTGGAAAAACCTATTAAAATCATTATTGTGACAGACCTTTGGTCATAATGCATTAAACAAAAATTACTGTATAGAAGAAAATAAAGCCTATAGTTATGAGTAGGATTTTTTTTGGGGGGGGGGGCAGAATCATGGTTGTTAGTATCGCACTACTTTATTTATTTTTATCCTACTTCCCAGTATATTGTTTCAAAAGTTATACCATTTCAAGAACTATAATCAAAAGTTATTATAACAGAAACCTTTCACACAAGATATACATAAATGATTTCAACAAATTAGCAGTGGATATCTGTCTCAGCTCCTGCCAACCTAGCAGTCCAAAAACAAGAAATTGCAAGTAGATAAATTGGTGCCACTTTGGTAGGAAGGTAAATGCCGTTCTGTACACTCCATGCCTGCCACGTAAACATCTGTAGATGCAGACAGTGCTGGCTCTTTCGCTATAAATAGAGCTTTGCTGCACCCTAGAGTTTTACTAGTTGCCCTAGAGTTGGATACGACTAGCTGTGGAGCATGGAAGACCTTTACTATCAACAGCTGTTGCTATCCACAGGTCAGTTTTTCATAAACCAAAGGCTGTTACAAAAGGTTTGTTTTTATTAACATTCTGAACTGAGATAGGCAAACCTGGATTTTAAGTTCTGTCAAGAGGATGAACAGAAAGTCACCTATGGCAGGGACCCTTCAGAAGGTCTTTTAAAAGTAGGATGTGAAGCATGTGGCAAAGTGTATGGGGAAAATATAATGTTTGGCAAGGGAGAGGAATATTTTTAGACAATTACAATCTTACAGAGTGAACTGGCAACTCTCTTTCAGGGCAGGTAAAATACATCCCTACCGCTACCATCTGGCCACTGTATTCTTTGAACTCCCAAAATCAGGAGGTAGCAGAGGCAGCAGAATATGCACTGTGGTGCAGTGGACAGAATTATGGACTAGGACTTAGGAGGCGTGGGTTTGAATCTCCACTCAGCCATGGAAACGCGCTGGGGGTGTGGAACTAGTAAAGCCTCCTTAAATGTCCCACTTAGCTTGCAAGTGCTGCTAGTCAGTTCAGTTTCAACTTGATAGCCCATAACGAGAACATCACAGACAGCCACTGATCAAAGTACTGTACTATACTTCCATTGTTGTGACTTTTAAATGAATTAGGATCTTCACTTTTAACAGTGCCATGTTTAGCACCATAGTTTGTATGTTCCATCTGAAAATAATTTAGCTATAAGTACTATAGAAAACTGCTTTAAGATATTAAGTGAGTCAGTTACATGCTTGTACAAGCTTCTCCAGAAAGCTTTAAGCTCTTAAAGAAGAAGCACTTTAGGATGACTGTGACATTAGAATAAAATTGTTTTCAGAGCCCACATATGCTTTCCTTCAACCACTTTCTGCTAATCAACTTGGATAAGAATCAAAACACACACAAATGCAGATGACAAGACCTGACAAGGCATTTACAGAGTCACCATTCTGCTAAATTAAATAATGCGAACTGCATAATTAGTTATTCATCATGCAGGATGCATCTCAAAGAGCACTACTTCTGGCACAAACTGAATCGGGACAAGATTCAGAGCACATTGATATGAGTACCTGATCTAGGAAGAGAATGAGACAAATTGTTAAGTAGTGGCTTGGACTTTTCTAGACCACAAAGAAGTTTAAAGAATTCTTGTAATTCCATACTAGGATTGTTGTGTGTCCATTGCTTTCAGTCACAAAACCTCCACTCTCCACTTTCCTGGCTGCTTGAGTTTTCTTTGCCAGATGTCACAGAAGAAAGGATAGTCTGAGACTGCTCTCCCCCCCCCCCAAAAAAAAAAAAAAAGCAAAACACAACCGGAAAACATGGTTTGCATCTTGAATAAAGTTGGGTTTGGCATTTTCTCTGAAACAAAAGACAGACAGCTGAATACTTAGAACCAAGGCTGAGCGAAATGCAGAATTTTACAGGGGTTGCCAGGAGTGGCACAAGATGTTAATGGGTAGGAATGTGCTTATGTATATGCCACTCAGTTGCTCCCTGGGATGGGGGTACAGTTCTTCTCTCAGGAAAGTGGTAAATAAGATTCATTTTATGTAAGACATGGCTTGGTAAGTAACACTTCTTTATCACCTTTAATTTCTGTCATACACGGCCTGTGGTGTGACTGTAAACTTATTGTTCAATAATATTTTCAGCAGTTCATGTGGCTCTAAGAAATACTTCATTTCTTGTGGCTATCTAGCTTCAGTACTTTTAAAAGAGAGCATGAATTTTAAAATCCAGATTAAATGGAAACTTCAATCAGCATTAGTCCTAAACTCAGTATCCTTTAACTACATTCAAGGTGGGAAACAGACATTCAGTTCCACGACTGAAACAGACAGGGACAGGGAGTACATATTCCCATGGCTATCACCCAAGCTCTTAACCATAATTAATAGGAAGCCAATGTTTGTTGTGCATTAACCTTCTTGGATACAGTTATTAATCCATGAACACAGGAACTGTCATAATAATTAAAGTGAGAAAAAAACTTTTTATGTGATGTTAAAACAAGATTAAAATATTAAAAATGTGTCAATTCTGTTACAAAAAAAATAATAGACAATCCAATTGGCTCCATACACAATTGTCCATTATAAAAATAAAAAGTAAAGGTAAAGGTTTCCCTTGCTTGAAAGCCTGTCGTATCCGACTCTAGGTTACAGTGCTCATCTCTGTTTCTAAGCCGAAGAGCCAGCGTTGTCTGCTTCTGCAGACGCTTCCGTGGTCATGTGGCAGGCATGACTAGACACCGGAGCGCACGGAACGCTGTTGCCTTCCCACCGAAGTGGTCCCTATTTATCTACTTGCAATTTCTTGCTTTTGAACTGCTAGGTTGGCAGGAGCTGGGACGAAGACGGGAGCTCATTTCCGTCCTGCAGTACTAGGGAATAAAACTACCAGGTCTTTTTAAGAGTTTATCCACAGATACATATGTAAATACAAGATTTGAATAGAATTGTACTTGATCATGAAATGAGTGCTGTATTGCTTCATTAAATTAGTGGGCTTTTACTTATGGAAGATGAGAAGTAAGGTAATTGAAAGTGTTTTAGTGTGAAGAATTGGTATTTTGAGCAGGAAAGGCAAGCCATAATGAAAAATATAGGAGATGGGGATAACATGAGAAGGGTGACTATAATTTGTCACAATATGATTTCTCACCAAAATAACCTTATTCAATTTTTCAGTAGTTATCTCTTATTTTATAGATGATGGGGAAATGTGTGTGATCAATCATTTTATGACTACGTACGTATCTATGCTTCTTGTCTACCATATGCAAATAAATGAACACATACCGAATGAGAAGCAAGATGTAGCTCTTGCCCACAGCAGAATATAGATCTCCATTAATGCTGTTTATTTTTAGAACATACTTTAAAAATCAAAGTATCTTGCTCTGATAAAAATAATGACTTTTGTTTGACCTTGCATGTAGTCACATTACACTGTTGAGTAGAGTGTTTCCAGAATTCCTTTAAACCCATCTTATATTATGTGCCATCAAGTCAGAACCAGTTTACAGAAACCCTAATAGAGCTTTCAAGGTAAGTAAGATTGTGTTATTTTTCAGCCACAATCAGGCATAGCCTGGTAATGACAACCTTGTGTTGTTGGCTAATCTTTCTCATACTAGGTCAGGTGAACTGAAGAATGAACTCACCAACAGGTGTCCTCATTTTGGCAGTTTCACTGGCCTAGACACAGAAGAATGTGAGTGAGATTTTAAAGGGGTGGTTTTACCAGTTTTGCCCTCAAGTGAGTTTCTATAGCTGAGCAGCAATTTGAAACCAAGGTCTCTTGAGTCTTCTTAGTCTACCGCTCTATCCACCATATCATGGCAGGAAACCCTTCCTACTCAGAATTAATTTAAATACTGGTTGAAATGTTCTATTGATCTGATTTCCACCATCTTGAATTTTTTTTTTTGTACATCAACCTGATTTTGCTTAGCGTACTGGGAATAAAATTGAAATAAATGAAAATTAACATACAGGGAGACAGTGGACAAGGTTTCTGACTCATTCCCCAAATTGTTAGCTATAACCCAAACTGCCATAGTTTAAGCATTGAAATGGGAGAGGCACAAGATTGTTTCATAATTAATACTATCTTATACCAAAATGTTTCAACAAGAAATATGACCACCTTATGGGTATGTACTCACATTAGAATAACTAAAAAACAGTTTTAAATGTAACTGGCTCTTTTCAAGTACAGTAATTGGAAATAATCAGGTAGACTACAATATCACAAAACAATTACGGTAGTCTGCATCATCAACTGGAAAAATTAAAATAATGATCATGTGAACAGTGGCAGCTGATAAAATGTCCTTCATTATATGACAATTTGTGGCCAGGGGGGGATAATAAGCAAAAAGAAGGCGTGCCATGAGCTCAGTGTGGACAAGGGCACTGAAACAATCTGCAGTCTCTCTGTGATCATCTAATCTAAACAGAAGCATAAAATAGGCTTTGAATCAAGTCACAATTTATTTGCAGCATGAGTTGATGCTCAGTTATGACAGGGCATTCAAGATCCTTCTTAAAGGAATATTTCCAATAACACTAACATCAAACTGTTAATTGCACGCATCACCTGTAGATTGTGGCAGAACAAAGATTCCTGTAAATCATAAGAACTCCTCCAGTGATCACACTATTTTGTAAATAGTTCAGTTATATTTTGCAGGTGATCAGCCAAGTATATGAGTGTTCATACAAATCTTCAATCTTGCTGCACTTCAAATATTAGATAACTCCAAGCATTGCCATTTCATTGATTATTTCTCTCTTTTAATTTTAGTTTATGATGGGGAAACACATTCACATTCTCCAATCTGAAGCACCTTCTTTTTCAGGTGCTGTATCCATTCTAGATATTGGCTAGCATGATGAAGACCTACCTCAGGGATTCTCAACCTGTGGCCCATGGGCCGGATGCAGCCCACAACACCATTTCATGTGGCCCACCACCACCTCCACCACACCAGGAAGTGCAATGTGGTAGAGGAAAGGCAAAATGGCTGTCCGGCCCCCGAAGCTGTCTGAGGGATCATGACCCGGCCCCCGGCTTTAAAAGGTTGAGAACTAACCTATCTCATTTAAATTTTTAAAGAGTATCAACACAAATACCTTTCAAATTTCATCTCTTCCATATCTTGACTCAATGCAACTTGTTACAGCACTATAAGAGCTTTTAACGTAATTTGTACAAGTCTCAGTTGAGTACTGTTCTATTCACAGGTAACAGATGAGCATTTCAGGTAAGATCTTATCATATAACATTGTCTTGTCTCATTCACTGAATTTTATGACAACTTTGCATAATTATCCTCAGTCACCTCTATTTGTCTATTTGTTTCTGCATTTCTACTTCAATTTTTAACCTCAGAAAATCTATTAAGAAAAGATTGTATAGCTGCAAAATGCTTGATAAAAAGCCTTGTCTGAAACCATATCAAGTACAGCCTTCCACAGAAGGACAGTTATAATCCTGCTTAACATTTCACTCTTTAAAACCTAGCTTGATGTGTAGAAAACCAAACACAGCTTTCACCAAATTAAAATAAGCAATATGAATCACTGAATCAGAAAATAATGGAATTGAAAACAGCCTATAAAGTCATCAAGTTCAATCTCCTGTTCAATTCAGGAATCCAAATCAAAGTACTGTATATCTGACAGATGTCTAATTTTCTGTTGAATACCTCCATTGTTGGAAGGTTCATCACCTCCCAAGGTGCATTGTATTATGGCTTGCATTGTATTATGGCTCCAATACTTAGGAAGTTTTCCTGATATTCAACCAAAATTTGGCTTCTTGTTACTAGACCATTATTATGTGTAAGAATAGATCCTGCCCCGCCTCTGTATGCCAATACTTCAAATATTTGAAAAGTGCTATCACATCTCCTCTTGGTCTTCTTTTCCAAAGGCTAAACATGTGTGGTTCTTTCAGTCTTCCTCAACAAGGCATATATCGGGGAAGGTAAGCAAGCATATCTGAATATTTCTATACATTACCACTTCTTCCGTGTCTAGGCCAGAAGTGAAACTGCCAGAATGAAACCACCTTTGGTGAAGTCATCTAATAGTCCAGTGGTGGCGAACCTACGGCACGCGTGCCAGAGGTGGCATTCAGAGCCCTCTGTGGGCACTCGCGCCGTTGCTCCAGCATAAAATACGCCCTGCCCATCTGCCCAATGGGAGCTCTTCTTCCCTCTCCCAGCACAGTTTCGCCCCACCCCTCTTCCCAGCAGCCCAATGGGAGCACTTCCTCCCTCCTCCCAGCAAAGTTTGCCCCACCTCTCTGTAGCTTGGACGGCAGCCTATTGAGTTTGGGCACTCGGTCTGTAAAAGGTTCGCCGCCACTGCTGTAGTCCCTTTCGCCCGACCTAGTGTAAGAAAGATTAATCGGCACAACAAGGGGTACGCCCCTTTGGGGGTTCAAAAATACCACAATCTACCCTCTCCTGAGTACATGTTGTTCTGATTTTGTTTAAAGAATGCTCTCTAGCCTTCTGCTACAGCAGCCGTAGTGGCACTTCCTTCTGAGCTGAAACATTAAAGGGCAAGCAGCTAAGACAGGGGGGGGGGGGGGGGATCTGGAAAAAAGAAAAGAAAACCCGGTCCAATCTGTGGTGAAAGCATTGTGAAATACAAGTTTGGGAGGTTGCCCAACAGCACAGAAGCTCTTTCCGGGAGAGAGGCTGAGGCACCACCAGACGACAAGCAAGGAGCAGCAAAAGCAAGTGGGAACAAAACAAGGGGAGAGGAAGGAGGAGGACTTAGAAGCCATGGGGGCGAGAAAGGCAGCAGCCCCCCCTCTCCTCCCCCCCCCCCCCACAGGGCCTCAATAGGAGACAATTCACCACCAACCCTCCCTCAGAAACACCTTCTCTCACGGTCATCTATGGCAGGGCTCCTGAGGGATAATCCAAACAAGCAAGGCGTGTGGGGTGGGGAGGAGGTGAGTAGGCAGAGAGGGTCCCCAAACACGTTTTGCTCAAGCGGCTGGCGGGGATCAGGCGGTCCTTCCCCTCCCCCGGAACGTGTGAACTGCACTCCCGTGTAGGCACCAGCTCCCCCCACCACCCACGGTGATGGCACTGACACACGCCCCCCCCCCACCCCGCGGCTCCTTCAGTTCCCTTTCAGTGGTCTTGCTGTGTGGCCGGCCGCCTCCCTTCCACCCAACCGCAGTGCCAGCCCAGCCCCCCCCCCCTCGCTCAGTCCGGCCAGCCAGGGTGAGGGCTTTCTTGGGCGTAGCTTCCGCCCGCACTGACGCCGTCCTCCCCCCCCCCCCCACCTACTACCCCACCTGCCCACTCTACCTGGCCGTAGTGAAGCTTCCTGAGCCAGGCCCCTCCTGCGAAGAGCCGCCTCCTCGCCATGGCAATGGCACATCCCCGCAGCGGGGGCTCTGCAGCCCTTTGCTTTGAAAGCGGAGGGGGCGGCGGCGAGGCTTTTATATCCTCCCCCCTCCGGCCCCGTCGACCCCCTCAGGCGGCCCACGGCCAACAGTTAACCGTTGGGCCGCCTCGCGGCGAAGAAGGCTCGCGCGCAGCGCAGCAGCGCGCGCGCAGCCCAACCTGCCACTCCGCACCGGCCGGGCGCGGGCGGGCGCCTTCCTCCCCCCCCCCTGCTCACTCAGTCTCGCTCCCTCCCTCCTCAGCCCCGCCCCCTTTGGCAAATGTCACAAAGAAGGACGGTTAGGGTTTTTTCCTCCTCGCCTCCGCCAAAGGGGGCGGGGTCAAGGGAGGGGCGGGGGCGGGGCCAAGGGAGGGGCGGGGCCAAGGGGCGGCCGCGCTGCTAGCTTCGACGCTGAGAGATTTAGTTGACTTGGTGGCACTTCAGTTTCTACGCCAGCGCCTCCTCCTTCCTCCTCTTCCTCCTCCTTCCTCCTCGTTCCCCTCAGCAGTTTTAAACAGCAATGGCAGTTACACTTCTACACCGCCCCACATAGCCCTTAGTGCACTCTCTGTTTGGTTCACAAGTTAATTCGCGTTTTTTTGCGCCTCCCCCCCAACATGTTGGGTACTCATTTTACCGACCTCGGGAAGGAGGAGTGTTATGTATAATAAAGAGCTGAATTTCACTACTTCGTTCGTCTGCTTCTTCATTCCTTGAACACTAAAAGGAGGGAAGGCTGAGTCAACCATGTCCTGGTCAGGATCGAACTCGCAACGTGGATCGAACTCACAACGTTTTGGCTGCACTCTTCTTTGCTTCCTGTAGGAATGGCTGGCCACAAGGAAGACACGCGGAGGCAATCGTGCGGTGAAGTCCAGCAGCCCCGACCAGAGTCGGGGATACGTATTTATTACCCTGCCTTGGGGTTCGTGACACGTGCCTATGGCACTCGTGAATCCCCTATACAGAAGGCTTGCATACGTGGCATTTTACGGTGGTCAGCTACAATGTCCGCTCTTCGACGTTGCCCTGTGGTTAATGGACAGCCCACGGCTAATTACATCTGGCTGGTGAAACCCATTGTTCCTGCCCTAATTTCAGGGTCTATGTGTATTGACTCCGGGCATCTAACTTTGTCTGCCCTGGCTTGTTTGCCTTACTCTACTGTTGCCATCAGCCGAGGTTTATGATTCATCTCTCACTAGCCCGCTTCCCAAATTCCTGCCGAGCTCGGGTGGTCCCCGGATCTGTCGAAAGCCATGCGAACCCCTGGGGAAAGGTTTAATTGCCAATTATTCCCGTGGGCAACCCACAGCTTCCCTCTTTTACACCCTCAAGTGTCAAGGGAGATGCAAGGCTCTTGGTTTGGTGCTTCTAGTCGCCTCGACAGGTGTTATTTAGTGTTCTTGTAATACAGTAAAACCCCAACTTACATATGCCTCGAGTTATGCAAAATTCGACTTCCTATGGGTTTGCTTTGAGTTATGTAAAAAATATTTTTTTTTCTTATGTGTTTGCTTCAAGTTACATAAAAAATCATTTCCCTATGGGTTTGCTTTGAGTTGCGTAAAAATGATTTTTTATAATAAATAAAGAAATAAACGATTTAAGCAAAAGCCTACGGAACGGACTTTTTCGTAAGTAGAGGTTTTACTGTATTTCTTTGATGTTATCTCTCCACCTCGTGGCCTTTGTCCCCCTTTTCCCGCATATGGCTTGTAAGATATGGAATTCCAAGACATTCTCTCCAAATGGGCAAACCACTTTATTTGTTGTCTCTGTATGTAGTGCCAGATCGGTTCCTTTATAACCTCATTCCTGATTTTATCCCTTCTAGTCACTCCAGCAGCCTTCCTCAGAGACAGACATCTCATTTCCGTGATGACCAACTTTTGCTTTTGTTTTGTTGTAAGTGTCAATGTTTGGCGCTGGTAACATAAGGCGAAAATGAATATGCTTTGCACGAGGTGTTTCTTTGTGTTGATTGGTATTGCCTTCTCTTGTAAGAGCTGCAGCACAGCTGTTTAACCACTGCACCACCAGGGTTAATGGTAGGTTTCTGGTTTGGAAAGACGGCAACATGGCACCCCAGCCTACAACCACTCTCGCTGTGCAGCTCTTTCATCTTCAGTGCTGTAGTGGGTCAAGGACTGGATTCCCTGCTTAGAGTACAGTCAGATTATTTAGAGATATTATAGACATTGGAGGAGAGTGCCCCAGAGCATGCTTAGAGTGCACGCTTATCTCAAAGCGAGAGAAAGAGAAGGAGCTCATCAGAAACAGCCTCCTCCTATATTGGTAGCCATAGCACTCCGTGTTCTGCGATTTTTCTTATGTCTCATACAGAAGTCTTCTCAGGTTACTAGGCAGCTTCTTCTTCCATGACATGAAACTGTCAAAACGAAGCCACCTATGGTCAATTCATTCTGTACAGTAGTTCCTTTTATCTGACCTAGTGTGAGAAAGATTAGCTGGCACAACAAGGTTGCCATTCCTCAGGGTACACTCAATTGTGGTTCAAAAATACCACAATCTTCCAGGAGGCTTTTCCAGCTTAATATAACCAAGCAGTGCTGAAAGATGGTATGGTATGTTAACCCCAACAGGAGAATTCACATTTAATGAATCTGCAAACAGGAAGCATGATGAAGAAGAACAGACTGATGTATTATTTTATTATTATTTTTTTATTAGTTCAAATTTATATTGCCGCCCACTCGCTGAAGCGACTCAGGGCGGCTTACAAACAATACATTACATTACAAATACAATATGTTGATGGGGGCTCGGGGAGGGGCAGCAAAGTCCTTAACCTGCCCTGGCTTCTTCTTGTACCATGTTAGAGAGCTACTGATGGATCAGTCCAATAACTCCAGAGACAGCTATTACCCTTTAATAGTCTTTATTTCCACTGTCCACATGGCGGTCAGTGGTGAGCTCTAGGGTCAGCAAGGGAAGTGAGGAGTGGGAAAGGTTAGGGTCCTTTAATAGGGTTGGTGATGCCACCAGGTCATGGGTTATAGGGCAACAGTGTCATGATACATTAGAGCATTGTATTGTGGTATATGGGGATCGTAAGTGTGTGATATTATATCTGACATACCAGAAATATGTTAGCCTGTCTCAAACATTAGATCTTGCTGGTTTTATATTACTGGTCAACTGGTTTAAATCCACAAAAGTTAATTTGAGGAATTTCTATTTAAGATTCTTTAGCATTGTTGATTCTCACAAGACTTGGATTATCAGCTATTGCCACCAATACCGGCAGCTGTGCTACAAAGCCCAAGTCCAATGTAGGTGAAACAGTGGCTTCATAGTTGCCCCCAGATTTTACAAGGCTCACAACAAAGTCTGTCCTTCCTCTGGTGCAATCCTTCCTTCATCCATGAGTCCTGGCAGGCACCATTCCAAGTGAGGCCAAGCCATTTATTGATGTTTAAAATTTCCATAATCCTCCTTGCAATAATGTTGCACCAGTATGATATGGGAAGCTTAAATAGAAGCCGGACCTAGCCAGCGGTGGGTATCAGCAGGTTCGCACCAGTTCGCCAGAACCTGTAGCAGAAATTCTGGCTGGCCCCGCCCATCCAAGTTTTGAAATAGGTAAAGGTTTCCCTTGCTCGAAAGCCAGTCATATCCGACTCTAGGGGTCAGTGCTCATCTCTGTTTCAAAGCCGAGGAGCCAGCGTTGTCTGCTTCTGCAGACATTTCTGTGGTCATGTGGCAAGCATGACTAGACACCGGAGTGCACGGAATGCTTTTACCTTCCCACCAAAGTGGTCCCTATTTATCTACTCGCAATGTCTTGCTTTCGAACTGCTAGGTTGGCAGGAGAAATAAAGTAGTCCTAATTTGGGTGCAATGCAGGGCTTCCCCACTGGCCACGGCCACCATACCACACCCAACATGTGTGGTAGTAAAAAAAATTGGAGCCTACCACTGGATCTAGCCATGTGGAAACAGGCCAATACTATTATTTTAAAAGCAATCCAAAGCAAGCTCTAGTGGGTGTGATCCATGCTGTGCATTTGCAGCACCCTAAGAACAGCATGTATTGATGGCAACCCAAGCATTGTAATTCATGTGATTTTTTTTTTTGCATTCCTGCCACTTGCTCCATTTGTATACTTGTGCCTCAGTTTATTTATGTAACTCTATTTCAGTCCAAAGGGACTGCAGTGGCTTAGTGGTTAAGATGCTGAGCTTCACGACTGGAAGGTCAGCAGGTCAGCAGTTCAAGACCCGAGTGCTGCACGACGGAGCGAGTTTCCGCCTCTGTCCCAGAGCTCCTGCCAACCTAGCAGTTCAAAAGCAAGAAATTGCAAGTAGATAAATAGATACCACTTCGGTGGGAAGGTAACAGCATTCCATGCACTCCAGTGTCTAGTCATGCCTGCCATATGTCCTTGGAAACATCTTCAAATGCAGATAGTGCTGACTCTTTGGCAATAAAATGAGATGATCAATGAACCCTAGAGTGGGATATGACTGGCTTTCAAGTAAGGGCAGCCTTTACCTATCTCAATCCAAGAGGTAATAATAGGTCAATTATCAGAGCTGTATCAACATATTTTGCTGTTTGGACAAATGGTAAGAGGATGATCCCACCACTCCTTGTACAGAAACTGAGTCAAATCTTACTCTAGTGATGTGATGGCATCCTCCACTAATCCTGAGACGGAAGACCAATTTTGGGGGCTGAGGACAGTCATCTGGCATACACAGGGAGGAACGCCCAGAGCCATGCCCCCCTCTGTTGCCAGAGATGATTGCTTCACTCTGCTTAATAATCGGACCAATTCAAATGTTGCTGCAAATTCTAGTGATACAAAGAGAAAGCAGCAGTGGAGTTGGTGAATAGGCAGGTGGCTATTGGGTTCTTGTTATGCTGTTTTGCTGAGAGAGATCAAACTGGAATAAGTTTCCAGTTAAACTGGTTTTATTCTCAGTACAACATATCTGCTGTGAACCACCTCAGCTCTCTCATTCTTTTACTTAGGGCTGATTGGAACTTATTATCTATTTAACCTAACTTGTTCGTCTTCATATTAAAGGAATGGCTTGCATTCTCAGCTGATGATTATCACAAAATAAATCATGCACTCTTCTTATCTTTTCTAGGAATGTTGGAAAGCTATGTGACTTGTATTGAATACTGGACATGTATGTGTGCTGTAAACCATTTTCATTAGCCTAGCAGTTCGAAAGCAAGACATTGCAAGTAGATAAATAGGGACCACTTTGGTGGGAAGGTAAACAGCGCTCCGTGCGCTCCGGTGTCTAGTCATGCATGTCACATGACCACGGAAACGTTTGCAGAAGCAGACAGCGCTGGCTTTTCGGCTTTGAAACAGAAATGAGCACTGAACCCTAGAGTCGGATATGATTGGCTTTCAAGTAAGGGAAACCTTTACCTATTGAGGTTTAATTGCTCTGTTTGCATTTGTGAGGTCCCATCTCTGTTCCAGCTCCTGCCAACATAGCAGTTCGAAAGCAGGAAATTGCAAGTAGATAAATAGGGACCACTTTGGTGGGAAGGAAACAGCGTTCCGTGTGCTCCAGTGTCTAGTCATGCCTGCCAGATGACCACGGAAACGTCTGCAGAAGCAGACTGCGCTGGCTCTTTGTCTTTGAAACAGAGATGAGCACTGAACCCTAGAGTTGGATATGACTGGCTTTTGAGCAAGAGCAACCTTTATCTTTACTAATGCTAGAAAAAAATTAAAGGGGAATAACGCAGCATAGAAATGTATGTATCAAGTTATATAAACGAGTAGATCTAATACTCCACTATTAAGTATAATAGTATATAATCTATTGTACTCTTGTAATCTGGATTGCTCTATCATGGTTCCATATGAGGTTATCATTTGCTTTCTTCTTAATGCATTGAACGAGTCTGGTGAACATCTGTCATGCATGCTTTGAAAGCAAATCCTAAATGCCTACATTCTTCAGAAAGCAGATGTGGGCTTCACTTTCATTCCAGCAGCTCTCCATTAATAATAGACATTAGAATGATTAGTCACAATGTGCAGCTCAGAAAAACAATAAGAGCTTTATTGATGAGTGAGTAAAATTCCACTCCTGTCCTCATAAGTGGCAGTAGAACAAGCCTCTTACAGCACCAGTAACCATAACCAAGTTGGCAGTCCACTAGTGTGGATTCACACCTCATTTGTAAATCTGTCAGTGCAGTTCAACAGAAATGTTACTTCTTTTTAATAATGCTGTGTCAAAAGAGAAAATATATCCACAAATTGTTGGTGTTTTAAGGTTTAAGGTGCAAACCCTTTACAGCTTAGAAGTACAGTGATACCTCATACAACGTCCAAACTTGGTTCCACAAGTTTGGACTTTATACGGATTTGGACTTTGTATGAGGCATGCAAAATCCTAGCCGTGATGCCTCATACAACGTCCAAATCCTTGCTGCGATGCCTCATACAACGTCGTTTCCATAGAGATACATTGTACTGTAACAGCACAGACTTCAGGGCAAAGTCAAGGAAACAGACAGGAAAATGACAGAACTTTAAGAAATCATTATCTAAAGGCTAAAAACATTACAAAAACATGTCAAACAACCCTGATTGTCCAAGAACCTGAAGAATGCTGCAAAAATCCCAGGAATGCTTCTAAAAATTCTGACGAAAAAATTCAAAAAATTCCAAAATTGTGCTCAAAACCACTCCTAAACACTCTTCGCCTCATGCAAAACCCACAAGAGCAATGCACGCATGTGTCCTGCCTTTTATACTGCCCAGGCACAATGCAACCTGGGAAAACCCCAATGCCTCATACAAAGTTGCACGACTTTGTATGAGGTAACCTTTTTCAAGGAATTAGGCAATGTTGTATGAATCCGATGTTGTATGAAGCGGACTTTGTATGAGGTATTACTGTAACATGTTAAAAGTACAAATGCCACCTGTACTTTGGAGATCCTTTGTGGAATCCTCTACATTGCAAGGTAGAAGAGGAGGCGATTAAGCGATTAAACACTTTGTAACTTTATTGGGAAAGAGAAGTAATGGTGTTACTTTCAATGTAAGAATGGTTGACAGCATTTTTATATACATATTTTAATCTAAAACATCAAGTATTTCTATTGGCAGGTTATTGGCCATATATTTAGCCATTTTAGCCAGTTTGTACTTCTAGTGCTTTTAGAAAGAAATTGAACATAAACCAAGTAATAAGGAATAGAATGATTTAAATAGGTATACCCATTATAATTAGTAACTGGAACATCTGGATTATATTCATACTTAGGCCGGCCTTGCTCTAAAACCAGTTGTATCTAACTCTAGGGTTCTGTGCTCATCTCTGTTTATAGCCAAAGAGCCAGCACTGTGTGTCTGCAGACATTTCCATGGACATGTGGCAGGCATGACTAGACACTAGAGTGCACGGAAGGCTGTTTACCATCCCACTAAAGTGGTACCTATTTATCTACTTGCAATTTCTTGCTTTTAAACTGCTAGGTTGGCAGAAGCTGGGACAGAGACAGAAGTTCAGTCTGCCATGCAGCACTTGGGTCTTGAACTGCTGACCTGCTGACCTTCCAGTTGTCAAGTTCAGCATCTTAACCACTGAGTCACGGCATAAGCATATTCATACTTAGCGGAATAAGTCCTTTCAATTTAGGGCTTGTCCAGATGGGATCAATTTGAGTGAGATGGAGTGGGCCAAATAGTGTTACTTAAGGCCAGGGAGAAGTCCAGTATGTCATTTGCATTTCAGGTGACCTTATTTGGTCTGCATCTCTTATGAAAATGACAGCAATAACAAAAAAATAACAACATTTTCCTTGCCTTTTCCTCTCATCTCCTGTTTTTGGGAAGTTTTCTGTTGTTTTTTTAAAATTCTAAGTGTTATGTTATATCATCATCATCATCATCGTTATCGTCATCGTCATCACTTTGGGCCAGTAATCAAATCTGACTTATGCTAACCCTTTTCAGAATTTTCTAGGTAAACATAACTCAATGTGGTAATTAAACCATGGACATGTGGCAGGCATGACTCAACACTCGAGTGCATGGAACACTGTTTACCTTCCCACCGAAGTGGTGCCTTTTTTTTCTACTTGCAATTTCTTGCTTTTGAACTGCTAGGTTGGCAGAAATTGGGACAGAGACGGCAGCTCACTCTGTCATACAGCACTCGTGTCTCAAGGTGTTAACCTGCTGACCTTCCAGGCATCAAGTTCAGTGTCTTAACCACTAAGCCACCACAGTCCCTGTGAAATAGCATACAACATAATAAATAAAAAAAATCAAATCCAATACCAACTCTATGTTGGCAGCCTCCAAAATCTGTTTTCCAGACTAGCTATCATCTTGAAATACACTTGTAAAAGTATGCTTTCTGGAGATTCTGCCACAGCCTTGTTTGGTTTCATGTGATTTGCCTAAAGTTTACCTTGTTTTGTTGCAAATTTGATGTAAGATATAGTATTTAGCTATTCTGAATGCAACTGTAATGTTGATGATTTTACTGATACTGAATAGTAACTTAATCTACTGAAATTCATTAGTCTCATTTAAAGTTTTAATGTTATGAATTTAGTTTAATCAACATAATGTTAATGTATTATGTTTTCATAAAAATAATGTACAGTATTATGTTTACTATATGTTGTTTGGTGAACTGCTTTGAGCACAACTGTGGATTCCGCGTGCCCAGTTGGCACGCATGGTCTCTGGCAGAGGTTAAACCTAGCGAGCACGCTCCTGGGCCCTGGCCCTTGCCAGTAGGGAGAAATTAAGGGGGGTGGATAAATGATAGGGCTTGATTCACCCAACTCCTGACCTGACCAGCGGTTCTGCTGAGAGAGCAAATATCTAACCCAGTTAATCACTCATCTCCATGTCTCAGTGTCATCTCAGGCACAAACAGATGCCATGTTTACCCCTGCCTAATCCCTGAACAATGGTGATTCCGAGGTCCATGTTTGCCCCAGTTAATTAACTTCCCCAAAGAGATTCGCAATTAACTTGAGTACACAGGTGATGTAATTTCTGTCAGATGACAGCCTTGCCACCGTTGCGCTTTTCCTTCTATATATGTTGCAGCCTTTTCTCAATAAACTACCGATCATATCCTCCTCCATACTGCCTCGTATCGTTCCTTGATCAGTCTCCTCCGGGACCTACGGCCCTCAGCGGCCCCGATTCCTACATCTGGTGACCCCGACGTGATCTACTCGTGAGTAAGAGCGGTCTTCCTCAGAGTAGCGATCACACGGTCCGGTTCTGTGCTTGAACCGTGTCCGAATTGTCCCGGAGGACAGCGCGGCACTCCGTCCGGCAGCCAGCCGATCGGAGGGACGGCCTGTGGTGAGGCAGTCCAAAGAGGCATCCTACAGCTTACTCCCGACTTTCGCGGCAGCTTGCGCCAAAGGGAAAAACGTGTTCCGCTCAGGGTCAGCTGTGAACCCCTGACAGCGCAGTGGCCACCGAGGGCCCGTGGCCGCAGTCCACGCTCCGAGCTCTACCCAGAAGCGACGTCGCCAGAACCTATTGCCTGCCAAAGACGCGTCGACTCGTCCCAAGGAGGAAACTTCGGAGGACCCATCGCAGGTAATATGGGGACATGTCCTCAGCGACAGCGTCCATCCGCTAGCCAAAGAACTCGTGAGGAAGGGTTCATAATCCTGGCCAGGGTATTTAATTTGCATTTTCACAGCGGGGAGCTAGCGAGACTTTTGGTGTACCTAGGGGAACACTGCCTGCTTTACCCAGAAGTAGGTACGTTAACCCTCGAGCTCTGGGATCAGATAGGAGACTGCATTCAGCAACCCCCGAAAGCTCCGAGAGGCGTAATTCGCACATGGGGTAAATGTAGGAAACTCTTAGCGGAGATAGAGCCAGTCCGGATAGAGGCCAAAGAACCCCTAAATCTGCCAGTCACACCAGCCGAGCCAACGGCGCCTACGGCGCTCTATCCGTCACTCCAATTTAGGCAGAGTAGCGTAGGGAGCTTTCCCTCGGTGACAGCTGCAGACGTCACCGACAGAATGCAAGGAATGAGGAGCGCAGGCGCTTCTCTGACAGTTCCGAGTTCCCGAGTTACCAAGAGTCCACTTCAGCGTACAATTGAAGAGGAGATTAGGAAGGGGGAATTGCCAGCAGAAGAACTAGCTGAGCTTAGTCAGATATGTCCAATCCGCATGGAAATGGATGCCCTTACGGGGGCCCAGCAGATACTTCACTCCCCAGTCCCGTATAAGCTTCTCATGGCTATACGGAAAGCCATTTCAGAAACTGGGCTCCAAAGTCGTTTTACAAGGGGCACGCTTCAGCAAGTGTGCAAGAACACCATGTGGATTCCCCATGACTGGAAAGCCGTCATGCGGATGATGCTCACCCCTAGCCAGTATTTAATTTGGTACAGCGAGTATCGCCTTGAGGCGCAGACGAGGGCTGCCAGGATGGGAGGCGCAGTACTTCCTGACCAGTTGTATGGTTCAGGTGCCTTTGAGCCCATCGATGCCCAAATCAACTTGCCTCTCGCCACTCTCCAGATGTCGGCCGAGGCTGCCTTTAGGGCGTTTTTCAAAGTCCCAGCAACTGGCAAAGCGGCTAAAAATTACACCGCTATCAAGCAAGGAGCCCAGGAGCCCTATATGGACTTCATCAATCGCCTGGAGGAAGCAATTAGCAGGCAGATTGATAATGAGCAAGCCCAACAAGAGCTCATGATGAAGTTAGCCAAGGACAATGCCAATTTAGACTGCCGTAAAATCTTGCAGTCACTGGGCAATCGTCCCGATTTGACCCTTACGGACATGATTAGAGCTTGCACCGACGTTGGCACAGAATCCTACAAGATGGGATTGCTAGCGGCAGCGGTGCAAGGGGGTAGAAGACCAGAAGGAAAGACCCAAGGAGCATGCCACAATTGTGGCAAGGTCGGTCACTTCGCTAGGGAGTGCCGATCCAAGGGAGGCGGACAAAAGTCCGGCCGTCCCAAGGCTCCGAAAACCCAGTGTCCGAAGTGCAAAAGAGGCTACCATTGGGCCCGAGACTGCCCGGATTTGGGAAACTGGAACGCGGGCATGTCTCTGGCCCCGGTCCAAACAGAGGCTTCCCTCATTCAGAGCTCACCAGAGCTAGACTAGATCCCCGTCCCGCTCCAAGCATTGCGAGGGCACAGGCCAGCCCCAAGGGTAGTACAGGGTTAGACTTGACTTGTCAGGCGGACGTTACATGCGACCTGCCAGGCACGGTCTATCTGGTGGATTCCCAGTACATGGGTCCACTGCCCAAGGGCTTTATAGGTTTAGTTTTGCCCCATAGTGTAGCTGGAGCACGCGGAATTTTCATAATTCCAGGAGTCGTTGACTCGAATTTTTCAGGCGTTCTCCAGGTTCAGTTGTGGACTCACCTGCCCCAAACAATTCACAAAGGAGACACCCTAGCGCAACTGATCATGGTTCCTTGTCACTCGCCAGCAGAGAGCCAGGGAAGGCTCAGTGACAGCTCCGAGTCCCGGTCAGAGGACCGCTCGAGCGCCAGTGAGGCAGTACAAGGATACCAGGTCTTAGCGACAGTGGAGACCAACATTGAGTGGAAGCAGCGCCCGGTTATTGAGGTATTTCTGAATAATCGATCATTCTCAGGCCTGTTAGATACCGGAGCAGATGTCAGCGTAATAAGCAGGGGCCAGTGGCCAAGAGAGTGGGCCATTGAGCCGGTCTCCAATGTGTGGGGGGTAGGCGGCATTCAGGAAGCGTTTAGAAGCCGAGAGTGGGTAACAGTCACAATCCCAAGGGCTGACGGCACGGCGGTAATTCGGCCGCACATTCTCGACGTGCACATCAACCTTTGGGGGCGAGATATTTTGCAGCAGTACAGTGCTACGCTTACCTTTGGGTAATGGAGTTGCCACATAAGTGGCTCACCGACACACCGGTCTGGGTGGAACAATGGCCGGTAGTGGGAGAGAAATTAGTTGCCCTTAAACAGCTAGTGAAAGAACAGCTAGACGCAGGACATATAGAACAGTCCACTAGTCCCTGGAACTCGCCAATTTTTGTTATTAAGAAGAAGTCGGGGAAGTGGCGACTCCTCCACGATCTCAGAGAGATCAATAAATGCATACAGCCAATGGGTCCGCTTCAATGCGGCATCCCGAATCCTAACATGATTCCCGAGGGGTGGGAGATTCTAGTTGTAGATCTCAAGGATTGCTTTTATACAATCCCCTTAGACCCCAGGGACCGGGAAAGGTTTGCCTTTACGGTGCCGGTGGTGAACCACAGTGAGCCTACGCAGTGTTACGCGTGGAAATTTTTGCCACAGGGCATGCTCAATTCGCCCACCCTGTGCCAAATTTATGTTCACGACGCACTGGCAAAGTTTCGAAACCTTTACCCAAAAGCCATAGTTTGCCATTTCATGGACGACATCTTGGTCACGGTGCCGCAACTCGGCAGTGAAATGTTTTCTGACCTCCAGGCCAGCCTGGGGGACAAAGGTTTACTCATTGCCCCAGAGAAAGTGCAGAGAACCGAGCCCTTCTCATACTTGGGTCATCGGCTTCTCCGCTCTTTCGCAGCACCGGTTTTGCCTCAGATCAATTTACAGGACTCAGTCACCTTGGTAGAATTGCAGCAGGTTTTAGGGAATATTAATTGGGCCAGACCGTATTTTCGTTTGGATACGGATCTTTTAAAACCACTCTTCTCGCTGCTAACTTTAGGTAAGCAGCCAGCAGACCGGATACACATTTCTCGAGAAGCGCGCTTAGCTCTCGAAAAAGTGAACCAAGTTCTCAGCCAGAGGTGGGTAGATAGGATCACCCCAGGGCCATATGCTCCGATCCTAAATTTGTACATCGTACGGTCAGGATCCATGTTCACCGGAGCGCTCGGCGTAGATGCCGAGAAAGGGGCGAGTATCGTGGAATGGGTGTACCTCCCAAACACCTCTTCCCGGAACATCGTTCCTCCCCAAGAGCTGGTTTCCGCGGTGGTCTACCGCAGAAGGCTGAGAGCTAGGGACATCTCAGGGCACGATTTGGCCAAAATCGTAGTCCCGTTCACCAAGGAACAAATTCAGCAATTAATGCAGCTCGGTGACACGCTTCCAATTGCGTTGGAAGGATTCACCGGATGCTTGGCATACCACTTGCCAAAGGACCCCAGACTTGTCTCACTTCAAACGCAGACAGTCAGCTTGTTCGAATTGCTCTCGCTGGTTCCGCTTCAAGGGGCCAGGACAGTCTTTATGGATGGTGGTCGCACATATGGTGTCTTGACTTGGCAGGAGGGCCAGGCTTGGCGCACGCTGTTAACTCTTCCACAGAAGTCCGCACAGCGGGCAGAGTTGGCAGTGGTGAACCTTGCCTTGCGCACCTTCGCCAAGGAGCGCCTAAACATCATTACCGATAGCCAGTATGTCAGGAATTTGCTTCACAGTCTACCGGGAGCATACATCACTCCCGCGATAGACAAGAATCTGCTTAGTCTGTTTCTCACTGCTCAATTTCATTTGCGAAACCGCACGGAGCCGCTCTATATTGCCCACATCCGAAGTCATCAAGACCTACCGGGTCCGATTTCCGCGGGCAATAGCAGAGCGGACGCGGCGGCAAAGGAAATTCAGCAACGTTCAGTTTTGGGTGTTTTTACTACTCCAATTCAGAGTCATGCATTCTTTCATCAGAATGCCAAAGCACTCGCCAGACAGTTCAATCTGCCACTTTCTCAGGCCCAAGGCATAGTTCGCTCCTGCCAGCATCGTGCAGGGGCACCGGGGGGGCCCTCGTGGGGGGTCAACCCACGAGGGACAGAGGCCAACCAGGTGTGGCAGATGGATGTCACGCATGTTCCGCAGTTTGGCAGATGGCAGTACATGCACGTTTGCATAGACACTTTTTCCCAGTTCGTTTGGGCTACGGTGCAGAAAGGGGAGACTGCTTCCCATGTGGAGCAGCACCTCCTTTCCTGCATCGCGGCAATGGGCAAGCCGCGGCACGTTAAAACCGACAACGCCCCGTCCTACAGCTCCAGGCAGCTGGCGGCCTTCATGGCCACTTGGGATATTCAGCATACTTTTGGCGTTCCTTACAATCCGCAGGGGCAAGCGATTGTGGAACGGGTCAATCGGACGCTCAAGTCCTATATTGACAAACAAACAGAAAGGGGGGAGCCACCAGCCCTCCCCAAGTCACAGGCTCAGGCACAGCATTGTCTGAATAAGGTATTGTTCACTTACAATCACCTTAATGTTTTTTCGGATTGCACGCCGCAGGAGAAGCACTTCCGCCGTTCGGAAGCTCTCCCGCGACCGATGGTTCGATACCGGGTGCCACCGGACCCTTCCTGGAAGGGCCCGGCGCCGCTCATAACCTGGGGGAGAGGGTATGCTGCAGTTATGTCTCCTACAGGTGTCGTTTGGATTCCAGCTCGGTGTGTCAAGCCTCACTTGGAACCACATGGCGTGGACCCAGACCGACCCGAGTCCGATCCCGGAGATGGAGGACCTCACCCTGACCGAGGAGACCCACTGGGAGAAGCGACGGCTGCGGACGCCAGCACCGAGGATCACCTGGGGGATGGTCAAGACCCTTTGCAGTGAGGTCCAGGGCGCCCTCCGACGCGAGGAAAGGGAGCAGACACCGGAGAACTTCGTAGCAGCAGTCTTCGCCCAGATTGACGCCAACACCGTGATCTTCACCATCATCCTGGCCCTCTCCCTGCTTGTGGGGGGAGGCGTTCAGGCCGCCCCATTTGGGGCCAGCAGTTTGATACCAGACGGAGACCTTTCCGCCCGGATGCATTACAACTTGTGGGAAAGGTTGGCGGGTCTCGTCAACCAGTCCGATTTTTGCCTGAAGCAGGACGCAGGTTCTGCCTCAATTCTGAGCACCTGTCTCATCCCAGTGTGCCACACTCTAGATGCGCACGCCAGGGATGGTGACTGGCTGCTGAAGAAGATTTTCGGACCGCATCTCCCTGCGGGTTTTGCAGCTTATGCTCGCTGGGGGGGATTGCGGCTCACGATGACTTTGCCGGCTGATGCAGCCACTCTTTACACCCCGCGAGTGGCGGCCAGCCCGAACTCTACTTGTGCCCGAATAGTCGGCTGTGCTGCAGTCGGCCGAACCCAGCGTCGCTGCCTCGACACTGGCAGCAGCAATTGGACTTGTGATAACCCAGAGACACTTGGTGCAATGTATGCTCATGTTACGTTACCATCTGGTTGGTTCTTTACGTGTAATCAGTATACTTTCAACTACATTCCTGCAAATGTATCAGACTCCACATGTTGCCTTAGTCGGTTGACACTGTTGCTCCCCACTAAGGATATGGTTACCCCAAGCACAAATGTTTCAAATGTTTCACATGTTTCAGATGTTTCTGCACCCATAAGGCACACTCGCACCACCCAGTTAGACAGCTCATGTGATAGCAGCTTTAGAGTCCTAAATCCAGCCGAATATGTCTCGTTGTCAGTCAGCATCGTTGGCATGCCAGGCTTAGCCGTCGGCAACGCTCGGAGGATCGGTCGTTTGGCTTGCGGATTAGCCAAACCCATCAACCGTACTTCCTCGGTGATAGCGTTGCTCAACCGGGAGCAGGCAGAGCTTCGCCATGCCATTCTCGACAATCGAGCGGCTATAGACTACCTCTTATTGCTCCATCATTTGGGTTGCGAATCCTTTCATGGTATGTGTTGCTTCAACCTTACCGACAATTCCCGCAGGGTACAGGATCAGCTCACAGACCTCCACGCCATAGTTAAGGGCATCAGAGAGGGTTCTGCATGGGAAACCTGGTGGAGTTCATTGTGGAACTGGATGTGGTCGTGGATTCCATGGGGGTGGCTCCAGACGGTACTTAAGGTGGCTGTGGGGGTGATTATACTAGGCATAGCGTTATGCTGCTTTGCGCAATGTATTCCCTCACTGATCTCGAAGTGCTGCCCCGAGAAGGAACCCCGAAGCATCATCCCCGCTCAGCAGCTGATGCCGCTCCTCCGCAAAGTCGCCGGTCAGGTCCTTAAATGAAAATTAAAGGGGAGATGTGGATTCCGCGTGCCCAGTTGGCACGCATGGCCTCTGGCAGAGGTTAAACCTAGCGAGCACGCTCCTGGCCCCTGGCCCTTGCCAGTAGGGAGAAATTAAGGGGGGTGGATAAATGATAGGGCTTGATTCACCCAACTCCTGACCTGACCAGCGGTTCTGCTGAGAGAGCAAATATCTAACCCAGTTAAATCACTCATCTCCGTGTCTCAGTGTCATCTCAGGCACAAACAGATGCCATGTTTACCCCTGCCTAATCCCTGAACAATGGGGATTCCGAGGTCCATGTTTGCCCCAGTTAACTAACTTCCCCAAAGAGATTCCCAATTAACTTGAGTACACAGGTGATGTAATTTCTGTCAGATGACAGCCTTGCCACCGTTGCGCTTTTCCTTCTATATATGTTGCAGCCTTTTCTCAATAAACTACTGATCATATCCTCCTCCATACTGCCTCGTATCGTTCCTTGATCAGTCTCCTCCGGGACCTCCGGCCCTCAGCGGCCCCGATTCCTACACACAACATATTGGCAGAAATGCAGTAGTCAATCCTAGGTGCATTTTAAAATATTTTTAATAGGCAGTTTTTCTTCTAGTTTTTAAACAGGTCTTTACCTGTCCATTTTCAGTGACTGTATAGCACCAGCTTCTTTGTTGCAGGGCTGTTCCAGTTTTAAACAGATTATAGTAATCACAGTTCTTGGAAATAATTTAATTTCAAGGGCAAAATTTGATTTACCAGATGTCAGGGCTACAAAAGCTCTTTCCATACTTGAGTATAAGTGATGAAGATCAAAATTACATCTGTGTTGCAATGACTACTTTTGCACATTATTTTATGCCTACAATTCTGGACATAAAACAGTAGCTGCGCACAGTTTCTATTTCTCCTTTAACATGAACAAAGAAAAAAGCCAACATTTGGTATTTAGGTACAATTTCTTGTAATGTGACCAAGCTATTTAGAAGTGACATATTAATCCTGCTTGGTTGCAAAAGCATAGTCATAGTTTGTTGTGTATTGAGAGAATTATTAGTATTATTATCATTACTTATTATTGCATGTTAAAATGGTGATTTGCGCAATTCTAGTTAAAGGTAATTTTGGCGCGCCTTCTCTTGTTCAAGGCGTGCTCCTTTGCAAATGTCTTATAACCGACTGGTTACTATTTTGGATCTTAGCAGGGATTTGCCATTGCTTAAATGTAGCACTACTGATTGGTTAATTAAGCTTGTCGGAAAAGGTTGCTACCGTGTAGCATTTGGCTGCTCAGACGCTATATAAGCACCGCTTGCAAATAGGGCGTTGGCTCTTGGTTCGCATGCATGCTTGCATGACACACACATGTGTGGAGTACCTTCAGTAGGCGCAGGTGCAGGACTAATCCCGGGTAGCAGAATACCGGAACGAGCACAGCCAACTCATGTATAAAGTCATGTCTATTAAGCTGTAGTATTGTTCCAAGAGTTGTAAATAAACCGTTGCATTGTTGTTGAAGCACCGCTCGTTGGACTCTTCTATATAAAAGCTTAAGACACAACATAGTTCTTATTTTGCATAGCATGGAAATTAAGTGCCAAATCCATGACTATTAGAGTCAAATGCAATAGCTTACTATTCTGAAATGTGGAAACTGCAGGCCTTCAGATGGTGCACTACAACTTTCATCATCCTTCTCATCTTTGGCCATGCTAGCTGGGGTTGATGGGAGTTTGAATTTAACAGCATCTTGAGAAGCCAATTCCACACAACTTGTCTCATAAAATGAAACATCAGTACATACTTAACGATTTTCTAGAAGAGTGCAATAATAGACCCTGTGGCTTCAGAGGCTGTTGTAAACTGTTAACACAAACAAGGAAGATTTTTGTAGGCTAGCAGCTTTATACTGGCATCAAGCGACTAAATATCACTTCATCAGATGCATGGAATGTTTTTGACAGTGCTATAGATATAGATTTATTACAATGCATAGCTACTTCTTGTCAAATCATGTAAGTGCTTCATAAGATACTGAGAAGTAATTTATTCTCACAGGAATTCATATTCTCAGCTTTGTGAAGACATTCCTGGAAGGATATTAGGAAACCTTCAAGGGTTTCAAAGGAGAGAAATGGAAAATATTGATTAAATGTAAAGGCCTGAATGTATTATGAGACACTGGAAGAACTCGATATACATCTTTTCAAAAGAAGGTCAAAAGGTGATTCATTAATTGCCCACAAGGAGAAAAAAAGACACATCAGTACACAGCTCCTTCATTTACAAAACAACAGACAGGAACATTTTCTCTAAGTATAAATTGAACTGTGTTGCTTTAGTAGATTGAATTTTTATACATTGTATATTGTATATTTATTTTGTATTGTTGATTTATGTTGTGATTGTTGTGAGCCTCCCTGAGTCGGCGTATGCTGAGTGGGCGGCATACAAATTGAATCAATCAATCAATCAATCACTTACCTATTGTGTCTTATTGACTACATATGCTATTTGTTGTTCAGTCGCACAATCGATTCCGACCCTTTGCGACCCCATGGACCATTTTCCTCTGTCCTCCACCATTCTCCTCAGCCTCCCAAGCTCTGTGCCCATTGTGGGTACAGTGTGACAGTGTGGAGTTATTCCATTATATATCTTTACAAGCTTGGCTGAAGGGAACCTGGTAGGGTTCATATCTAGTTATGACCTAACTGTAGCTTTTGCCAGACTAAGGAGAAAAGCAGGAAAAAACAGGGCTGATCCCAATGTTACCCCATATCTGAAAATTGCCCCTATTATTATTTTTAAAATATTTTATTTTCAATAAAAATGCTTTACTCTTTATTTTTCAATTCCCCCCCCCCCGCAAACATTAGGCTTATGTATGCACAAAGCACTACACTAACACGCACCCATTCACAACACTTTGCAGATAAATAACTGCAAAGATCTATTTTAACCATTTTTCAAAGGATTGCAATTGTGATCCTTTAAGCTCCGCAAATGCAATTCCCTTGAATGGGAGTAGACTGGGGCTCCGCTCTGGAAGTGGAGCTTCGGTCGGCGAGTGTATGCAGTCACATTGGGAGTAGACCAGCAGGCTGCCTCATCGTTCAACCATATGGCAATAGACCGGGACTTGCTCGAGGAGCGAGGCGGGGGACGAAGTGCCTATGCAGGCCTGAGGGCAGTAGACTGACCTGGGCGAAATGAAGCCGAGTAGACCAGGGCAATTCAGAGTATGGGAGTCTGCATTTCGAAGGCTGGTAGATTGATCCAATTTTGTGAACAAGGTTTTTAAAAATTGACTGCAGGGTAGACCACCCCGATTTTGAGAACAAATTTTTTTTAAATAGAAGGGACAAGCAGAGTAGACCAAAACTATGCCCTCAAATGACCTACGAGCTTACATGAATGAGAATCCAAATATGGTACTTCAAAGGCTGGATGCTTGCAACAATGTATCAATTTTGCCTGAGACAATCAAGGCATCAAAGAACTTCAAAGAAATAGGTACTTTATAAGGATTCTTCAATAGCAGCGTGATAATTTTTTTTAGCAAAAATTCAGAGCGATCAGGGAAGACAGCAGAGGGGATTTCAGGTCAACAGTTAACACTTTATATGCTGAATTAAACTTTTAAACAATTATTAAAAATTGTGTCTTCATTCCTGGAGCTTGGTTGAGCCCCAGGATCGGTTGACTGATTATGGGCCGATGGCGGAATGGATTTGGGAAAGGTCTCCTTGGGAGTAAGTCAGTAAATAGTTGTTTATTTCCAATTAGCTCCAACTTAGAAAGTGTGGGCTTAAGATGTGCAGCATTTCTGATTGGTTCCTGTCTTCAAAACAAGCGTGTTCATTGGTGGCATACTAAATGAACTCAATCTCTCATTGCCTACTGTATTGACTGGTCTTTACCTAATCCCCCAACCTCTTCCTATTACCAAATATTTGCACAAATACTTACTATTGTAACCCAAAATTGATTTACATAATCTATGAAAAGACCACCTGCTGCAAGGTTATTGTTTCTTTGTAAAAACTTTATTGTAACTATAGATAGATGATAGGATTAGTCTGTAGTTGCAGAAATGTATAAGAAGACTTTGCGCTGTCAGGACTTCAGCTCTCTAGCTCACTCTCAAAATGTAGTTAGGGAAGCTCACGTTTAGATTTTTGCAGCAGGCAAAGTTGAGAACTGTCTTTGACCAGCAATAGGCCACTGTTGATTAAATGCATATTCAATAAACCTCATTTTTGCCTGAAATTCAAGTCTCTGTGGTTGCCGGGGTTCTGCCAGTATAAGAACTTTTTGAAATAAATTAGGTGTCCTGGTGGTTCACAGGTCTATAGCTGTTTAGATCTACAACAGAAAAAAGGGATATCCATTTTTCAGCTAACGCTATTGTGAGGCCTAGACAACATATGCTGGTATGTGATAGCACAATGCAGAAGAAGAGTGTGGCAGGAAGTGTACCATGAGCCCAGGTGTGACAGAGAACATTCTTTCTGCCAGTGCTGAAAGAAGGTTCATTTGCCATTTCAGTCATCCCACCTTTACCCACAGTGGAAATGGAAGTGCTACCATCATCTTCTTTCAGCAACAGCCCTTGAGTGATGGTTTTGACCCTCTTGAACCTTCCCTGATGGATTGTTCCTCTGACTTTTAGAAGAAAGAAAATGAGATACTGTAGTAGGAAAATTTATGGCATATTAAGTTGTGTATAGGAGATTATGATGTTTTCAAGTTCATTGTCATAATAATAACTTTACGCATAAAGAAAGCTAGCATAACATGAAGGAGACTGATGACAAAGATGTTTTATTGATTTGCTGATGTTTTGCCTTTGGGAGTATTTTGTGTGTGGGAAAATCCAAACAGTATATCCAACACGTCCTTCATCAGGACTTGTCAATCAGAACCAGTGGTGGGATTCAATTTTTTTACTACCTACTCTGTGGGCATGGTATGGTGGGTGTGGCCAGGGGGAAGCTGTGCTTTGCACTCAAATTATGACTACAGTACTTTATTTCAAAATTTGGATGGGTGGGGACAGCCAGAATTTCTGCTACCCGTTCTGGTGAACTGGGGTGAACCTGCTGAATCCCACCATTGATCAGAACCATGTTTTAGTATCTCTAGAGTAGGAATGCCTTCGACCTCCACATGTGGAGGCTTTCTTTAATATTAGAGTTTATGAAACTCCAGAACCTGAGTAAGTCTCTCACTGATACAGGCCTAGGGAAGAAGGCTTCTCTACTTAAGACATCCACAACTCACCAAAAGGTGCCTTCATTATGGCAGTTTCATGTCTGACCTAGACACGGAAGAACTAGGAGGAGGAAAGGGGAGTTGGGATCTTTGCAGGAAGACTGAATGTACAAACACATTAAATCAGTGGTTCCCATTGTGGGGCACGTGCCCCACAGAAGGACTTCAATTCCCAGAAACCTAATTCAGTGCATTGGCTGATCAGTGATTTGGGGAATTGTCTTAGGCTTCTGGGAATTGAAGTCCAAATACCAAAGATTGGGAAACACTCAGGGCCGCCATCAGAAATTTCTGGGCCCCGTACTGAGCAATCCTATTGCCCTCCCCCACTTTTCTCTCTCCTCACATTGGGGTGGCGGGGGCGGGTGGAATACACAATTTCCCAAAAGAAATCGATGGGCAGTTGTATCCAACTTTAGAGTTCAGTGCTCATCTCTGATTACAGAAGGGAAATCCGGCCAGACAGAAAATGCAGAGGAAACAGGGAAAGCCATCTGAGGCAAAATCAATAAATGGTCAATATAATGAAAATGAAATTTCTTCAGAAAATGTCACAATATCCAATCTTTTAATATGCAAATGTGAAATCTATTAAACAGTTTTTAATACCAAAAGGTTTCTCTTTCCATGAATTCTTCAAAAATAGAATAAACCAAAAAAGTGAGATAGAGTCTCTCAAATCCTTTCAAGATGAAATAGTATTGTAGCATAAAGAGCTATATCCTATAGGTAAAAAGTCTAAACTATATCCAAATTATATCAGAGATACTTATTTCATTAATCTTCAGGTTTTTTTATGGATATAGTTTGGACGCCCCGGCAAGTTCTCCCTAGCCACACCCACGCCACTCTGGGTTGAGGCGGAGGCAGAGGTGAGCCCCCTGGCATTGGCAGGGCATTGCAGTGGCACCGTGCACTGCGCATAAAAAAGTAAAAATAAAAAAATACATTTTTAAAAAAAAAATATTTGAAAACAAAACAAAAAACATAGCGCCATCGGGGCCCTGCCAGCTCCGGGCCCAGGACGGCAGTCCCCCTTGTCCCCCCCCATGATGGCGGCCTTGGAAACACTGCTTTAAATGCATCTTTGCTCATGTTAATGCTTTAATTATTTTTGAAAATACAATCAGATGACTGGGCATCTTTTAAAAATAAGTTGCATATTGCTACCATGATAGAAATGTTGCATTCTTCCCAAGAATTTGGCTCGTTTTATTCATTAATTCCCAGACACATAATTTAAAAGCACCTCTGGGCTAATTTGGCACAGAAGAGGAAATAAATATAAAATATTAATAGAGAGATTACAAATTTATGAGGCATGACAGCTACACTATCTAGCATAGCCAGTATTCATATTAATATTACTAAGGAATTATATGGCATAAAAATGTGTCATTTAATACTTATTAAACTGTCCTTTTAATATTTCTATCAATTAGAAAACACACATATAAAATTCCTAGTGGCATGGATGGCTGTTTCTTTGTGCAATTATGCTTAAATATTTGTGATTATATGCCTGAGAAGCGCAAATCTATAAATAGGTTTGTTGAAGATTTGTTTTCATTGTTAAAATAACTACACTTAAACCACCAGATCCAAGAGAGGAGCAACAGAAGTAAATTTAATAAACAGTTATTACTTTTAATGAACACTTATCAAGGTTTGGACTGGATGCCAAATAACAGTTCGCAGCATTTGATACTGTGTAATGTATATTTAAAATTACCAGCATAATAAATAAAGGAAACTGCTGACTATTCTGAATTATAACAATTCTTTGTTAAGGGGCCAAAGCCGAAGATTTATACAGTAGGCTGAATGTGGCATGACAATTCAAATGAACTAGTGTAAGTAAAAACAGATGGCATGCTGGCACAACAACAGAAATAAAAGATCCAAACGAACAGTGGAGAAATCATGTGTTCACTTTGATATAGTGAGTGGATGATTGTTTTCTCTTTTACGGGCCTCTAAGAACGTGATCTAAGGGAAGAAGTTGGTAATTTTTTTGTTGTTGTTTGGATTGTAAGTTCCAGGATGCTCCTAGTCAACTTGGTCAGTTTCTGGAACTTGTAGTCCAAAAAGCAATTTTTTCAAGCTGAGGAATTAGTTACTGTGGACAACTTCTCACACTCCCCCTGCAGAAGAAAAACTCCAGGTAAAATTCTTAGATTGTTTATTAAAGCTACTATCTTTAGCATTACAGAGTACAGAACAATAATTAGTTCTTTATATTCTGCATGAATAGTATGCTTGCTTACAGAAAGAAGATACAAATTCATATTTTAGCTCAAGATAATGTCTGTTTTGGCCTGCAGTTTTCACTAGCTTTTTCATCAGAGAGCTTCACTTTTCCTACTTTTTTCTCTATCATCCTATTTTTTACCAACAGGAAATAGAGACACTGCAAGAATCTTTGCAAATTACTTGCATTTTCCACACATCCCTCTATTTCATTGATCTTACAGCACTAACAGGAGAAAAAAGGGGGCATGCCAAGATTGAATAGATGGAGGCTTTGGGTTTTGTTAGATCTGAGGTCCTCTTGACTATCCAGCAGGTCCCCAAATTAAAAAAACAAAAACAAAAAACTGCATCTGATATTCACATCATAACATTCTCAAATAAGAAAAGAAACTGCATTTAATATTCACATTGCAGCCTTACCATGAGAGATTTCGGTCAATTTCTCTTGTCCATTACAGGATGTAAATATAAGTATTGCAGAAATAGCAACAGTTCATTCTGATTTTTTTCGCTACTGCAAACAGCTGCATACCTCTGAACACGTTACAACCAATAGGCAGAGAAACAGAAAGAGCGAGGACAAACAAAGAAAGGCAGGCAGATAGGAAGGAATTTAGGAAAATGGTAGAGATAGAGAAATAACTGGGGGAATAATTAATTTGAGGATGGACGAGATGGTTTCTTTCCCCAACCCATATTTAAATAACTGTTTCTCTTTCTCTAAATAGAAGCAGTTCTGTTAGTATACTGGGGGCTAATGAAGTCTGTGCTTGTTTTCAAAACAGATGCTTAGAAACAGCATAATTATTGCCTATAATAAGGAACTCATATGTTATTTACAACACATACATCTGCAACAAAGTCTGAGTAGCAATCTTAATTCTATCACTGTATCTGATTCTTCCCTACAGTTTTCAAGGAAACCTTGCATCTAAAGCAGGGGTGCCCAAACTTTTCGGGCTGCGGGCTGGTCTCATGGTTCAGCAGGCTGGTCACGTGGTTCCTCCCACTAGAAGCGGAAGTAAAACGTGCCTTGGATATCTGTTTTGCAACAGGATGAGATAGATTTTAAGATGCCATTTTCTCTGCTTAAACCAGGGGTGCCCAAACTATGGCTCGTGGGCCAGATCTGGCCCCAATGCCAATTCATCCGGCCCATGCTGGCCTCCTCGCTCCCGGAAGCGGAAGTAAAACGCACCCATATGGGTGCGTTTTACTTCTGCTTCCGGGAGCAACAAGGGCAGCGTGGGCCAGATGAATTGGCATTGGGGGCCAGATTCGGCCCATCGGCCATACTTTGGACACCCCTGATCTAAAGCAAAGCAAAGCAATCACATTTATATTAACCCCCCCCCCCATAGCGCTTAATACTCTCTCTGGGAGGTTCAAAGTTAATTAGAATTTTGCCCCCAACATGCTGGGTACTAATCCTACCTAATTCAGACTGTAAAACCTTGTACTCCTTTGGGCCTTGTAGCTCAAGTTTTAGTTCAAAGTAAAATGTCTATCGACACCACAGAATTACTGCAGTTTGAATCCATCTTACCTATTATGTCTCCATCCTGTGGAATTTTGGGATTTGTAGTTTAATGAGGTAAATGGACTTCTTTCACAGGCAATTTCAAGCTGAACTAGAGCAAAAAAATTTGAATACCTCATCAAATGCAAATCCTAGCTGTCCTACAGTTTAAGATCGAAGTCAGCAGTAACAGTGGAATCAAAGACTAAATGTGAAACCCATCCCTTGATTACCCTGCAGGTTTGTGTTGTTTTGCAATTGGGTGCTATTTCGTTATATATGCTATTTCCTTAGTGATATTTTGCATGTCATTAAGCATAGCGTGCTGAATATGCATTTTAGAAATGATAGCCTATTTAAGAATCTAAAATATGTAGAAAATTGTAAAGACCGTAGAACCTGAGTCTCAGCCTCCGGCTGATCAGCTTCTTGGCAGTGAGTTTTAATCAAGTACATTTTGTTCATAGAGTCTACGGATCAGCACTACTAACGATAATAATCCCTACACATCTAGCGGATGTTCATTTTTTTGTACCATTCCTTTCCTTGTAGCTTTTATATCCTAATTATTCTGAATTTTGAATGTTGCATTTCACACTTTGGTAGTAGAGTGTCTTTCATGTGTTTTATGTGCTGTTTGATGGACTGCCAGCAACTGTAGTTGAATGGCATCCAAATTATTTATACAACAATTGTTTCTGCCTCTCTGACCCACAGTGAGGACTGTCCTGAAATTTGCACACATCCCTGTACTTGTCAGGAGACCTGTTAATGCATAACGCTTGCCCCCAATCTCCCGTTTCAGGTACAAAAAGTGGCAGAGGATTTCTCATAGCCTGGACTTTTGCACAATACAATGAGCAGAAGAAGAAAAAGGAGATATACTGGGCAACAAGACTTGGCTGAGCTAGAAGACATTGGAACGAGGATAGGCTACAGAACTGGATACTTTCGATGGCTCCATGCACAGAGTGTGGCCTGGTAGAATGATAGAATCACATCATTTGTATCGGGACAGAAAGATGTTTTCTGTCTGGGAAGGAAGAAAAGTGATGCACCATCTATCAATACAGAAATGAATGTTAAGGTAAAGGAAAAGAAGCTGATGAGAAGATAGGAAAATCAGAGATGTCAGAGGCATACCTGTCAAGTTTTGGATTTGAAAATAAAGGAAAATTCCCGGCCAAAGCGGGAAACCTGACAGCTAAGTTTATCTTGTGCTGACCTCCAGTGGCGGCATTAGGGCATTGCACTCTAATATGGGAGGACAGCAGGAAAGAGGGTAAAATATGGGAGTTTCCTGGCCAAAACAGGATACTTGACAGCTATGGTCAGAGGAACAAGAAACAAATTTCTGCTCAGGAGAAAGAAACTTATACTCATCGTAACTCACATTCATGCTCACAGATTCCTTACTGTTCATTTTTTATTATGTCATTTTTGCTTTTGCAGATTTTGACTGCTTTGGTGTCTTTGGGTCTTTAGTTTGCCTTAATCTTGACAGAAGTTTCCATTTTCACAATGAGCTAGAATAGTCCTTCGGGGAGATTCTACATTTCCTTTTCCCTTGAGATTTTTCTTCTTTAAGAACTTCGTTCAAATCTGAACATAAACCTACATGACCCTGAAAGTATATTAGATTTTAAAAGGAGTTCTCCATTCTAGTCTGTATGAGGAAATATTTGCAATGGTTGGAACTAGCAAGAAATCTTTAACTTTTGATTTCACATGCATTTACTGGAGAGAAAGTCCTGCTACAATTATAGGTACTTAAAATTATTCTACATTAACTACTGACAAATTCTACTTTTCCTTGTTTATTTTCGTGATTACTGGTTTTATAAATGTATTTAAAAGTTAATGTGGTTTGCTTTGAAGAAATAAATTGCTATGGGACCACAAAGCGTTTAGTTTACCATTTGTGAAGGATCCACCTTGCAGTGGAACAACTTCCCAACAAACAGCTCAATGTTAGCTGCCTGTTTTTATAAGTTCCAGCACAGCTGCCCCAGTGGCTTAGTGGTTAAGATGCTGACCTGGAGACTAGAAGGTTGGGTTTTGATACCCGAGAGCTGCACTTGGGGACATGAAAAGGAGCCTCATTCGGGCATCCCCTGAGCAGAGATTCTCCAGTAAAAATCCTTTCAACCTAGAGTAATATTTGACATGAAATTATTATTAACAGAGGGAATGTTTGTGAGTTATCATTAACGTTTATATCCTGTCTTTCCTTCAGTGAACTAAAGGCAGTGTATATATCACTCCTCCAGAGGAAAGCATAGCTTGGTTGGTATTGAGTGTCTCTTAATCTTCACTGAGAGTTTTCAGTCCAGCACTCTATACTACAAAATCACACTGAATTTCAGAGTGAGGTTGTCTTCTGTCAGAGATATCTAACTCCCAATGAACCATCATGACTCCTGAGCATTTATGCGCCCTGCCTGAGAAGGGAGGCACCTAGAAGAAATGAATTCATTTAATGTTCTCCCCATTGTGGATGTCAGTTTTTAACAGTATATCTCAGGTGAACATTCTGCCTCATGGGATGTGCATAAATACATCCCATTCTCCTCCCAGTTCCTGTTGGGATTCATTACTGCTATCGAGTTCGGTGGATATTAATAAATGAAGGCAAATGGATGTTTTGTTAGACTTTATTGCATGTCATTCATAGGTAACTGCAGAAAAATACAAAAATAATTGTGCCAGACACACAGGACCTATATGAGCAGAAACTGCGCTCCTCATGATACAACAAGCCATTTCTCCATGACTCTCTTTTGAATTATTCTCTAGGCTTGATACATGCTAATGAAATGAACAACAAATGTGTACAGATATAATAGCCAGATGGCCTTTCTCCATTGTGAAGAGAATGAAACATTGATTGCTAGGAGTTACACTATAAAGTACACTATGGAAGAGGTACATGCTTGCTTGTTCAATCTTTCTACAAGAATATTTGTTAACCATATGGCTGGATGTCTTTACAATGTCTACTGCAGAAAGCTGTGAACAGCAGCATATATTCATCTGCTCTCACAACTGACAATCTTAACAGACATCTCTTGTCACAGATTATAGCTACGATTTCCACATTAGACTGCTTTTTTATTTTCCATCATGACACAACTGAAGATTATCAATGCCTGATATTGCTCAAGTAATAAGCTGGATAATTTTATCTGAAAATATCATTTCCTCTACAATGGAGTCCAAGCCAAAATGTACAATGAAATGTAAATAGTAACTGTTAAGACCAGCATGCTTAGTTTTTCCCCAATAAAGTATATTAACTAACACTTTAAACATGCATATATTTCCTCAAGTTCTGAAAAATCTCCATGTAAGTTATTTGTACACAAATGTTCACTGAAATATATTTAAGCATTTAGCATTACTGTACAAAACTATTGCTAGCATGAGAAATGTATGCTTTCACACAAAACTTCAACAGAATGGAAGACCAGATGATTGTTGTTCAAACATTTTTTTTGCCTAATAATATGAAAATATATTTGGAACAAATACAATTTTATAAACATTCAATTTTTTAATGCCGTGTAGAATTTTCCAGAAGTAAGTTTGTTTTAAAATTCCTTGAAGGTAAAGGCACATCTAGACTCAAATGGCAAGAAAGAAAAAACTGAGGGGGAGAAAAGCAGCAGAGATACAATCTAAGGCTAACCTTTTCACTGTTAAAACTCAGGCATTCCCTTTTTTATATTGGACACTTTTGTTCTTCACAAGGATGGATGTGCCAGCTTTATGTTTAGTGTGGTTCAAAAAGTCAGTCGTTAAGCTTTCAGTACTAAAGCACAGTGATTTAGAAACAGGGTCCTCTGTACCTAAATAACTATCTGCCATTTCATAAGGCCAAGAAGTTAAGAACTTTTAATATTATCTGCCAAAAAAAATAACCTGGGTGAATTTATTTTAAAACATATTTATTTGCTCAAATGTAATTATGTCCTTCCAAGATAAAAGTTGCAAAAGTGTAATGCAGATAATTACTTGGTCATATAAATGGGTTGTAATTTCTAAGCTGGATACTGCTATTCAGTCCCAGTATATAAGAGAGCAAACTCACATATGTTTACTCAAAACCCCAAATGGGTATGACCAAGTAGGTAGACTGCAGACAAAATTGTTTTTCTTAGTAAACTGCAATATAAATGTCAGACTGAGAACCAATATCTTTCCTCCCCTGTATAGGACTGTTAAAAATGAAACTGTATAGCATCTAATACTTAAGATTTTAATTAACTGTTCATTACTATAGCTAAAATGGTTAAAAACCAAGTTTTTACAATACATTTTTATCCTTTATTACTGACAACAAAATAAGTCCTTTATCCTAACCATTAGACAGAATTCATTCACGTAAATATGTTTCTTAAAACTGGGAAATCAGTGTGCGTGTCAACCATTCAGGTATTGCAAATTATTCAGTGTATCAAATAACAACTTTAAAAGGCAATATAACATCACAATATAGCAACATAATATTTCTAATTCATTTGAATATATGCCTCTAACATTAGCTGTACTCAGACAAACCTTCACCTATCTGTTCTGCAAACAAACATTAAAATAGTGCTGAATTTTTTTAAAGTACACTATAAAATTATTAACACATACAAAAATTAAAAATGGGCAGCAAAATCTGCATTGTCACATTTCATTTCAAGCCAAGATGTACCCTTTTCTTCTGTAGAAAAGAGCATCGGTCACTTAATCTAGCATTTGTTGATTAATTACACTGAAATGGCACAAGATACCCAGTTCCAGTTGCTGTCTTTAAAGCATTATTGAAGATGACTAGAACAAATCTTTTACAACTTCCTGCTAAAAAAAGCAATTCCCTTCCTGCAGATGGCTCAGGGGAAAAGTACAAACAGCCACTATGTGGAGGTGGTTGTAAAATGGTTTCTAAATGAGTAGCTGCTTTCATACAGGCAAGTCTTTTATGTATGACAGCCCAACTCACAAATGGGCCTTCTGATCACTTTGCTAATTCAAATGGGTTTGCAGTAAAATGGCAGGAAAATATTTCTTTTATTGTAACAGACTCAATCAGACCAAAAGCCTATAGGCTTTATGGCATGGGTGCATCATCATAATGGGAGGTTGGAAGTCCAACTCTGGGGACAAAAAGGACATACAAAGGTGTGCAAAATCCTAACACCTCCCCCTCAAAACAACAACATCAAAGTGTGTATTATCCATAGGTTTCCTGTGATACCATTTTTCTTTTAGCTAGGTCAGATGTTGGAAAATGCAGAGTGCATTGAACAAAAGGGAAGTAGCAGGTTTCATAGAAGGTTCCACATGACATACCTTCATACTCCTGTTGCTCTTTAAGCCACGTAATGCTCCCTTCATTTTTAAATGGTTATGGCAGCTCTAGAGTCAAATATATTCAGTTTGCTATTTAGTTCCTTCCTCTTGTTTTCCAGATACAATGGGTAAATCTTGAAGATCTTTCGAACAGGAAGTAGTTATTCTACAGACTTCTAACATACTGTACAATCTTGCAGCCCACAAAAGATTCTGAGTTTGTTATTGTATTGTTAACATTGTAACTCTTGACATAGTTGAGAGAATTCTTAGTGATGGTTCTTTCCATTTCAGGATTTTCGTGATTAATTTAAAAATTAAGGTGCAATTACTAAAGGATGAGCCGCTACAAATACATTTGGAAATGTTTGGGACATGCAGACATAAAATTATTTTTAAAAACATGTTATTTTAAAAAGCCATGTAACAGCACAGTTGCCTGCATCCAGAACAAAAACCCTAGGCAAATAGACACTTCTATAAGTCGTAGAGCACCTCTAGAATCGCAGCAATTGACCAGGCTTGAGTTTCACAGCTGAAAGGACAGTATTGACCATTTTCATTAGTCAGTTCTGGAAGACCTTTCCAAGGAGATCTAGAATGAAATAAAGAATAATAGAATAGTTTCACTTATTCACTTAAATGAATACATCTTATATACAGGTGAAACTCGGAAAATTAGAATATTGTGCAAATGTTCATTCAGTCCAGTAATGCAACTTAAAAGGTGAAACAAATATATGAGATAGATTCATTACATGAAAAGTGAGATAGTTCAAGCCTTACTTTGTTATAGTATTGATAATTATGGCTTACAGTTTATGAGAACCCAAACCCCCCAATCTCATGTACCCCACAATCATCACATAATCTCATGTATGCTACACGTCATGATCATCACAATTATAATGAATTAAGGCATGACATATCTCGCTTTGCATATAGTGAGTATATCTCATATATTTGTTTCACCTTTTAAGTGAAATGATTGAACATTTGCACAATATTCTAATTTTCCGAGTTTCACCTGTAAGTAAGGGATAACTCACAAAGAGGTGAGTGTTTACTTGTAAGTGGGAATGATGCAAATTGGATAGCATACCTATATGTCTAAATATTTACAAAAATTACCAAATTATAGTAATCAAAAAGTGGAAGGTTTCTCATCGCAGGAAAAAAGAAAGGAAAGCCAGGTCCAGATGCACAAAAGAAAACTCTACAGATCTCAGTGTATTTTGAATACATTTTTTCCTTGGGGACATTCTCTTACAACAGCTGATTTCAAGTCCTAGACTATTCAAACTGCTGGAGATTATTTATATATTTGCAATTATGTGAAGATGTTTGGACTAAAGTTCCTTTAATTGTATGTTAATAAGCAGAAAACAAGGCCAAACAAATTTACAGTTAATGTCCATTAGATGGAAACTGAAAATAATCAAAACGATATTGTATGTCCCTTTGGTGGCCAGGTTTTTTTCTTCACTCTGGGTTTATTTATTTCCACTGTCTTGGTAGTTTAGTGAAATCTTCATGCCAATTTCCCAGTCTCTCTGACGTGAGAGAAAGGAAAGGGTAGTAGCATCTGCTGTGATGGAAACCTGGGAAACTGACATCCTGTGCAGAGAGGAGAATTTGGAGCTGTCTGGTTTGCACTTAAAAGATTTCTATCTTTAGTGTGATGTATTTTATCTTGCATTTGAGTGATTCTTCTGTCCAAACTTGTTTCTCCTCCTGTGAGAAGGATCCAGGACAGGTCGTTGGCTCACTCCCTTTTGTCCTCCTTTAGATTACTGATACTCCCTCCTTCCCCATCTCCACAGCTTCTCTGCAGTGGTGGGCATAAAAAAAATTCCTACCACACTATGGGCGTAGCCATGTGACTGGGTGGGCATGGCCTGTTGGCCATGTGACTGCTCTTTGCTATATAGCTATGAAAATAGAAGCCTCTTCTATTTTCATCACTCTATAGTGGACCTCTGAAGCCATTTCCCCCTTGTCCAAGACTTTTCCAGGGCTCTGTTTCACTCCAAAGCGCATCCTCAGCCACTCCCAGCACAGAGTTCACTCCGGAGTGGCTGGGGATGTGCTTTGGGGTGAAATGGAGCCAAGGAAAAGCCTTGGAGAAGGGGAAAATGGCTTCAGAGGTTCGCTATAGAGTGATGAAAATAGGAGAGGCTTCTATTTTCATAGCTCTATAGTGAAGAGCCCTCTCCGAAGCCATTTCCCCCTTCCTCCAAGGCTTTTCCTGAGCTCCGTTTCACCCCGGAGTGGCTGGGGATGCACTTTGGGGTGAAACGGAGCCCAGGAAAAGCCTTTGATGAAGGGGGAAATGGAGCTGGCCCCCTCCAAAGCCTCTTCTAGGAGGAGGAGGAGGTGGGCGGTGTGGGGAGGTGGGCGGGGCCAGTCATTTTTACTACCAGTATGCACATACCGGTGTGAACATGCTGATGCCCACCACTGCTTCTCTGGTAGAATTCTCCCTGTGGAACATTTTCATGTGCAAGCTTTGTTTCTCTTTTTGAGAAGAGGAGTAGGGCAACTAAGTTAACTTTTGCTTATTTTTGTTCATGCCTTCTTCTGCTTGGCATTTTCCCTAGCTGCAATGTGTGCAAAACACATCTTACAAGCACACTTTTGTATAAGGTGGTCACTTCCTTTTTTGTTTGTTTGTTAAATAAACTATCAGGCAGAGCCCTAGTACAATGCCTAGCACAGTATGCATGCCATTTGTTTTTAGAATTGTGCTGAATCAGTTAGGGAAATATTTTTTAAAAGGTAGAGAAGGGAAACATGGAGGAAGAGGTTTCTCAGTCATCCATTTAATTATCACAACCCACCAAATACGTCACAGGGTTGTCACCTCAGTAACACTGCTCACAGCTTTATTTTGATGTGAACTAATGTATCTGTGTTGGCTGCAGAACAGAATAATTAGGCATGATCTGAATTGCACCAAAAAACTATATACCTAGCACTGTCCTAGAAAGGAGTGGGACAGCTCTAAAAAGGGATGGGATGGTGTGCTTTAAGGCAAAACACGTGTGGATGCTGCAATTTTATTCAAACCAAACTGCACTAATAGTGATCAAACATTGAGTTATATGCCCATCTGGACATGTTCTGAGTCAAACCACTAGTTCATTCAGTTTTAGTATTATCAACAATAACAGTCCAGAGTTTCACGAAGGATTAGTTCCTAGATCCATCCAGAGAGCCTAATCTTATCTGGCAATCTCCCAGGCAAATGCTAATCAGGCTTACCTTCCAAAATCAAATATTAGATTTGTCCAGAGTAGTAGTATCAAAGAATCCTAGAACAATTGAGTTGGAAGGGGCCTATGAGGCCACTGAGTCCAAACCACCTGCTCGATGCAGGAATCCAAATCAGAACAGATCTGACAGATGGTTGCTCTTGAGTGCCTCCACCTCCCAAAGTAATTAGTTCTATTGTTGTACTACTCTAACAGTTAAGAAACTTTTCCTGATATTCAGCCTATATCTGGTTTCTTACAGTTTGAACTCATTATTGTGTGGATGATCGAAAACAGATCCTGCCCCTCCTCTTGATTATTATCTTCCAGTTATTTTAAAGGTGCTATCATATACAGTATCTAGTATCTTTTTCTTGAGGCGAAACATGCCCAGTTCTTTCAATCTTTCCTTATAGGGTTAGGTTTATGCATGGATTATAGGATTTCTGCTTCTGCATACAGATTATTTCTGACAGCTTAACTTCACTGTGAAATCATTCAGAGATGAGGTATAAAAGTATCAGAAGCAACTACAACTGCTCACGATAAGCTCAAATCTTATCTTTTGGACCACAACTTAGAGCTAATAAACCTAATTCCAATTCACAGCTACTCGGTGAACTTGAGCCCCTTAAAAATATCAAATTTATCTTAATGTATTTATGATATTTTATCCTGAACATCTGTAAAGGCTGTTCTTCCTGTCTTCCATTTTTTTCCTGCACGCCTCAATATCAAAAAACAGGTAGGTTGAACTCCTGTTGTTTTGTGTAGTAAGCCACAACTACAGCAGGCCCATTGAATCAATGGAACTTATGGAAGATTTGACTCCCTATTCTCCAGTATTCAATGGGCCCATTCTAGTTGCTACTTATCCAACTAAGTATAGTGGAACCTCAGTTAACGTAATTAATGTGTTCTCCAGGACGTTTCTTACAGCGAAAAATACTTTAACCAAATTTCCCATAGGAATGCATTGAATGCAATTTCCCATAGGAATGCACTGAAAACCAAAATACATTAACTGAAATGCAGTTTCCCATAGAAATGCATTGAAACCAATTAATCCATTTAAAAAAAAATCTGTAAACCGAGCCACTATTTTCTATGGATTTGCTTTTGTTATACAATTTTTACGGTAACTGAGCTGTTTGTTAACCGAAGTTCCACTGTAACAGGATTTCAGCCACATTGACCAAAAGCAATAATTTTAATTTGTACAAATGATTACCTCTCAAGATGAATATAATGACGAGAAAGAATATTCTTAATCAAAAAAACAGTCTTCTCATAGACTTCTGGACCCATTAACTTGGAGAAGTACAACTTGGCACGAAGAAAATACCCAATTGGCCAAAGCCATTCCTTTGAAAAAGAAATAAAGCAACAAACACAGGATTATAGAAATATATTTCTGGTAAGGTGGAATCAAAATCTGATGGTGAAAAATGCTGAATCATAAATCTTACAGGTCCTTGGTGGTAATTAAATCCTCTAGCCACATTGTAGTTATCATTGTCTAAGGCATTGTCATACACACCACAGTAAACCATATCACTGAAATGAAAAAGAAAAGCAAAAAGACAGTGAATATCTTTGTTGCACAGTGAAGAAAGTTCATAAGAAAAACAATGGTTCATTCAAGATATGATGTTCAAGGAGAGCTTTATGGATACATCAGAAAAGATAAATAAAGGAGTGCTAAATCAAATAAAGCCTGAACTCACTCTAGCAGGAAAATTACTAAAGCTGTTATCCTTGGGCACATCATAAGACAAGACTCAGTAATAAAAGAAAATAATACTGGGAAAAGGTGAAGGTAAGGCAAAGTTGAAGACTAAATATGTGTTGAGTTGACTTAATAAAGGAAGTCACGCCCTTTAGCTTGCAAAACCTGAGTGGTGATGATGATGACAGGACCTCTTTAAAAGTCGCTAGCTCGTAGGGACTTTGTAGAAAACAATATTACAATAATTGGAAGTATTAAAAGTGAAGAAAAAAGCTCATGAGAAATTTATACTGTTTGCAACATCTGCAAATAAATGTTGATTACTTGTCAGCAATGGCTTACAGAGATCATGGATATGTTCAGAGGTAGCAAATTCTCAAGGAATTTTGGCTTGCTCATTCTCAACAAGCTTTTAAATAGCAAATTAATTTATCTCTCCTCAAAGGCTTTGAGAAGTTAATCAATTATTTATGTCAGTTGGCTGGCTGTTATAATTTTCAGATAGTTAATTTTATTATATCAGCATGGGAATTTTGAGAAATCCCTTTCAGAAACTAGGGATGAAGACATGTATAGACTTAAGTAGAGGCCAGAGGCCTAAGCTTTGTCTCTAGGTGACAGGAAGCCAGAGAATGACTGTGTATCCATGAGGTCATCTGTGGACTGTCACTCCTGCTTGAACCTCAACTGGGTCTCCCAATGCTCTGGACTCATTCACAACTCAATGTCAGGGATGTTGCTGCTGTAATCAATTAAGTGGTGGATTTTCCTTTTCTTTCAATGATATTGTGATCCCCGCCCTGGACCTACTCAACATTAGGAGCACAATGAGGCATAGTTTCAGCTGAAAGCTAGACCTCCCAAATGTACTCAGTTTCTGGTTACATAAGAACAGAGAGGAATATCAAATGCTTTATATCAGGGGTGGCCAACCTTTTTTACGTCACAGGCCTGACAATACCCCTGGACAGCTGAACCACTCCCCTGGAAGCGGGCAGTTACATCTGTCATAAATGCTCACACTTCCATGTTTACAACAGCCGTGGGCACGTTTGTATGAATTTTGTAAGGCCAGGTGGAGATTTGAACCAGATCTCCTGACTCCTAGTCTGACACTCTACCAGTGACACCACACTGGTTCTCTTATTATACTTACTCAGGGTCTAAAGTTTTCATGCCAAGAGGACCAAGCAGCTTTTGCTCTGCCAGTTCAAGTGCCTTCCAAGCTCGCTCAATAGAGAACATTTCAGGTGCCTTTAAAAAAAAGCATGACAAAAAAGAAAAGAAAAATCAAAGACAGCAGAAATGAGGAAATAAAATTAAATAGACATATATTAATGCAACTCGACAATGCAATGGGTTAAAGTAAATTATGTACATAACCATCCAATAAGTTCTCTAGTTTCCCACCTGTAGGGTCACTTGACTTGTATTAGGCTGTTTGCTATTCATTTTTTATTCAGGTTCAGTATGTTTTTGCAATCGTCATGTGTGTACCAGTTTATTATTCTGCTGTTTTCTCTCTCTCTCTCTCACTCCCTAATTAGCCTTACAAGCAAAGTGTGTCTGTTTATCTACCAAAGCAACTGTTTACTCTTCTAAAGAAATGCAACTGTAAGTAAAGAACTGTTATTCTTATACTTCAAGACATGTGGACAGCTTGATTTGCTGGGTTAGAATGGGAGTCTAATGCATGGAGAACTTGCTAACTATAACTATTTGTTAAACCCACCCCACTGTGAGCAAAGGGTAATGGATACATGCTTGTGCAAGTGCAATGAGTGAATATACCACTTATGAATACACCACCTACGGTGGACTGCTGTACGTGGTGAGAAACAAAAGCTCTTGCCCTCAGCATATAAATTTATTTGGAATTTAGGAACACTAAACAATTGTACTAATGTGAAAACTAGTTAACAGATCTAAAAACATAGTAATTTTGGGGAGATTATTGATTATTCCACAAATAACTTTCAATGGCTGCCTTCCCCACATCATATTTTACCTATTCTTAAAGATAACCCAGAAAAAAGTTTGAAAAGCAAAGGACAAAATGTAACGTGAGATTATTTTAATACTAGCAAATAATAATAATAATAATAATAATAATAATAATAATAATAATAATAATAATAATAATAATAATAATAATAATAATAATAATAATAATAATAATAATAATAATAATAATAATAATAATAATATCGGGCAGCAATTTCCAAGGTATATTTCAACAACACATACCACAACCATTGCTATAGTAAAATTTGGCCGCAGCTGATAGTCACACCAAGGGCTTGATGCCCCAGAGCTGTCCTTATATATTCCTCGCTTATGAACCAGCGTTGGGTGCTTCTCATTGGGATCTGATGGGTTCTCAGAGACAAAGAACAACTTTTCAAAGTGTGCTTGGATTTTTCTATTCCACTGATCATATGTAATTGTCTCTTCTTTTCCTGGAAAAGAGCACAAGATTAAAAAAAGGCTTTTCTTGATATTTTAACATATTGGGAATGATTTATTCTCTTTGTTTGTTGCACAATTAGTAACAATGTCCTAAACCCAACCTGGAGAAGACACATCAACATCAATGGGATTTACATAAGTAGGTGATTAATGAGGACCCAGTAATTTCAATGGATCAGCTTTAGCTTGGCCTAACACTGAACTTCTAGTAGTGTTGCCGAGAAGTATTATAAGTATTGTAAGTATTATAATAAGATAATGCATGTGAAGTCCTCTGAACACTTGAAAGCATGATTCAAATGCTATTGCTAATACTATGAAACAAGAACAAAACAGTAATAAAAATAAAAATAGACAATTGCATTCATTAAGATAACACATTTGTCCTCTTTCTTAATTGTACATTTTAAGAATGACTTCTCACCATGTCTTTTCACAGTAACTCCAGAATAAGGAAACTCTTTGTTCTTAGACAACTCCAGTAACCAGCGAACTGCTGATTTGCACAAACCAACAATTTCCACAGCAGAACCATCCCTAAGGAAAGACAGACAGACAGGTGCCGTTTGAAAGACCAATTACAACAGATACTGAGTTAAATATAGTGGTAAATTGAAACTAAAGTAATCTCACTAAATCAGTGGAACCCACATAAATGCTGACTCACTAAAGTTCCACTGATTGATTCGGCAGGCATACTTTAGGTGCAACTTATCACTGAATTTCATCAAGTAAGTTACATTCACATGGCCCAAGAATATTGTCCATGAATTGAATTTAATTTTAATTTAATATTTAGATTTCTATGCCGCCCACTCAGGCGAAACCAACTCAGAGCATGAATATATTCAGAGAACAGTCCAAGCCAATAGTGCCAACAACTCAGAGCATTATTCCAAGTACCACTTTAATATATATTTTAGGCTATGGTTGTATTACTTGTAAGAGAAAAAAAATTGTTACCATTTTAACTCAGTGTTTTTAATGGGAAAGAGCCTTGCTCATCTGAACTCCAGATAGCTTCTGCTACAGTGCATGGCATTTCCCCAGATTATTCTAAAATAGGTAGGTCTGATTTTAACAGTCATGGATTAATATAATCTTGAAGTCACAAAAAATGCTGGTGACATGTGAAGACAGGGCAGTTCAGATACTGACTGCTTGAGTTGGGATAAAGACAAGCCAGTCTCAGACTTAAATGTCCCCCCCGCCCCGCCTCCAACATCCCCCTGCAATCCCTGCAAGAAAACTTTGGTATTATTTTATCTCCCATATGTGGTAGGAGAGTAGGCCTTGAGATTGCACATGTCCATCTGTATGCACACCTTCTGTATATAGGAATAATGTAATCTGTATATTAAGAGGAAATTGGGAAAAATCACACAATTTTTTAAAAATGTAGATGCCAGCTTGCATATGATGTTATACACTTGGCTGCACATGAATACAGTCTCGAGGCTTACACAGTGCAGTTTTAAGACCCATAGTAAAATTCTATGAAGTTTACGGACATAACTATGATATTACTAGAGGTTTAAGGCAAGAAATATAGTTTATGTAATAATTTGTAATGCATACTAGATTTGGATCAAGAAGATTGCGGAGGGGGGAACCTAACTTCTACTGACAAACCTTTCCTTCTGCAAGATTGTGAGTAAATTGTCTGTGCACAGTTACGCTAATTGTACATTTAGTGCACTCAAGAGAAACTGGTATTCTACAGGCGTCCATCAATATTAATTTTTTTTTGCACTGAATTTGGTTAGAGGATGTCTGGTTGTTTTGCTACAGCTCCTGCCATCCCACATCACAGGCTATTCTGGCAGGCAGTGATGCGAGATGGAGTCGAATAATGTCAGGCAAGACACATATTTCCCCTTCTTTGTTCTAGACAAAAATGTAACTTTTCAGAACAACATGAAAATGTAGCTCTTACCAAATCTAGTTCAAAGAACTAGTATTGTTTTATTTTGCACACTTGAAAAGAACAAGCAAATGATGTATAAGAGTCCTTATGCAAATCTATTTAAGATGTTAAGAATGCTACAAAATCTTTTAGACTGTACCTTGGAGTTGCTGGGATTCCTTTGTTGCTAGCTTTGTCACTCTCTCCCATCTTATCCATCCATGTCCCACAATTAAAACGATTCCCTCCATACACAAAGCCAGTTTCCATGTCTACGCCTGCAGTCACATTAAAACCTACCAACCATATAATCAGATTACTTTCCAAGTAGTCATGGAGGGAAAATAGTATCTTAGCGCTCAAGATAACATCCTATGACAAGTAATAAGAATGTCTAATTCTGCAGCTAACAATATTAAAAAGGGACTTTTAATGAGATCTTAAAGTAAATATTAGTGCATGAAAATTCTAAAAGTAGAGTAGTGGCAGATTGTCTAATTAAAATTTAGAAGTAGATTTTCAAAATAGTCTTTCAGGTGATTAAAGGAAGGATTTACTTTATTTCACTATGATCAAGAAAATAAACATAAAAGCAAATTTAATAGATCACAGCCCATAACAAATTCATTAGATGGTCACTCACCTTCGTCTCTCATATTTTGATCTATCTGTGGACCAGCGTTCCTTTCTCGAAACTCTATGCCTTGCATATGTCTTTGCATAGTTTCCTGTATCACTTCATACAATGGTTGATCCTGAGTTTCAGTTGGTTCAAAGAAGAAAGGGAGAAAGTACAAGGATAAAAAAAGGTCATTGTCACAAACACACATACTTAGAAACATGTTTTCTTAGAATTCAACTATATAGTCTTGTAAAATACTAATGAGACCCATTCAGCACCCAACCTTCTAAAATAGAAAGATGCCAGAAAGATGAACAAATGGGTCCTAGATGAAATCATGCACACATTTTCTTTGGAAGGACAAATGATAAAACAGAGGCTATCATACTTTGAGCATATCACAAAGACTCATGGGAAAAGACAATAATGTTAGGAAACGGCATCAGGGGAAACAGACGACCAAATATGAGATGAAATGGTTCTATAAAGGAAGCCATAGCTTTGAGTTTACAAGAATTGAGCAAGGTTATTAAGGACAGGACATTTTGGAAGTTACATAGGATCACCATTAGTCAAAGGTGACTTAACAGCACATAGCTGCTTAGAGTTGAGCAATCGTGTGGGGTGGCATATAAATATATAATAATAATAATAATAATAATAATAATAATAATAATAATAATAATAATAATAATAATAATAATAATAATAATAATAATAATAATAATAATAACAACAACAGCTAGACTGTGTTGTACGATTGTGTTATAAATTTACTCTTTAAAAGTTGTCATGCTTTCTGGGCAAAATCAAGTGTTTGCTCTCAAACAAGGCACAACATTTGAATCAATAGGACTTTATTAGTGTTAAGTCTAGTTGATTCCATGGGTTTAAATGTTGGATTTAGACCTAAGACTAAAGAAGCAGCCACATTTAGCTTTCTTAAATAAATATTAATTTTCACAAAACGTAATATACACATCTATTAGTCAAAGGACAGAGCGTTACAAAACAAAATTGTGTGTGTTTGTGTCATATATGTTAATTATTGCATTGAGTATCTGTTGCTTTTTCTTTCAACCTTTTCAACGAAGAATTTATGCTGCTGGAGAGACATATTCCCTCATCTTCCATCCAGCCACAGGCCAGGTCAAGATCAAATTAGCTTATCTGATTCAGCCATGCTCATTTTGTTTAAAATGTTCTTTGGGACCAAAATAGTGTTATATACTGTCTATACCAGGGGTTCTCAACGTATGGTCTGTGGCACCATTTCATGTGGCCCGTGTCGCCATTGCCACTGGAGGAGGGCCCGTTTACAACAGCTGCAAATGCATGTGTGGCTGTCGTAAATGCACTTACAACAGCCATGGACACGTTTTACGGCAGTGTTTATGGCAGGGGGAACAACCAGTCTGGCCTGCTCAGGTGTCTGAGGGTGTGAGGTCTGGCCCACAGCTTTAAAAGGTTGAGAACTCTTGCTCTATACTGTAAGACTCCACAGCATGGAGGAATCACATGCTATTTGCTTCATATAGCGGTTTTTTTGGGGTGTGTGTGTGAAGCCACCCCTTAACTAGGGCTGTAGCCAGGATTCTGGATGTGGGTGGGCAAATATTTTTTTCAGGATAGACAACAATGTTTTATATATGTCATATATATATATAAGCAGCTGGGAATTTGAGGGTGGGCAAACTGCTAACTCAGGGTGGATGATGCCCACCCTGGCCTCTCCCTGGCTACAGCCCTGCCCTTAACAGAGCAAACTATTGACACAACTTGAACAAAAATAGGTACATGACAGAAATATTTTTCTGCAGAGAAGGAACGCATGTCAAGCCACAAGTTGCAAGATATAATTACCTTCTGGCCCGGAGGCATAGGAGGAGAGTCGTCTTTGGGATACATTCTGGATACAGGACACTTGAGAATGTCAATGCCATTTGGAGCGACTTTACAGTAATCTTGTATACATTGCAGCCACCACCACACTGCATCCCGGCAATTGTATCTGGCATGAGTCCCTTGGCCAAGCAAGTTGGGAATGAGGCCGTGTCTCAGGGTACTAGCAAATGCTAAAATTATGTTCCTGTAATAAGGAGGATGGAAGGGGAAGGAAGAGAACCCTGATCATATGTGTGTTTACACGTTAACCCTTATTTAAAGAAGGACAATAATTGTATTAGAACCAGACTAAGTGCTGTAAACTGTGTAAGCTTGCTCACTTTGAAACTATTTGGTCAACCCTACTAAAGGCATTGTCCAACTGTGGATTTCTCTCTCTCTCTCGTGGACCAATGCAGCTACTTCAAAAAGTCACATATTTGCAAAAAGCAACAAGAATACTAAAGATAAATTTGGAATGCAAAGGACAGAAAATGATTCCTCCTCACTCTGAATATTTATTACTTTTTATAAAAGTACATAATAATGAACACCTTTTAAAAAAAGTTTGTCTTTAAAGGCTTACATACATGGGCATACAGTATATTACTTTCAGGTTCAAAATTATGTATTCATCCCTTTTCACCATTTGGAAAAGATTAAGAAAAATATAAATATGGAAATAGCTATAAGGGCTTAGAGACCTTATCATATAATACCTGTCAAGTACCCCGCAATGGCCGGGATTACCCCGTATTCTTGCCGCTTTTCTTCATTTCCCGCCCGGAGCCGCTGCAACCCCATTATTTGGTTGCGGGGGGGGGGGAGTAGTTACTGTGCATCCCTTCTGCATAGGTCCTGTCTATGCATGCATAGAACCCTTCTACACATGCGTAGAAGGGTTCTGTGCAGAAGGGGATGCATAGGCTTCTACGCATGTGTAGGAGTGACCTGCGCAGAACTGTTCTGCGCAGGTCCCGTATTGTCCAGAGCCGCGCTTGACAGGTATGTATCATATCAGCAATAATACCAGTTATTCATAAACTATCCAATATATTTATATTTATTTGAAACAATGATAATATTGTGGTAATTATTATGCCAGCCACATATATTTATCTCACCTTGCTTCCAAATAGCGCCCGGTAAGTAACATCAAGCCTCTCAGTGCAATAAAGGTGTCCCTTCCCCAGCAGCGGAAAATCCCAGATGAAAAATGAGGTAAACCTGAAAAATTAAGATGAAACAATTATAATTCTTTAAATGCAACAGGCCTTTGTTTTCCAAAAAGAGTCTCAGGCATTTTAAAGGATGGGTCCTCTCTGTTTATCATCTTTAATGAGTCAGCATTGTTTCACCTCGATGTATCAATTATATAAATTGCAGCTTCATGGAAAGCTGTCTTATTCTGAGTTAGACCATGGGTCCTTGTAGGCCTATATCAGAGGTTTTCAACCTATGGCTCCAGGACCGGATGAGGCATGCTATACCATTTCATGTGGCCCTGTGCCGCCTCTGTCACACCTGGAAGTGCCATGTGTGGTAGGCAGGACAAAATGGCCATCTGACCCCCGAAGCTGTCTGACGGAGCGTGACCTGGCCCTCGGGTTGAAAACACCTGGTCTATATTGTCAACATTGCCTGGGATCAGCTTGCAGAATTTCAGGTAGTCCACATGATTACATGCTTTCTGCTTCTGACAATTAAAGGTAAAAGTCACTCTTGCTCAAAAGTTTGGTACTGTATTTATTTCTGTTTAGAGCCAAAGAGCCAGCTCTGTCTGCATCTTCAGATGTTTCCATGGACATGTAGAAGATACGACTAGACATCAGACTGCACAAAACACTGTTTATCTTCCCACTGAAGTGGTACCTATTTATCTATTTGCAATTTCTTGCTTTCAAACTGTTAGGTTGGCAGGAGCTGGGACATTGGCAGGAGCTCACTCCGCATTGCAGCACTAAGGTCTAAAACTGCTGACATGCTGGCTTTCCAGTCATCAAGTTCAGCCTCTTAAGCACAAAACCATCACAGTCCTTACCAGCTGCTAAGGAAACACAGCATTGTTCCTTCCCTTTTGTAATTTCATTCATTCTATAGGGGACATCTTGTAAGGCAGGAGACAAAGGTGGCAAAGCAGGGTATTTTCCTATTCCACACATCTGGATAGAACCCAAGGACAGATGTTTTACAAATGTTGATCCATTCTGTACAAAGCTGTAATGAAATAAATGCTATTAATAATAGTAGATTAATATGTTCAGATTTCAGGGTGAACAAAATTGGCAGTAGTGGCTAATTTAGTTAACGTGGCATGATGGGAAAATGTTTAATCTTTTTCAATTACAGTATTACACTATTAGGTCAGAATAAGCCTGGCTCCTAATTCAAGATAGATGAAATCACTTGTCCATATATGACAAGTTAGATTTGTGTGTGTGTGTGTGTGTGTGTGTGTGTGAGAGAGAGAACTTCTGACAGCCATGCAGGAATCCATTTTGAATTCCAGGTGTTCTAAATGTGCTAGTGAGCCATGATGTTCCAGCTGCAAGTTCTACAAGCCAAAATCTCAGCGGTGTAGTATAGCTCAACAGGCCAGTTCTCCTGCACAGAAAGGCATAACAATGGTATGCAATGTGCCACATTAGACCCACTATATTTCAGAGACCTTATGACCCACTTAGGGATAGGCTTTGTGAAGCAACTCTAGACAACAAGCTGAAGGAGGTACTGAGACAGATTGGTGGTTTGAGAATCTCTTGAGTAACCTAGGTCTCTGTTTGGTGTAACATTCTTTTGACACTGTAACGACTAAGGAACTGACTAAAGTATGACCTCATGTGGACTAAAGTCTTCTAAATTGGATGTCTGGAGTGCCATTCAGAATTGTAGATAATGCAGAAAGTACTGATAGTGGCAGTTATATTATGAACGTTGGTCACTAACCAAATGCTGACTGTTAGCATGAACATCCTGGCACCAGGTAAACCAGATAACACAATTAGGGTGATAAGAATCTTTTATTCAGATCCAGAACTTTAGTGATAGACTACAATCTGCAAATGAATGTCTTTTTTATTGTAATGGATACAGGAGACCAACAGAGGTCACTTTTTACTGAAACTGGCTGGTATTGTTATAATTTTTGTCCATAATAATACATCTCCTATGTTTCTTTTTTTAAAAATTGATCCAACATTCAGAAATGCACACAAGTGTTTGTGCAGGGCCATACCTGTCAAGTATCCCGGAATGGCCGGGATTTCCCGTATTTCTCAGCTGGTTCCTCCCCTTTCCCGCTGCTGTCCCATATTTGAATGGCGGAGAAATGGGTTACCGCGCACTCGCGCCCATCGCAAATGGGCTCTGCGTGTGCACAGAGGGGTTCTGCGCACGCGCAGATGAGTTGTTGTGGTGCATGCGCACCCAGGCCAGGGCAATTCCCGTATTTCCAGGAGCCGCACTTGATGAGTATGTGCAGGGCATTCACTTCTTGTAAAAGGCACAAGATGTTCTGCAGCTGTACTAAAAGCATACCTAGACATTTGTTTCCAGACCATGTCCAGAAATGTGGTATATGTACCAACTAATATGGCATCAAAGTAACATGGAATGAGGTAACGAGGGATTCGCTTCAAGTAGATAAACATTGCCTTCAGCCATTTGCCAACCTGTAAGTTCAAGGAAACAGATTGCAGCATATTAGAGTGCCCGATGCCTAAAGAGGGCTACATATTAAATCAAAATGCAACAAAATTATTAACCTATCATTTTAGATCAAAAATAAACATTCAGAGGTCAATGAAGAAATGTTATGGGTGCCTGAGCTAGCAAAGCACCCAGAATGGACCAAATGTTCGTATGGAGGATAGGAGCTTGGTGCTATTGTGCTTTTTTGTGTGAGAAAGGGACAGGAGAATGTGCAGTAAAATGGTTTTACCTGAAACAGGAAGAACAGGACTGAGGGGAAATGCCATGAAGGTGATAGCAGCAAACAAGCAGGCTATAGGGTTGCACTGAAAGAACTTTGGACCTGCATGTGGTTTTCAGGTCACATGTTAGGACCCCTGATGTAACAGATAATATGGATGGGAAATATTGTATTTTTGTCATGCGCTCTTAACTTACTTCAGAACAGGCTCCATGGCGGGAAATTAAACGATCACTCACATAGTCAATCATCCAGTCTCCAGATCTCAAGTTACCACAAAAAGGGTGGCCCAAATCATTTTTTGGTCTTACGTCAGCCATCACTGACATTATTCCTGAAAGTACGTAGAAATACAGTTCTGTTAATAAAGGCCGTGAAATCATCACAAACATTGGATCAACATGTTCATAAAAGGAAAAGCAGACATCAGCAAAAATATTTTTTAAATGCTCTGAAAAATACCAGATAGTTCTAGATAGGCTTAATTCAAGGGGGAAAAATTAGGAAACAGATAAAAGATGAGTTTTCAAAGGCTACTTCAGGAATTCATCTCAATTCCTGCTGTGCAGCAAGGGTGCCAGAGACTATGCACTGCTCATTCTACGTCAGCAGACAAGTCTAAACTAAGAATGGGCAAATTGTTCAGCTCAGGCTCAGCTTTGAAAATACACTTTGAAATGAGACTGCATTCAGACCCAGTGGGCAAGTTCAGGCATATCAAAAACAAGTGAATCTATTGCTTCACACTCCTCAGTTGCTCCTGCTTAACTTCTCCTACCAGTGGAAGGAGCCAAATAAACTTGGAAGCCTCCATGCATGGCTTGTTTAATGTTAAGATAATGGCACCTGGCCCTATCACTCCCTGGCAAATAGAAGGGGAAGAAACGGAAGCAGTGACAGACTTCCCCTTCTTGGGATCCAAGATCACTGCAGATGGTGACTGTAGCCATGAAATTAAAAAGATGCTTACTTTTTGGGAGGCAAACCATGAGAAACCTGACCAGCATAATAAAAAGCAGAGCCATCACCCTGCCAACAAAAGTCAGCATAGTCAAAGCAATGGTATTCCCAGTAGTAATGTATGGTTGTGAGAGCTGGACCATAAGGAAGGCTGAGCTCAGAAGAATAGACACCTTTGAAATGTGGTGCTGGAGGAGAATTTTGAGAGTACCCTGGACAGCAAGGAGATCAAATCAGTCAATCTTGAAGGAAATCAACCCTGACTATTCACTGGAAGGACAAATACTGAACATGAAGCTCAAGTACTTTGGTCACCAAATGAGAAGAGAGGACTCAATTGAGAAGGTCTTGATCCTGGGAAAGATCGAAGGCAAAATGAGAAGGGGGTGGCAGAGGATGAGGTGGCTAGATGGCATTGTTGATGCAATGGGCATAGAGCTGAGTGGGATGTGGAGAATGGCAAAGGATAGAGGAACCTGGCATGCAGCAGTCCATGGAGTCACAAAGGGTCGGACTCGACTGTGTGACTGAACAACAACAGCCAAACTTGGATCCTTTGATTGTGGCTCTCCCAACACACAATTATCTTAAGCTTATGGTGTTGCTTATTAAGGAGAGAAACATGCTAAGTGTCGCATTTAACAAAGCAGGTGTCCCGTTTTTGACATAAGGCTTATCAAAACACAGCTGGAGGTCTTTTGGCTTGTTTACTATTACATCTGAACCAGGCCAAAGGGGAAAACATGTAGCAATTTAGTCCACAAACAGGCAACCTCATCAGGCCTCAGGGCCATTTTCTGCTCTTGGACGTTGCAGGGACTACTACACAAATTATTAAGAAATTTGTTGTTGTTCAGTCGCACAGTCGATTCCGTTTAAGAAATGCAAAAAGAAAAAATAACAAAATAGTTGCAAGTCTATTTTTTGTTTCGAAAAACAAGACATTGTCTTATCTCTGTGAAGGTCTATTCTGATCTGTGGAGAAAGTGCAATCTAAGAATGTTTCAGGTGCCTCTCTTTAAATTTAATTTAATTTACGCACTTGTATGCCGTCCAATCAGGGAACCCGACTCAGGGCGGCTCACATGGTAAACAAACAACACACACAATATACAATAGACACACAAGTTAAAACCAATACAAAACAATTAAAAACCCTTAAAAACATAACAATATTCCCTCTTTAGTTAGCAAGATTAAAAGAACCCACTTTCTAAGAAAGCCTGAAGTCACATATGCCCTCTGTAGAAGTAACCAGAAAACCGGTTTCAATGTTAGTCCTGTAACTAAATGAGGGCCTAAATGTCTTACAGGCTTTCTTGGGAGGAGATTGATACAGATTGCAATTTCCCCCAATCTTCCCAAGAACCATAGCTTTAATCTTGCCAATTAAAGCATCCTCATTTAAAGAGGGGCATCTTAAACACTCCTAAATGGCTCTTTGCCACAGACTGAGAATGGATAAGTTTTGAATTAAATAAATTTTGCAGGCTTAATTGGAAGGTGAAGGGCCATTCTTGATGTCTTCTGGGTATGTCTTATTTAGATGGGGAAAGGAGGATTAGTGGAGGATTGCAAGCATAAAGCCTAGGGACCATACGCAATCCCAAGGCTGCAGGTTGCCTGCTTTTCATGAATGTTTGAACTTAGACTAGTTCACAAATCACAAAGCCTGCCAAAATAAGTATATGAAACAGTAGTCTGAAGCTTATCTGTAAGTCACTGTTTTCCTGATGACTCACTGTTAATGTCAAAATTCACAAGTTACTGACAAGCCCCAATTAAGGTGGAGTGGTGACCTACGAGGCTTCAGCATCAGAGAGATGATAATAAGTTTAAAAAAGATGAATATGGAACTGACTGAAAAATGAAAGAAGACAGGCAGTTCTAAGCCACAGTTTGTCAACTATAGGTTTGGAAGCCATAGAGCAAGAACTTAAACAAAGGTAATACAAATCCTGATGTAATGTCATGTTTTAACTGAATTATATCTGGCCATCTCTCTGTCCTGCCTTGCTACTATCTCCATTTAAAAATATTCCATATTTCTATAGCAGTTTACATTTTTGGGTGGCCTGCTTCTGACATGGATTGAACGTGCTGGGTGCTTGCTTGCTTGCTTTCCTGTGTCTTAAAATGTCAAAGAGGATTTTCTCCAAGTTTCCATTGCCTTAGCAATACATAACATAGACTACACAGCCAGTGGCCTGCTTTTGGCATAAATAGTATGAAATCCTAGTGCTTAGCATAATAAGTCACAACCCGAGCAAATACATGAAATAAAGGAGGGTTTGGTGAATCAACACCTCTGTTAAGCAATACTGCTTTGTTTTGACATACTATGTTAACCAACATGATTTCAGACTCAGGACATGGAAAACTGACAAAAGGAATAAGAATATACCCTGTTATTTTGAACTACATTAAGTACCTACTGAAATTTACCTTGAAGACCTGCATATTTAAGGGGTGTCCAGTTTGGTATGTTGTAACATCCTCCACCATCTTCTCGTTCCTCTGCATCACACCGATACAATACCTGATGCAGGTCTGCCAGGGTTAATTTTGATGCAATACTGAGAAAGAGCCAGATATGTTAAAACCATACTGTATGCTCTATTTATCTTCAAATTACAAGAGCAATGTACGGGGTACACAGAAAGAGCCTCCTTGAAGATTGTGGTATTCTTGAACCACAATCTGGTGTACCATGGTAATGCCAACTTTGTGTTGTCAGCTAATCTTTCACACGCTAGGTCAGGCGAAGGGAACTGCAGAATGAACTCAGGAAAGGGTGCCTTCATTTTGGCAGTTTCATGTCTGGCCTAGACATAGAAGAAGAGGAGCAATGTACCACATGAAGTCTCTCTTACTGTATAAACAACCCATCCTATCTTATATCTATAAAACAAGGACGTACGTTCGTATGTCCTTAATGCGTGGTCACACCTTGCGACCCCCCCAAAAACTGGACTGAGCCTACCTTGCACGTCCCGCCAGTCAAAGATGGGGGTCTAGAAGCCACGGGTGGGACATAAGCCCCACCAGTAAGGATTGCCGGTTCGTTGTTGGTGCGCATGCGCTTGCCAGTGTCACCACCAGTCTTCCAAAGCTAACAAGGTGCGCGCGCACTAGCGTGCATGCATCACATCCAAGGCTCTGGCCACAAGCAAAGATTGCTGGTTTGGCATCGGTGTGCATTCGTGCGCAAGCATCACCACCGGCTTTCCACAACCCACCACGGCAATAGGCCGCCTCCTCAAGCCGTTGCTTGGCAAGGCGCTGCCGCGGACAGCTTCCTCAAGTCACGGGCTGGCGAGGCAGCGCCACCCAGCCTTGGCCAGGGATGCTCAGCCCGCCGGGCTCACGACAGCGCACCAGCCCAGCGGACGTCAGAAACTACGGGCCCACCCCCGCCTTGGAAGGTACGGTCAGCACGAGAGAGGGCCCTCCTGCTGTATCCCTGGCCGGGGTTGGGTCCGTCCTGGATGAAGGACGGGTACCTCTGCTAGTATTTCATAATGAACACTTGGGTGATGAGCCAAGAAGCATTCAAGCAATGGAGAGTTCTTTAGCTGCCTAACCCTAAAAGGTCTCTGTTGCCTGGAAGCCAGTCATGTCCGACTCTAGGGTTTGATGCTCATCTCCGTTTACAGCCAAAGAGCCAGGGCTGTCTGCGTCTGCAGACGTTTCTGTGGTCGTGTGGCAGGCATGACTAGACATTGGAGTGCACAGAATGTTGTTACCTTCCCACCAAAGTGGTACCTATTTATCTACTTGCACTTTCTTGCTTTCAAACTACTAGGCTGGCAGGAGCTGGGACAGAGATGGGAACTCACGCTGTCATGCATCGCTCGGGTCTCAAACTGTTGACCTTCTGACCTTCCAGTTGTCTTAATCACTAAGTCATCTTAAATTCTGTGCCTAACCCTACAATGTATAAATAATTAGAATATCCTGGTATCTTGGCATCTTTGTTATTCTGGACTACAATATTATCCATCTACAACTGAGAAAACAACATAGCATTTCTTTCTTTCTCTCTCTTTTTAACTTAAAGTCCAACTATGTGCTAACATTGGAGGCACGCTAATATGTGTCCAAGCACCTGTAGTTTTAAACAACAACTACGGAGGAGCAAATGGAGGCTGCTGAATGGATGGAGGAAGGAAGGATCGCATCCTCCCTCCTGCACGATGGTCTCATTAGAGGACACTATTGCTATTTGCACTAACTCCCTCCCCAAGGCAGATCTAGTTCACTGGGACTTTATCTTTCCTCTATCTCAGCTGTGACTTTTGGAACAGAGTTTCTTAGTATTTAAAGAAAACTCATACATATAAAGATATATTTGACATGATCCTAAGATGTGATGGGTCTTGATAACAACAACACACCATGTAAAAGATTAACTGGCATCAGAGCAATATTATGTAGGTGTATTTGGAAGTCTCAGTGAGAGCAATGAGATTTATTTTGAGACTGATGCGTAAGAATGCAGACTGAAGCTACTTTCACTGGTTCCAGAAATAGTATTGCTCATGATAGAAACTCCCAACATTATAATTAGATGTTAAAGGAGGTGAAGTTGAGCCAGTAGTGTGCTCTAATTTTTTTAACTACCACACTGTGGGCGTGGTATGGTGGGTGTGTGGCCAGGGGGAAACCCCTGCGTTGCACCCGAATTAGGACTACTTTATTTCAAAATTTGGATTGGCGGGGCCAGCCAGAATTTCTGCTACCAGTTCTGGCAAACTGGTGCGAACCTGCTGATGCCCACCACTGAGTTGAGCCCATGTTCATTTTTTTATGACAAAGTCACAAAGCAAACCACTCTAATTGTAAAATAACAAGTGAGAACAATTGTGTAGTATGATAAACAGCCAGCTTGCACTAACTGGGAGGGCTTCTCTTCTTAAAAAGGTGTTACAAATACCATCTACTTTGATCTTTATATCCTGATAAAGAGGCTATTGTCAATGGAAGCCAATGACACCCTAGCAGACATACGTCCTTATAATGTGAATGTCTCCTTCCTTTGCAACGCAGCAACACACTCTAAAACAGGGGTTCCCAACCTAAGGCCGGTGGGCTGGATCCGGACCACAGCGCCATTTCATGTGCCCCCCCCCACTCCTCCAAGGGCATTCAAGAAACAAAATGGTCACCCCTTTGAAACTGTTAGGACAAAATGGCCACCTCCATCGTGTGTGCAGGGCAAAATAGCCATCTGGCCCTCGAAGCTGACAGAGAGCGTGACCCGGCCCCGGCTTGAAAAGGTTGGGAATCCCTGCTGTAAAATCTGTTTGAGGGATTTTCTGATCTTCTGGAGCAATAAGGATACTGACCTTCATCTCAACTACATTGACAGAAAGCAGAAAATCTAACCATATTTGTAAATTAAATAATCACCACTGTTTTTGTTTCCTGGTGTGTTTTGAAAGGGGGCATCAGGGTAAAGCCCCAACAAATCTCCTCTCTCCCCTCCCCATGCATCAATGTAAAGGGCTACTTACTTTACAAAGGGTGTTTTGAGAATAGGTTCCGAACCATCATCAGGAAGGCTTCCAGATTTAAAGTGGGGACTGAACTGGATGAGGTGATTACGAAGTACGCCGACAGCATCCTGAGCCTCTGGGTCAAGGCTTACTCTGCAAGCAGTGGTACCAAGCAAGAAAATGTTAATCTAAGGATTTCAAGAAACAATTTACAGCTGGGATGGAGAATATGTGGCTTTCCAAATGTCGCTGGACTGGACTGTCTCCCCAAAACTCTCACCATTTACTTTGTTAGCTAGACTAATGGGAACTGTAGTCAGGGCTTTAGCCAGGATTCTAGATTTGGGGTGCATGTGAAAAATTTTCAGGAGGGGCGAAAAAATCTAGGGGGGAGGGGGGAGACAATGTCACATTTACATATATAACATTGGGACCACAGTGTGTGTGTGTGTGTGGGGTGGGGTGGGGGCTGTTAGCTCAGAAGGGTTTCTTGCCCCCCCCGGCTATGGCTCTGACTGTAGTCCAACATCATCTGGAGAGCCACAGATTTTCCATCCCTGCCTTACAGACCAAATCATCATCTCAGGTAAATAAGTCACCCAAGTGCTTGGCAGAATCAACAGAAGTAATCATATTTTACCTGAATATAATCACACTCCCTGGTGTTAGCCTTTCAAATTCTATCTCTTGGACAAACACATTAGGTCCTTTTGTGGCAATTGATGCTTGCTTTATAATTTTACTTTCTATGAGCTGTTAGGAGAAGAAATGTAGCTGAATTGAGTAAACTACCTTAAGGCAGTGGACAGAAGCTAGATAAACAGGAAAATGAAATGAAATAAACAAAAAGAGGTAGCTACCTGGATATGTTCTCGAAGTTCAACTGTATAGTCGGGTAATCCATTGATTGCATCCTGATCTTTTTTATAAGGGCCAGCATTTCTTTCCATAGTCCTAGCCTCAAGGACAATCTCTTCAATTTTGCCTATGGAAGTGGTATAACTCTTAGAACACAGAGAGCAAACATCTACTGTGTAACCATTAGTAGAAGAGAGCGAGTCACTGTTAACCTGCCACACACAAGAGGTAAGCCATACCAAGCTACACATACCCATTAGCTACACTACAGAACTTTTGTGTTCAGTTAAGCAGCTATTTTGTACACAAATTATATGTATCTAATGTCTGAATCATAATTACGGCTAGAAATCCAGGCAGCCAAGGGCATATAGAAAACAGTAGTGAACGCCACACACCCTCTCCTCTGCTATAGCCTACATCTTAGAAAAGATTATAGAACCTTTTTATTTTACAGGAAGAACATTTCAGCTAGAAGAGTTCAAAAATTAACCCCAAGGAGTAGAAGTATGCATATTTTAAAACCATGATAATTTTTAAAACTTGCACTCATTATGTAACGTCAACACTTCAGTTTCACATATAGACCCTCAAATCCTGTTCATCTGGTCAGCATGTCTGACTTCAAAATCCAATTGGTTGTAGTAGATCTTCATAAACAGATTTAATAAATTGATGTTGAATGTCAATTGGTGTTAAATGTGGGTGCTACTTTTTCTCTTGTTTCCTACCCAAATTTCTATGCATAAGCATGCAGCCACATGGTCTCATTCCTGAGAGAAGGCTTATTTAAATACCACATGATCTAAGATTAGCAGTAGAGGCTGAATATTTCTCCTCCTTTAGTCATATCCTCGCAAATCAGCCTCTCTCCCCATGAATGCAGTATCAGTCAACCTTATAAGACTAAGTTGGGCTTAAAATGAAAGTGGTAGAGAAAGGTCAATCTATCTGTCTCACCCACTTGTGGTTTTGCACGTTCCCAGGGCATGGACAGAGAGTATGTTGTGTGACTGTAAGTAATGCATTAATTAAAATATCTGAATTATGGAAATTCAGTTTCAAATAATAACAATCTTTCTAAGAAATCTTAGACCAGTTGCTATTTCTCAGGGTTACTGAGAGCATAAAATGGGAAAGGATTTAATGTTCAGCCCTACACAAGATTGATAATGTTACCTGGAATGCACATCTGAGGAACTTCTTGGCTATAGAAGGATGTCTTAGGATTTCTGAAGGCTGTACGGGAAACAGCTACAACAGACTGATGTGTGTTTGGACAGTGTCGTGTCACAGCCACAATATCCTCATCAACTTGATCGACAAAAACCTAAAAAATAAATGTATCTAAAAACGCATACCTAAAAAGTTTGCCATAAAAATAACCTTTAAAAATGATAGATTTTTAAAAATTACTCAGGTAAAAAGTAAAGGTAAAGGACACCTTTGCTCAAAAGCCAGTCGTATCCAACTCTAGGGTTCAGTGCTCATCTCTGGCTCTTCGGCTATGAAAATTACCCAGATTATATTTCAATTTAAGCAAATAATTACTAAGTCAAAATTCTTGCGCAGGGCATGTTAAGACAGTCCTCAGGAATAAAGTTGGAAATGCCTCAAATTAACTTTTCTACTTGGCTCATGCAAACAGACTAAACCACAGGGTGAGTACCAAAACTGGACTCATGGTTTATATACAAATTTGACATGTTTCTGTCAAATGAGAGCCATAACATGGCTTTCCCGATTAAGGATGATTTGCCATCATGAAATAATGTGGTTCTTTGGAAGGAAAAATACACATAATTCTCTCACATCTCTTTTGACTCCTCTCTAGCTCCACCAACTCTTCCCTCAGTAATTTAACAATTGTCTGCCTTCTGGACCCAACCCCGTCCTTGCCTGATTAAAATCTCTAGCACCTAGCTCTTGGTGCAATCTGTTGATAGCCAGTCGTCCTGCTATAATCCCAGTTTTGAAATTAACTTCACCAGGTGTTGAAGGTGTTGTCACTGGGTTCCATTTTGGATAAAACCGCTCTTCATTGACCACAGAAATCTGAAGGGGAAAACAAAAGAATAAATAGCAATTCCATACTCTTCCTGTTCCAAAAGAGATTCAACAATCTGTTTTTAGAATTCTCATCTACATCTATGAGTATTACAAGATCATTCCTCATTCAAATCTTTATAAGTTTCTTTTTATCAAAGTTTGCATGTCACTTTAAAACAATTGGATTACTAAATCAAAACAACCAGCAGTTTAAAATGCAGTTCAAAGTCAGAGGAGTTCGAACAGTTAAGATGTTAAAATGTCTATGTTGGTAATATTTTTTGTGTGACGTCTAATGAGCAGTAGACTGGGTGCCCAAACAGAGGGGCGGGGTAAAGTCTGTGCTGGAAGGAGGGAGGAAGCACTCCCATTGGGCTGCTGGGAAGAGGGGTGGGGCAAACTCTATGCTGGGGGAGGGAAGAAGCACTCCCATTGGACTGCTGGGCAGAGGGATGGGGTGAACTCTGTGCTGGGGCATTGGTACACATGCCGACAGAAAGGGGAATGTGTCACTTTTGGCACATGTGCCATAGGTTTGCCACCACTGTCCTAGGGGGAGGGCACTCCATAGCTGTGCTGTCTCTAGCAAAAATAAACCCCCTTCTCCCTGAGATAACTGATGGAGATGATGTCTGTAGAATGTATTGTGCAGATAAGAACATAAGAACATAAGAACAGCCTTGCTGGAACAGGCCACAGCCCATCCAGTCCAGCATTCTGTCTCACACAGTGGCTCACCATTTCCTTCAGGGTATTCCCAAGCAGATGCCTTCACCTGCTTAGGATTCCCTGGAAATGATATTGAGAGATATCCTGCCTATCTCTCCAACCCGGAGGTTGTCCTTAAGTATCCATAATTATAGCCATTGATACTCTTGTCCTCCATGAACTTGTCTAATCCTTTCTTAAAGCTGTCAAGACTGACAGCTGTCACCACTTCTTCTGGCAGGGAGTTCCATAGACCAGTAATCCTCTGGGTGAAAAAATACTTTCTCTTATGTGTATTTTTCCTTCCAAAGAACCACATTATTTCATGATAAGTTGGTTGGGAATGAAGTTGTCCTCCAGCTCCTTGAGTGTTGAACTATTTAGGGGTTTTAAAGGAAGGAACAATAAATCTGATTTGGACCAGGAGCAAAGAGTTCATTGGTAAAGTTCTTTCAGATTTTATGACATGCTACCATTTTTTGCCAGTGCCGGCCTTCGTCGCCGGGGCCATGGAGAGAAGAGGGATTCCCTCTTCTCTCCGCAACCCAGCTGAAGCGTGCGCCACTTTCCCAGCCTCCTCCGTGCTCGCATCCCTCAGCCTGATTGGCTGAGGGGTGGCGCAGCACGGAGGATGCTGGGCCTTGTAGGTTTTTTGTTCGCCTTTGTGGGGCAGTTGCCCCACTCTTGACAACCGGACCCTTGCGGCGATGCTCGCAGGGTTTAAAGGTAAGTGTGGGCGGCTTGGGTATGGGATGGTTGGGCTGCGTGTGGCAACGTATGCCAGACACGAACAGTCCACGCACTTTTTTATAGGTATAGATGAGCTAAATAATCAGTATCATTCAAAACGCTGATGCATGCTGCACCAATGGATGATTCTGCACTTTAAGAAGCAGTCTTCCACATAACTGATGCATAAACCCAGATGAGATGTAACATATCAGGTTTTACTGACAGCCAGATTATTCCCAACAACACAAATGAGGAGGGAGCATTTTGCTAAAACACATACCTGATGCGGTACAAGTTCATCATACCCTCTTGTGCTTCCTGTAGCACAACAGGCCATAGAAACAATGGTTGAGGTGGGAAGGGCATCATAAGCAGATCGATGCTAATATGAAAAAGAAGGGAGAAGATTCAATTAAATCTTAGTGGCCCCAATTTTATCATTTACCCACACATAAACAGACAAGTTTGTATTGAAAGGTCCCTCATGAGAATGGAACAGCACTTCTGCTCAGTGTATTCCCGTGATGGTGAACATTGGAACTCCAGATGTTCTTGGACTTCAATTCCCAGAAGCCCCTGTAAATCCACACAAATAGGTTTACTGCGATTCATCCGGTCCACGCCACCCTCGTTGCTCCTGGAAGCAGAAGTAAAATGCACCCATATAGTGACGAGGGCGGTGTGGGCCGGATGAATCGCAGCAAACCCATTCATGTGGGCTTCTGGGAATTGAAGTCCAAGAACATCTGGAGTGCCAAGGTTCACCATCACGCCTGTATTCCAACAACTACTCACTCGTATTGCAGCCCAGAAGTTTATTCCTAGAATCCTCACCCTTAGAAGAGATATTTTAGACAGTACAATAGGGAAAAACACAAGCCAGTTATCCTTAATGCAAAAAAATAAAAAAATTATGAGTTTTGAAAGAAGAGCAGTGTATTCGAAGAGCACATCCATATATCATCTATCATGGCATGCTTTCATTGGCATGGAGGGTTAGTTGTTATAGAAATACAGGTTGTGTATGTTGCACAGCATGGAGGTGAGCTTTCGACTAGCACATTCCCCTCCCCCTCAGCATTAGCCAAAGAATACTTAATCAAACACCTACGTGTATGAATGTGCCTTGGATATTCTTTCTATTTTTGAATGGACTACAAAATCTGATAGTATAATACATTCTTTTTATGTCAAAAAAGAAGGGCGTGGAATGGCATTCATTAAGCCTAATTCTCAGAAAGCAGCAGATGAAGTAAGCCTAGAATCAAAGAATTCCACAGGTCCTTGTAGGCCGCCTAATCCAACCACCTGCATGAGGGCAGAAATAATAGAGCTAAAGCAGGATGCCCAAACTTTTCAGGCTATGGGCCGGTCACAGGGTTCAGCAGGCCGGTCACGTGGTTCCTCCCACTGGAAGCGGAAGTAAAACACGCCTTGTGATGTTTTGCAACAGATATGTTTTACAACAGGATGAGATCGATTTTTAGGCTGCCACTTTCTCTGCTTAAATCAGGGGTGCCCAAACTACAACTCATGGTCTGGATCCGGCCCCGACACCAATTCACCTGGCCCACGCCACTCTTGTCGTTCCTGAAAGCGGAAGTAAAACACACCGCTTCAGGGAGTGACGAGGGTGATGTCGGCTGAATGAATCAGCATTGGGGGCTAGATCCAGCCCACAGGCCGTAGTTTGGGCACCCCTGAGCTAAAGCATCCCAATCAAATGGCTGATTGGCTTCTCTTTGAAAACTTTCTGTTCCAGAAGTATCTGCATCACACAGAGCTTCAGGCTGCACTGCTGGAGTTCCAGTGATCTAAGTGTGCCATGCAAGAAAAAAGGTCTCTTAGCAAGAACAATTAGGAACCTAGAGAGGAAGGCTAGACTAAACCTTTTCATTATGACTGACTAGTGGACTGGATATTTTGTTCTTGTTTTTATAGTATGGGAAGCCATTTCATTATTAAATCTTCACTTCCAGCCCAAAACAAGACCATCTGGGGATGGATATGTAATGCTCAAGAATTTAGCTTGGTTATATGCAGAATTTGCTTATCTAAGGTCTGTATGAACTGATCCTGAAATGTCTGAATCAAGCAAGGTACAGTCAATCTTTTGCCTATCTAATGCACATCTGGAACCACATAGCCAGGATGATGATGAAATTTCCTTCCTTTCTGCTTTAAAGTACTATTCATGAAGCATAACAAGTCATGACATGCATGTAACAGAATTAATAATAAAACATGCATTAAAATTTTTAGTACAGTGGAACCTTGGTTAACAAACGGCTCAGTTAACATAAAAATCGCATAACAAAAGGAAATCCATAGAAAATAGTGGCTCGGTTTACAGAATTTTTCCCGGAAAGGATTAATTGGTTTTCAATGCATTCCTATGGGAAATTGCGTTTCAGTTGAAGTATTTTGGTTTTCAATGCATTCCTATGGGAAATTCCATTCAATACATTCCTATGGGAGATTCAGTTAAAGTAATTTTTGCTGTAAGAAACATCCCAGAGAACGCATTAATTATGTTAACCGAGGTTCCACTCTATCTACCTATATGATTTTAATTATCAGGGAAACCTTCAACAGAACAACTGAAGATCTACATCGCTTACCTGAATGGGACATTCATTATCATGTGTAATGTCCATGAACAGTGCGTGTGCAATAGCGGGTACTAAAGGCCTTAGACGTGGCTGTACAAATGATCCAACTGGCTCTCCCCCAAAGCGATAAACTAGTCTGCCTTCTTCATGGCTATTGTATGCACTCATTGCCTCTGCAGAAGGAGAAAACCCAACTTCCATGAGCTTTTACTCATTACACACCTGAAGAGAGAAATCAAGGGGATACTTCTGCACGTCCCACTAGAGCAGACCAGAGGGGCTCCCTGATAGATCCATCTGCTAGAGAGGCTCATCTCTCTAGGACAAGAAGGAAGGCATTTTCTGTGTCTGCTCTGGCCCTATGGAACCTCCTGCCGATGGAGTTACGTCTCCAGGCAGAGCTTCTACCCTTTAGAAAACACCTTAAGACCTGGATGGCGCAGCAAGTGTGAGGGGCAGCTGAGACGATGGCCACCCTAGGGTAGCTCATATGAGTACTACTCAGGCCTTCAGCTTCAGTTCTTTTTAAGAATTCTTATAATATGGTTGCTGGGGGAGGGTACACTAAATTTTAAACAATTTATATTTGTAACCTTTTTATCTCATCGTTTTGTATAAGCTTCATTGTGATTTTTATACATGTAAGCCGCCCGGAGTCACCAAGGCGAGAGAGCAGCAGCATAAATGTGACTAAATAAATAAATAAATAAATAAATATTTATCTATTCATTCTAGCCAATTAAACTCCCTGATCTCTACAAACACCAGGAGTAATATTTTGAAAGCAGACATTACAAAGGCCTTGTCTTGTTGAATCTAGCATGAATGGAAGAATTTTTGCCTTGGCCCAGTATGGAGAACCTAAGACCCAAATCATTCTGTACTGCCTTTATCTGTTCCTTAGTGGCAAAATCTGGTCCCAAAACTGATGGTGGTGGAGAATTACATAGTGCAAGTTTGGGGAATGCCATGTTTACTTGCATATGGATTCTCCCAGCTCAGCATTGTTTCCTTTATTCAAAAATAATTGAAGAATATGACTAAGATGTGCAAATGCCTGAATACTGTACCTGATTCTTTGTATACCAGGAGGAGATAAATCAGCATATGAGCATGCCCATAGTCTCACAGTATACCAAACATGAATTATTGAAAGTAGAGTTGGATTTTTAAAATTACCTTCTATTTTGCCACGTCTTTAATGCCTTTTGAAAATAATATAACCCGGGGTGCCCGAACTTTTTGAGCTGCAGGCCGGTCATGTGGTTCAGTGGGCTGGTCATGTGGTTCCTCCCACCATATGTGGAAGTAAAACATGCCCACACATGTGCAAAATGCTGCTCTAAATGCACCTGTGGCTGTTGTAAATGCATGCAGCATTTTGTGCATGCGTGAGCACGTTTACTTCTGCTTCTGGGAGTGGTGAGGGTGGTGCAGGCTGGATGATTTGGTGTCGGAGGCTGGATCTGGCCCACAGGCCGTAGTTTGGTCACCCCTGATATAACCAGTGATGCACTGCATATTTTTTTACTACTTACTCTGTGGGTGTGGCCAAATCTATGGGCGGGACCAAATCTGTGGGTGTGGCCAAACATCCTGCATTATGGGCTATGGAGGTGGGTGTGGCCAACCAAGTGGGCATGGCCTGGGGGAACGTTCGCTACCGGTTCTGCAGAACCTGACAGAACCTGCTGTAGTGCATCACTGGATATAACCAGTCCTTAAACTGTTGAATAGATTCTGGTGACCTATGTGTGAATTTCCTAATCTATGCAGCATGAATTCTCACCTCTCATAGCAATGCGAAAAGGTTATCTTGACACTGCTCCTAATATTTGGTACACTACCCAGTTTCTTTCTTAACTAGAGGTTGCTGTTTTCATACCCTGGTTAGCAAACACTAGATAAAAGGGAGCAGTATCACAATCAGTATCAATTATTAACCATGATTAAAGCTATACTCTCTCTCTTCATACTGAGAGGTATGAGGAAATGTCAATTTCTTTCACTTCCGTGTTAATCCAAGATAGCTTCTCTTAATGTTCATTAAAAAAATCTATGATTGTTTTAAAAGAAGCTATCATGTTGAGTGCACTGTCTCATGTTTACAAAATTATTTCAAACATTAACTCTCTCCATACACAGCAAATCGTGCACAATTTCATAGATATGTAAAGGAACGACAATTCAAAGCAAACCTACCTCTTATTAAAGAGCTAATGCCCAGTTTATTCACAAAGATATTGTCCAGCTCCTCACTTCCCGTGAACAATTCAGCCACTACATACAAGCTGGGCCGCAATTTTCTAGCTGAATCCATCATGTACTGCAAAAAGCACAGCCAAGGAAGCCACAGATAGGGAAAAGGCAGAACAGAAGAAAAGAAAGGATGCAAGACTAGGCATAGATTTGGAAACAGGGAAAACACCATGCAGCAGAACAAAAGCAGGGAGCCAGACAATGTAAGAACCCAACACATTTAGTTATAAATACAAATCAAAGATAACAAAAGCAGATGAATTAAGAGTTGAAAGGGTGAAACGCCCCAACAGAACAGGCAAATACAAAAATAAGGGAGGGAGGGGAAGGGCATTTGAATTGGCCAAGGACAAAAAGAGTAAATAGGAATAAATAAAAAAATAAACACAAAAAGTTAGTTCCACGTAAAGAGGCTTTAACCTCCTATAACACAGCAATCCTGCAACAAACCTTTCAAGCATACGAGGAGCTGTTTTTTTTTTTTGTACCTCTAATCAGACTGGTAATTCCAAGGCGGTTGACAAACACATTGTCAATGAGCTCACTGCCCGTGAAGAGTTCAGCTATCACATAAAGATTAGGCCTGACTGCCCTGGCTGCTGCCAACATCTCCTACAGAGGTATGACACATTAAAAAACACACACAAACAACTAGCTTGCTGATAACCTGCACTTCTCTAGTGGCTTTTGGGACAGATATCAACAGCAACCTATGGTCCAACAAGGGGGGGGGGGGTTATGCTGCCACCCTGGGGTGAGGTGTCCCTCCACAGTTCGGACCACAGGTCACCCTGCATGCTACTTAGTCATAGCACATACTATATTTCCAGATTAACACTGTAAATTTTGAGGGTTAAGAAAAACATACAGGAAGACGTAATATTCTTTTTCTACTCAAAGTTTTTTAAGTGATAGCCGTGTTGGTCTGTTAAAGCATATCAAATGGGAAACAAAACAAAGCAATAAAGACAAAAACATTGTGGCATCTTAAAGACAAACTGCTATATTTTAATAGCTTTTGTCTACATTTTTGGCACTTTTTTGTTTCCTGCTTGATATATTTATACTCAAAATATCAAAAATTTGCACAGCCTTCATAGATGTGTAAAAATTACCCACCCCCTCATTGTTTTTATGGGCTACAATATATGTGGATAGCAGCTTAAAGGATAATGAGTTACATTAACTGACCAAAACATGTTTCAATCAATGAAAAAAAGACAGGTGAACAAATGCAAACAGAGCAATTAAACCTCAATAGGTAAAGGTTTCCCTTGCTCGAAAGCCAGTCGTATCCGACTCTAGGGTTCAGTGCTCATCTCTGTTTCAAAGTTGAAAAGCCAGCGCTGTCTGGTTCTGCAGACGTTTCCGTGGTCATGTGGCATGCATGACTAGACACTGGAGCGCATGGAACGCTGTTACCTTCCCACCGAAGTGGTCCCTATTTATCTACTTGCAATTTCTTGCTTTCGAACTGCTAGGTTGGCAGGAGCTGGGACAGAGGACGGGAGATCATTCCATCCTGCAGTACTCGGGAATTGAACTGCTAACCTCCCGCCTCCCAGTCAGTGTCCTTTTAGCCACTTGAGCCACTGCAGTCCTCAATAACCTTCTGCTAAATAGCAATTACATTTATACTGCCCCTTATACTGCCCCATAGTTCTTAAATTTTGGAAATCTAGCATACTTTGGCAAATTTGCTAAATAACAGACTGAAATACTAATAAATCCAAGTACTGAGCCTGTAGGTTATTTTATTTAAAACAATGAAAAAGGGAAACAAAATTAATTTGTGATGACTATCAAGTAATGTGGATTTAAAAACTCCAAGACCATATACATATGTTTTGGAGACACTTTGTTTTTCTATACCTCAGCTACATGAAGAGGCGTTGAGTGGCAGTTGTCAAGGCGTACTCCATGGAAATATTTAGCAGTAAGTTCAGTGTATTTTTTCATGTGAGCCCAAAGGTATGGGCAGTCTTCTGGTTTGTTCCCATAACGGAGCTTAACACTGTCACCCCAGCAAATAAGCTCTCTCCTTATGTAGACATTTGAACCTGTTAAAAAGAAAAGAAAAAGAAATACAGTATAAGCTAATTTAGGACTGCAGTGGCTCAAGTGGCTAAGACGCTGACTGGGAGGTGGAAGGTCAGCAGTTTGATTCCTGAGTACTGCAGGATGGAATTAGCTCCTGTCTTTGTCCCAGCTCCTGCCAACCTAGTAGTTTGAAAGCAAGAAATTGCAAGTAGATAAATAGGGACCACTTCGGTGGGAAGGTAAACAACATTCTGTGCCCTCCGGTGTCTAGTCATGCCTGCCACATGACCACGGAAATGTCTGCTGAAAGCAGACACCGCTGGCTCTTCGGCTTTGAAACAGAGATGAGCACTGAACCCTAGAGTTGGATACGACTGGCTTTAGAGCAAGGGAAACCTTTATAAGCTAATTTAAGCATAATGCTATGAAAATCCCTTTCAGCTATCTCATTTTTCATCATGCACATCCCCTTATTTGAGAAAGGAATCAATTAATTGGAATGGGGCTCTTCTTTGATGGAGATATTTAGGCAGGCTAAAGCTGTGCTGGAGGAGGAGGTGGCTGAGGTATTTTTGAACCACAATCGGGCATCCCCCGGGCAACAGCAAACATGTTGTGCCAGCTGTTCTTTCTCGAAACTGTGTCAGGCGAAAGGAACTACGGAATGAATTTACCAAAAAGTAGCTTCAGTTTGGCTGTTTAGTCTGACCAAGACAAAACGGAAAAAGAAGACTGGCACCATGACCTTCATTATATTGCCCTGGTTTCCCAGGTCATTATTTCAAATCCCTTTCTTGGCCGGCCAGCCACGTTAATGGCCAAGATTCATTTGCCCCTGCCAGGCAAAACCTTTGGTTCAGAATGTAACTGCAGGCAGCTCTTACAAAACATGAATGTATTAAAACAGGAGCACCCAAACTACGGCCCCGGGGCTCAAATAGGCCTGTGCATATCATTAATGCGGCCCGCGGTGAGTAACCGGGCTCACCACGGACCGCCCCTTTACCCACCCCCACCGCCTGATGTCAGCAGTGGCAGCGTTTACACTTTGTCCCTGCTGTTCTGAGCAGCTTTTGGCTTGGTCCCATCCCCACTGCAGCCTTTGCCAAAGCCGATCGCCATGTTGGGGAAATTTTCGGAGCTTCCTCCATTTCAAAAGTACTGAAAGGGTAAACCTGGCCCGCTGCACTGACATCAGCCTTGCTGCGCCAAGGGGCTCTCCCATTTTGAAATGGGGGATGCTCCGAAAATTTCCCCAATGCAGCGATCGGCTTTGGCAAAGGCTGCAGAGGGGATGGGACTGAGCCAGAGGCTGCTCAGAGCAGCGGGGGCAGAGCGCAACTGCCGCCACCACTAATGTCAAAACTGTCAGCAGCAGGAGCAGCTCGCCTCCGACCCCCGCAGCTCCGTGTCAGGGGCGGGACAGGACCGGCAAAAAAGAAAAGGTTGGGCCACCCCTGTATTAAAATGTTCTTGAGAAGATACACAGTATCTTACTAAGATGTTACTGTGAAATTGTAACTAGAAGTTATTATAATAACTCTATTCAACTTTATAAAGGAAAGGGATTTACAAAATATGCATTCAGAATCACAAACCTGGCTCAGCAAAATTTCGCAGAGGATCATCTCCCATCACCCAACCATTATAGGCCATAAAGTAACTTCCTTTATCTGGCTGATGCATCATAGGTTCCTCTTCCTCTAAAGTTAGATCTTGGAATGGATATGTGAAGTACCTGTGGCATGCAGAAATTAACTTTTTAAGCAGAAAAAATTATATGAAAATTACAATTCAAATGTTTCTTATTTATTTATTTGATCCATTTATACTTTGCCTACTTAGGAATATAAATGCCTACTTCCCTCCACAAGGAATGCTTTTTTTAAACATGGAAGTATTTACAATGTTGTTAAAATATAGAAAGACCTCTAACAAGCTTTACTATGCTAAAGTTGCAACTAGAGTAGGCCCATTCGAATCCATGGAATTTACAGAGGAGTTGACTTTTCAGATCTCAATGGATTTAATCAACCTACGTGAGTGTGACTTACTATGCTAAGCAACAATATTTCAGCCAAACATTGATTTGGTGACCCTCCTTTAGCTAGTTTAGCAACTGAAATTTGTTCTCTGACTACAAATTCCAGAATTTCCCAGCTAGCTTTATTATAATAATTTCATGTCAGAGATTACTCTGGGTAGAAAGGATTTTTGCTGGAGAAACTCCGCTCAAGGGATGCCCGAATGAGGCTCCTTTCATGTCCCTAGTGAAGCCCTTGGGCTGGGGCAAGCTGGCCCCCCTCCGCCCACCAGGTGCTCCTCCCCTCCCTCCCCTCCTCCTTCTCCTGCCGCTTCCCATGGCAGTGACTCACGGAACTGGATCAGTGTTGCTGTATTCTCATATATATTTCATGGATTATTGTTTATTGTATATCATGTTTGTATATTGTATTTATTTTTGCTTGGAAGTGCCTTGAGTCACACTTGTGCGAGTAAGGCGGGGTACAAATTTAATAAATAAACAAATATTTTTTTTAAAAAAAATCCTGACCTTCCAGTCTCCAAACTCAGTGTTTTAACCACTAAGCCACCGGGGGAGCTGAACTAGATTTATTAATGGCCATACAAGAGGAATCTGACAGGTGTAGCTCAAGTAGGTAACTTTTTCAAATTCTGTTATGCTATGAAGCCTCATTCCTAAGGGAGCATTTCTCATCTACTATCTCTTAATGTGTTTCAAAATACATTTTCTTTATAATGAAGGTGATACAATACCTTGTAACTAGAGGAAACTTTTTTGTCACTGCACCAAGCTTAGGACCATGAGCAGCCAGTCGTTCATAGCTCACTGTGCCCATCAAGCAATTGACTGCCTAGAAGTTATTAAAATAGTTGCTTCAATAAAGTGCTCAACAATTCAGGTACCACGACCAATAAAGAAAGAAGGTAAGCAAGTATTTCACTGTTACAACCTGCTCTTGATGGTAATTTGTTTGTCGGAGTTTTTCATCATTGAGCTCTTCAATTCTTTTGCGGAACCAGTTACAACACTCTTCTATCGCAGCAGGCCCGTTGCTTAAATGAATAGTGCACAAACTTCAGTAAACTCAGACACTCAATCCAAAATGTCAACAGTTTAATGCTAACATAACCACATGACCCTGAAACAAATGCTGAGTCAATGCGAGACTACTTTCTTCAAGCCAGTTAAGTCTACTTGCACACCCTTTTAAGTTTACTTGCACTTGTCCTCAAAAAATATCTTGAAGGAAAGGTGCACAATCTGAAATGTTGAGCAGGGAGGATGCCTGATCTGGAACTATTTGTTCCACGCACCTAGTTTGACCTTCTTTGCATTAATTATGTGTACAACTGTACCGGTTCAGAAGAAACATATTCTTGTGACTGCTGAGAGATTCTCAAAGTCTTCTAGATGGGGACTTGAAATTTAGGAGGTAAGTGACTTTAGTGTCTTTTCCGGGAGACATAGAAGGAGTCGCAGTAAGGACTAACACAGGTTTATTGGTTGATGATCAGAACGAACATGTGGTAATGGCGGAGATACCTCACATTATATACAGTGGTACAATACATTTGAATCTTGCTGCACGGTAGCTCATTGGCTGCTACCGGCGTGACGTCGTCCGGGTCAAGCCCATCTTCGGTGGTGGCTCGGTAGTAGTTTGTTGTTGCGGGGAGTTCCCGCGGCTGCAGGTGATTTGAGGAATGAGAACCATGTGAGTTGAACACTCGCAGCTGCCCTCTATGGGCAGCTTGCTCGCGTTCCTTTAACAGCTGGGTTACATTGTGATTGTGGCCAGGTTACATTCATACATTTCTTAAAGCGACATTGTACATACATATGAAGCAACATTGTACATACACAACATCCCTCCCCCTAGGATGGGATGAAGTCCCTCAACCATTGTGGCTTGCCGCACATGCGCCTGGGGCGAGCGGCCGCTTGACTTAACACAGGGGAGCCTGGCTCTGCGGAGTCCTGTCCTGCAACGGAAAGGGGGGACTCGTTAGTGGCTTGGTGTGGGCTCTTCGACCCCCTTGTATTGGGGGACGGGAATGGAATGAACAGTTGGGAAGTGAACTCCTGCCTGCCGTCTGAGGAGCTAGGGGTCCCCCCAGTACGAATCTCGGGATCGACGAAGAGACCCTCGTGCCCTTGCCCCCCCCCCGCTGCCGGCCTGGGAGTTCTAGGGACTGTGGCGGGCAGACTCTCCCCCGCTGCCTGCCTTGGGGGTGTGGGTCTCCGGGGAGCTGGAGCTATGGTAAATTCTAACACAAAAGGACTGGGGGGACTGGAGGTACCAGGGGCTGAACTGAAACCCCTCTTCTCGCTAGGACGGGTGGGGGACCACTCCGCTACACCCCCCTGGTACGGTAACTCATCATCATCATCATAATCATAATCAAGCTGATCCCTCTCTTTCAAAGTATCCTCCTCTGTGGTTGGGAACCCAGGATACGCATTTGTATCTGAGGGTTCCGCTGTGTCTCCCCCTTGGGTAATGCGGGTGGGGGAGGACCCTAACGCTGATTTCCCCTCACTGGTGACTCACCTTCTGAGTTGGTCGGCGTGCCTTCTCCAGAGTAGACCCGAGCTGGTCTCGACCCTGTAGGATACAGGCCCCATTTGTTCAATGATTGTCCCTGGAACCCACGCTGGCCCTGAAGCCGCGTAGTTCCTGCAGTGAACCGGGTCCCCTACCGAGAAACTTTTGGAGCTTTCTCCCCCTATGTTTATATTTCTCCCTTCATCCTCCACCCTGGACGGATCCATCCGGTCAAAGAGCGTTACCGGACGCCTCCTCATGAGGAGTTCGGCTGGGGAAAATCCTGAAGCTAGGGGGGTTGTCCTATAGCAGATGAGGAACTGACACAGGTGGAGGTTTAACTCACCGGGACCCATGCGCCGCAGTGCGTCTTTCGTAGTGCGCACTTGGCGCTCTACCTGACCGTTTGTGGCGGGGTGAAAAGGGGCAGCGGTAATGTGCCTGATGGCGTTTCGCTCAATGAACGTCTTGAACTCTGCAGACGTGAAGGTACTAGCGTTGTCGCTAACAAGGACGTCTGGCAGGCCGAAACAGGCAAAAAGCTTGCGCAACTGTTTAATGGTTGCCGCAGAGGAGGTGCTGTTCATGGGGATTACCTCCAACCACTTGGAGTAGGAGTCGACTACCAGCAGAAACATGGACCCGCGGAAGGGGCCAGCGAAGTCAACATGAATCCGGGACCATGGCCCGCGGGCCGTATCCCATTCCCTATGGGGCAACCGGGACTCCTCGGGCCGAGAGCTCTGGCAGCTCTCGCACGTGCCTACTAGACACTCTATGTCCCCGTCTATCTGGGCCACCAAAAGAAACTCCTGGCTAGAGCCTTGGAGCGCACGATCCCGGGGTGACTGGTGTGCAGTAGTTTCAACACCTTGGCCCTTAGCTTCTCTGGGATAACTACCCGCTGGCCCCAGAGTAAGCAGCCCCTTTCCAGCGAAAGCTCTACCCTGCGCCTACAAAACGGCCTGAACTTTTCATCGGGGGGAGTAGTGGGCCAGCCTTTCCTAACCCAGGAACTAACTTGGGCCAGCGTCTTGTCGGCCGCCGTGGCCTTGGCGAGGTCGGCCGGGACAATGGGGGGTGAGTCGAGGGACTCGATCAGCAGGACTTGGTGGTCCTGCTCTACCTCGCAAGCGGGGTCCCCTAGACTAGGGAGGGGAGACCGGGACAGTGCGTCTGCATGGGAGATCTCCTTCCCTGGGCGGTAGACCAGCTCATACTGGTAGGCGTTTAGGAAAATGGCCCATCGCAACATTCTGGGGGATAGGATCTGTGGGGTGGGTTTACCGGTAGTGAAGATCCCCAGAAGTGGCTTGTGATCAGTCACCACCGTAAACTTGCGGCCGTATAGGAAATCGTGGAACTTCTTTGTTCCCGCGATTATGGCCAGGGCCTCCCTATCTGTTTGTGCGTAATTGCGCTCGGCTTTCGAGAGGGACCTTGAGTAGTACGCCACCGGGGCTTCCCTCCCGCTCTCCAACACGTGGCACAGGGCCGCCCCCACCCCCACTGGGGACGCATCACAAACTAAGACCACTGGCTTTTTGGGGTCGAAATGGGTCAGGACAGCGTCCGAGGACAGGAGTGACTTGAGCTCCTTGAACGCTCTCTCCTGTCTGTCCCCCCACCGCCAAACCGCGTCCTTTTTAAGCAGTGCGTGCAGTGGCTCCGCGACCGATGCCTTCCGAGGCAGGAAGGTATGATAGAAATTTAGGAGCCCTAGGAATGACTGTAGCTCCGGTTTCGCGGTGGGGCAAGGGGCGTTTTTTACGGCCGCAACCTTCGACTCAGAGGATTTGATCCCATCCGGGGTTACCTTAAAACCTAGAAACTCGACCTCCCTCGCAAAGAATACACATTTGTCCCTCCTCAGTCGAAGACCTGCCCTCTCGAACACTGAAAGGACCCCATCTAGCCTCTTTGCTAATTCTAACTCGCTCCCCGCCATTATCAACACGTCGTCGAAGTATGGGAGGACGCCAGGAAGCCCCTTTAAAAGGCATTCCACGAGGGACTGGAAAATTCCGGGGGCCGAATTCACGCCAAACTGAAGGCACGTTACCTTAAACGCCCCCTTGTGCGTCACTATCGTTTGCGCGGTGGCAGCAGCTGGGGTTACAGAGAGCTGCTGGTATGCCTGGGCCAGGTCTAACTTTGCAAAACACTTCCCCCCATGTAACGTGGCCAGCAAGTGGCTGACCACGGGCACCGGATATGCATTTGGCCGAATGGCCTTGTTGATGGTACATTTATAGTCCGCACAAATCCTGACCTCCCCGTTTGCCTTAAAGGCTGTAACAATCGGCGTTTCCCACTCCGCCGAGTCAACTGGAACCAAAATCCCCTGCCCCACCAATTTGTCCAGTTCCGCCTCGATCTTGTCCTTGAGTGCGAAGGGCACTCTCCTCGGTTTGAGGCGGATGGGCCGGATTTCTGGGTCCAGCTCGAAGGAAACCGGGGGCCCCTTGTATTTCCCGAGCCCCTTCTTGAAAACGTCCGGGTGCGCGTTGCACACGTCCCGCATTGGGTCAGTCTCGATGGCGTTAATGCCGGACAGTTCAATTCCCAGGGGAGCAAACCACTGCGTTCCCAAAAGGCAGCACCTCCCCCCCTTGAGGAACACTAAGGGCAGTTTCTCGGAGTAGTTCTTGAACTTCACCTTGAAGTTCCCCACCCCCAACACCGGGATCCCATTCCCCTGCACGTCCCGTAGGTGTGATCTCATGGCCCGGAGCTTGGGCCGCTTATCAGGGGGAATACGCATAAACTCCTTTTGGGACAGGATGGAATAAGATGACCCCGAGTCTATCTCCATCCTCACTGGGACCCCTTGCAACAGTACCTCTACGAAAAACCGCCGGTGCTCCAGGCCCACGCGGTTCACGCCTTCCTCACTGTAGCTGGCTGCGACCTTCCTGGTGCCGGCCGCCTTCCGTTGGTGCGTCTGGGGATGGCTGGAACTCCCCTTGTCCTCGACTCGCCTGCGCCTGCATACTCGGGCGATGTGCCCCTTTCGGCCGCAGTTGTGACACTTGGCCTTTCGAAACGAGCACCTCGTGCGGTCGTGGGACGCTCCACAACCGTCGCAACGGCGGTCCTGCCGTTCTCGGGTCTGCCGCTTCTCACCACGCTTCTTGATCCTCTGGACGTCATCGTCCTCGCTGGAGTAGGGGTCCGCTGTCGTGGACGACTCCTCGGACGACGTTGGTGTGCCGGCGGGCGGCTTGGGGGCCCACCAGGCCGCCTTCGCTGGTGTCCGCCGGGCCGCCTGTACTGGTGACTTGGCCCTCTCGGACGCGGCCCCTCAGGACTTGAACAGTCTAACCCCGCTCCTGGCCTCCTCGGCTGCTTGGGCCTCCTGCAGTACCTCGTTGAACGTGAGGCGTTGGTCGCGGGTCATCAGCCTCCTCTGCAGCTCCTCGTCCCTCAAACCACACAACATGCGGTCACGGAGGGCCTGGTCCAGGTCATCCCACTGGCAGTGGACCGCCGCAAGCCTGAGGGCCGCCGCGTAGGCAGACACGGACTCGCCCGGTCGCTGGTCTCGCCTGTGGAACACGACCCGGGCTGGGAAGATTGAGACGAGCGGCTGGAAATGCTCGCCCAACCTCTCCAGGATACGGTCGATGGGCACCTCGTCTACCTTCCGGGGGGCCAGCAGGGTCATCAGGATTCACAGCGTGGCCGGCCCCACTTGGGCCAGGAAGTGGGAGCGCATTTTCGCGTCGTCGTCGACGCCCGCGGCTTCCATCGCGTGCCGAAACTGACACTCGTAGAGCTCCCATTGTTCGGGCTCGCTCACATCGAACTGGTACGCCTTGACCTTGGGATTCGCCATCGATCCCATCCTCGTCGCCAATTTAGTGTCTTTTCCGGGAGACATAGAAGGAGTCGCAGTAAGGACTAACACAGGTTTATTGGTTGATGATCAGAACGAACATGTGGTAATGGCGGAGATACCTCACATTATATACAGTGGTACAATACATTTGAATCTTGCTGCACGGTAGCTCATTGGCTGCTACGGGCGTGACGTCGTCCGGGTCACGCCCATCTTCGGTGGTGGCTCGGTAGTAGTTTGTTGTTGCGGGGAGTTCCCGCGGCTGCAGGTGATTTGAGGAATGAGAACCATGTGAGTTGAACACTCGTAGCTGCCCTCTATGGGCAGCTTGCTCGCGTTCCTTTAACAGCTGGGTTACATTGTGATTGTGGCCAGGTTACATTCATACATTTCTTAAAGCGCCATTGTACATACATATGAAGCAACATTGTACATACACAACAGTGACACAGTGTCTCATGAAATTTGTATAACCATTCACACATTCACTGAAGGAGAGATAATACCAGAATATTTATGCAACATTACTTATAAGAAGATCTGAGCACAAAGTAGATGTAACTTTTTAACTCCTGAATGATAGCTTTAATTTTATGATTTGGAAAAGTGCATGTTACTAAATACTTTGGCAAATAAAATACATCTAGCAATGACATACCTATGTGGGATGAACGTGTTGAGTGCAATATTCATATCTACTGTACAACCAAGTCTCTTGTATTCAGGATCCTGAATGATGGTAAGAGGTTGAGTGGGATCAGCTTTCTCTTTTGAGCTACCTGGTACAGATTTTAGAAACAAAAAAAAATTGTGATGTTTAGTTTCAAATTTAACTCCTTGCTTCCCATATTTCTAGTCAAAAGCTAGAGGAAGACAGGCATAAAACCCAGCAATTGTAACTGAGGAGTCTGGCCAGGTCATTCTGCTATAGCAATAGAGTAGACCAGAGGTTGGCAACCTTTTCAGGTTGGGGGCTGGGTCACGCTCTCTCAGATAGTTGGCTGGGCGGGCGGGGTGGACTGGTGGTTCCCCCCTGCCATAAATGCGTCAGTGGCTGTCATAAATGCATTTACGGCAGCCGTAAAACGAGTCCACGGCTGATTTCAGTGGCGGCAGCTGGAGGGTTTGGGCTGGATGATTTGGTGCCATGGATCAGATCCAATCCATGGGCCATAGGTTGCTGATCCCTGGAGTAGACCATGCTGTCAGTGACTCAATGCCGAGTGTCAGGCAACGGTTAACTAACCTGACAACCCTGAGGACTAACAGGTACTGAAGTCCACAGAGAAGGGTGATGGTCCCCAAGTGGATTAAATCTCACTTGTATCCATCTTGATGGAGGGCAGCAGCTTTATCAATACTGGTCTGGGGCTGATGAGGACTTTGTGTGCCAAAAGGGCTCAGGAGCAGAAAGTGACTCACAGAACTGGATCAATGGTATGGGTGTCACAGCTGTGATGCAGAAGGCAGATGAAAGGCCACTGCGTTATATTCTCAGAACAGTCTTCATGGCTGATCGCCATGAGTATCACCAATATTCGGATTCGAATGTGGCAGAAGAAGAAACAAGCTTCTTGAATTCTGGATGAATTCAAGGATGGAAATCAGGATGGAAATCATCCTGGAAAACAGGATGAACACATTAAAGATTAAACTTCAGTGTTTTTAAAATATGCAGCTATAGATATTTTCTTCAGTGCATGTACACGATGAAAGCAGAGATTTTCTGGTAGCTGTTTAAACTGGGTTACCTCCCATGCCTTCAACTAAATAACATTGCGGCAACAAGTTCCTCAGAAAAAACCATGCTGTCTTGAGTATCTCTAGGTTCGAGTCCCAACCTCAGTAATGCACCTAAAGGACATAATTCTGCTAGTTGTTAACATTATTTTGCAATATATTTTGTCTGACTCCCTTTTTGGGCAAAGCAGCCTACACCTGAATCTGCAATAGAGTCAACTGTGAAGTATGTAAGTACACAGGCTGGGCAATAGTTTTTAATAAGCATAGCACTGATCAGTCATTTTCCATTAGTCCATTTATGCCAAGATCTGAGGATGCCTTGTGGTATAATATGGCCTACCAACTCCAAATGAAGGTCTTCAAGGATACACCTGGAGCAAATATCATGGGGTTCACTCCTGTCTTTGTTCTGTATCACACAGAATCAGGTTTGGGTCATGGAAGAGATGACAGAAAATTTTATTTATATTTATTTATTTCAAGATTTATATTGCTGCCCAACTCCAAGGACTCTGGGCGGCTTACAAAAAATAAAAACTAACTACAATTAAAAATCTCATTATTATTATTTTAAAAAAACCATTAAAAACTCTTACTGGGCATCAGAAAGAGCCATGTTAGTTCCTAAGACAGGGATCTATAACTTTTTTTGCCCTAATGATCACTTGAGATATTGATTCAGGGGCCAGGTAATTGTATGCATGCACATGCAACACATACAGACTTGTTCAAGAAGCATGATCTGTGTGGCGGCAGTGGAAAAAATCATCTCACTTTCTTCCAATTGCCTTTCCTTAAATTTACCAGTAACAGGAAAAGAGAATTTGTAAAATTAGCAGAGAAAGAAATGGGGAGCCTATCTCCCAGCAATCCAGATACAGATTGCTCTTTTTCTCACTGCTAGTAGGTGTGGGAAGATTTTTGCAGAGATGGGGTCAAGTGACCAGCAGGATATGTTTGGGGGAAAAAAGGCTTTGAGAGGGACAAATAGGGTCCGTGAATTGCAATTTTTGTGTTTAACTGCATTTCCCAACAACATTGATATGACACAGAATGTTCTGGAGTAAGTCTAACATAGCTGTGTTTACTGGTCAAGAAGGAAACTAGTGGAGTTGTAAGTGATCTAACTATAAGGCCATCAAATCCAATCCTCTGCTCAGATCAGGAATCCAGATCAAAGTATATCTGAAATATGGCTGTCTAATTTTCTTCTGAATGCCCCTAATGTTGAAACACTCATCACCTCCCAAGGTACTGTAATTGGTTGCATTGTCTTACAATTCTAATGCTTAGGAATCATTCCTGATATTCGACTGAAAATTAGCTATCTGTAACTTGAGCCCATTATTATGTATCCAGTGTTCGAGAAGACAGAGAACAGATTGTGTACCTCCTCTGTATGACAACCTTTCAAGTATTTGAAGAAGGTTATTATATCTCCCCCTACCTTGAGTTAAAAGATTTCTGAATTGCTGCACTGCTTTGTTAACATCTACTTGATAGAACTCCCATAGTCTTATCTTTGGAAAAATAGCCTCCCAAATGATTTTGCGGAGACCCTGGAAAAATAAAAAACAAAGCATAAAAACAAAATTCAGTGCTACACGCATTGCATCATATAAATATATTTATTTTTGAACTGCTCGAATATATCCTTTTATTACAAACATAACATTCTGTGAAATGTTTCATTTCATACAGGAAAAAAGCAGATTACCCAGCAGTGAATGTATCCTCCGTTTATTTTTCAAATTAAGAAAAGAGTTTGATCAGTGCATTCTAATGTTTGCATACCAAATATGCACTGTCAGTCTGATTTAGTTATGTACTAGCATTTTTGCCCGGTCTTTGCCCCGGGGATTGACAGTGGACGCATGGGTCTTGGCCGATGGCGAACGTTCCGAGGGGGTCTGATGCTTTTGCATTCCTCCCTGCTGTTTTGTGGCTAGTCTCGAAACAGAGAGGGGGAGGTGCAAAGGCAACAGGCAGTTGTCCGCAAGGATAGGTGCCTTCCCTTGCTGAGATCTGCTTGCCGCCTTTGTATTCCCCCTCCGTGCTGACTCTTCCTATTTGTCAGGAGGTGTGCATCGGCCGCCTCTGGCGGCCTTGCATCCCCGTCCAGGATGGGGGTTTGGCTCACCGCTTTGAAGTGTGGGTGGGCGGGTGGCAGTATGGTGAGGTGTGCTACAGCTACCTCTGGCGGCCTTGCGTTTCCGGGCAAGGCGGGGGCATTTTGGCGCCATTCATTTGGTGGTGGCGTTCAGCCGCATCACTGCCTGGCGCCTGGTGGTGACGCAAGCGTGCTGGCACGTGCATACGCACCGCAGGAAAACATGCTATGAGTGTTGGTGGGGCTTACACCCCACCCGCGGCTCCCAGTACCCCGTCTTCGGAGAATGGGACATCCAAGGTAAGTCCCTGCAAATTTTCAGGGGACTCGGGCGAGGGGGCGGGGAAACACACCAGGAGGGCAGGATATAAATTTATAAAATAATAACACATACGAGATACTCAAACCCATTTCTTGGGTTTATATATTTAGATACAGTATGTAAAACAACACCTTTCTTTTCCACAAAATAATTCAAGGTAAGGAAACAGTAACAAAATAAAAAACTTTTTAAAAGATACCTTATAAATACAATGTAATTAGAAAAACGCATGCATAGAAACATACATTAAAAAAATAGAAGAACAAGTATGCACTTAGCATGCTTTGAAATGAAATGCTTTCCAAGACTTCATAAATTTCAAATTATATAGAGGTACAATAGGACCTTTTTAGGACAAAGCTTAATGGACAAAGCTTTAAATTTATGCCATCTTTGGTATATATCTTTCACTGGGAGAAAGGTAGCATAAAAATGAAAATAAATAAACAAATACAGAATAGGTCCATAATAATACTATTCAGGGCCCAACCTACCATTGGATAATGAGACATGGCCATTTCAAGCAACAACTATGTTATCCATGAAAGGATAGTAAACGGTTATTTGTTATTACTGTCAGGCCGCGTAGGACCTATTGCTGTATAGGGTAATGTGTGTAGCTTTAAGAGTTTTATACGGTGTGGCAACAGCTGACTGCACTCAGACTATGAGTCAGCAAACTTGGGTCAATATAAACGACATCTCCAGAAGCCCACTCCGAGGAGAGTAAGGAGCGAAGGAGAGTCTGGAGAAGAAGAGCGGCCGAGTGACCAACGTGGAAGGAGAACAGAGAAGAACTCTGCATTGCATCTTACTGGGACTGAGAGGTTTCTTGGAACCGCAGAGAGGGAGAAAGGAACTCCGAAGCCAAGGCTGGACAAACCGTCTGCCCAGCAGCCTGGACTTCTCTGTAAGCATTCTTGTACTGTCTGTTCTTGACAAGAGCGCTGAGCCTGCCTGTAGCCAGCGTCAGCTATCTGTTGTTTATGGACTGTTGCCATATTACCAAGTCACTCTGCTGTTGGTTGCCAACTTCTACAAAGACTGTTGTTGCTTGTGTTTAAGACAGAAAGTATCTGATTTAAGTTACAGTTTGCAAAGTAAAACTTTTATTTCAACTTAACTGTGTGCCTGTGTGTACAAGGAACCTGCACTCGTGCCCTGCTGTGCCCGGCTTACCCACCTGCTATGCTAAATACACACACACAGGACCAAAATCCTTTCAATTACCATATTTCTTACTACCCACAATGGGAAGGGACATTTGTGGGACATTCTGCTAGAGATAAAGTACTCATTTTCTTACATTCAAGTGATGCTCATTTTCAATCAATGGAGGCACTCCTTTATCAGCGTATTTACCAGCAGCCACCCTGCAGGTTAAATGCCAAAGGGCTCGGTCCAAAAGCCACGCTGGTTTCAAGTGAGGAGAATTGACAAGATTGTATGTGCATTCTGGATGTTGAGTTATCCATTCACTGTTTGCAGCTTGGAGAAAACAAGAAACACAGAATTAGCAAAACAACTAGTGAGAATAATTTAAGAATTATACATCCATTGTATTACCAAGAATATCTTCACAGATAGACTTGCCATAATTATCTCCCACAAAACCGGGACAGAAGTATATTTGACAAAAATGGGCAGGTTATCTACAAAATTGCATTAAAAACATAATATAATGACAGCTATAAAACACTTTCATGTTAAATTAAATATATCAATATATAAATGAATTTATTTACAACAGTTAATTCTTACTATAAGACGATCTGTTGTACTTCTGACAAGTCATGTTGTGGTCAACTCTTAACATCCTCAGTTCCAGGAAACACACTGGTCACACTTAGGGGCCATTCAACAATTATGTGATCCATTTTTTGGGGGAAATTGACCCCACCCCACCCCTGCCATGTAATCCAACTGTAAATTTTGCTTCGAACTCCCCCCCCTTTAAAATTACGTAATCCAGAACTTTTCTATTGAAACTCTAATTTTTAGAGCTTTTCACTATTGGTGAGAGAGAAATAGACTGCACTAGCAATTCAATAATCTCAAATTGGATCAAAATTCCCAGAAATCATTTTTAAACCTAAAAAAGTGCTATGTTTCAAACCACAACAGCTCAAAATGGATTACGTAATCTTTGACCTGAACCCCCCCCCCCACCTCCACGTAATTTTCCGTAATTCAGATGGCAGCCCCCCCTTTGAGGATCATGTAATTGTTGAATGGCCCCTTATCGGGCAGTGGTCTGAGGTGAGGACATTAAGATTTGTCTCCACGTATACTCCAACTCCAATGTGGCAGGAAATGGCTCATGTGATGGCAAGAGTTCAAATTTATTTCAATAGTGTGTTATAATACACGATCAGTAAGTTTTAAAAATCCAGGACTTTAACATGATTTTTATTCAACTGGCTGGGACAATTTTTATGACCTTGAATCTGGGACAATCCCGGTTTTCCAGGACATATGGCAACCCTATTCACAGAGGTTTTGTAAGAACAGTGTAACAAAGTTAGTACTCTGCAGTCACAGGAACTGGGACATGATTTTCCATGAAAAATACACACTGCAAAGCATTATTTTTATGCAGAAATTCTGGACTCTTGTGAGACTTGTGATAATAGAACTTTATGAGGATCAGATCAAGCTCATCACTTGAAAATATATCAAGTGATGATTCATCTACATCTCAAATACCCACTTAATCTATACCTATAAAATGGTGCATTAACTGTTGGAATGTGACAAAGGATGTTTAGCCAGGCCCTACTAGCCCGTAATGGGCCTCCGTTCACTCACCCGTACCTGGTTCGTAGGTAACTGTCGGGTTGAAATTTGCACCAGTGGGGCAGGAGCCCCCCGGACGCAAAAAAAAAGGAACTTCAATTCCCAACGTTCCTTGCGCCACGCCGCACCAATCAGGCTGAGCAGTGGAAACGCGCTGCGGCCAATCAAAAATAAGCCGCAGGAAACAAACCGCTGCACTAACTAAAATCGCGCATGCCAAACTACAAGCCCCAGCGTCCTGCGCACCATGAATGTGCAGAAAGCTGAGGCAGCCGGCATGCAAAAAATAAAAATAAAAAAGGCAGGCCGCAAAACCCACACACACCCCAGGCCGGCCCACGGAAATACTCCACCCCCCACCCCAACGCTGCATCAAGCGGCGATGGGAATTCCCGTGGTCCGGCCACCCAGGCCGGCCCATGGAAATACCACCACCACAACGCCGCATCAAGCGGCAATGGTATTTCCGCGGGCCAGCCCCCGAGACTGGCCCACGGAAATACCCCCAACACAAAACAACACACTCCAACAACAGTCAAAAATAATCAAAACCAAAAAAGACAGAAAAAGGAAACACAAAAACATCCAAAAACAAACAAAAATAAACACAGAGAACCCCCCCCCCAACCACCCCCCCAACAAAAAACCCCAGGAGACCTTACCAGGAGACGTCCTCACTCCATGACGACCGGAACGAAACTGAGGGAAGAAAGAGACTACTTACCGGAAGAGGAAGCGACACCCAGAGGACAGTAGAGAAAAATAGTAAAATACAAGAAAAACTCACCAGCCCCACCCAGAGGCCACAAGAGAAAAAATATTCAAAAATAATCAAAATAATTAGAAATAATTCCCAAATCAATGAAATAAGTTATCAAAACATTCAAAAATAGTCACAAAAATCACAAATAATTTAAAAAAAGAAATAAGTTTTCACTCAGCAAAACAAAACAAAGCATCTAAACACAGTATAGAAACATTGATTTTAAAAAAAATACTCTTACACATTTTAAAAAATAATCATCCAAAGTACAACTATTTAAAAAAATTCACATAGTAACACATTATTTGGTTAAATAGAATAATTATAAAAAATTATATCATCCTTTCCTCTTTTTAAAAACCAAAAACCAAAAGTAAAACATCAGTTTATAAAAGCACATGCGTTAAAAATATATATTAAAAACCCACAATTAAAAACTAACCTCATTTGCATAAACATAAAACAAAAACCTTCCAAAACCATTATAAAGAGCTCGGCACCGCCGGGCAAAATATGCTAGTATATACATAAAGCTTCTGCAAAAGCAATCATTTCAATATTAAATTATATAAGATTAATGGACAGACACAGGTGAGTTTGCCTGTTATTTTATGAAAAGTCACAGAAAGCAGAAATAACGAAAGGTTTTGGTCACATTAAAGCTCGGCAAGTTTTATTTGGAAAGTTTTGGTAGGCTGCAAACCACTATCTCGGGCTATGTTCCACGGTTCTCATGAAATGGACTGCACACACAACATTTGCTAATTTTAAGGTGCCACACAATTCTTGGTTGGTTTTGTTGCAAATAAGTGATAGGGAATAAAAGAGAGAGAAAGCTTAACACTTACATGAGTCACAATAGACTTTTTAAAAAAGCCCATGCAAGAAGAGCAAGACTTTTATGGCAGAAGAATCTGTTCTACTTAAAATGTCCTCTTACACTGAAACATAAGATCCCTCAGAATTTGGCCTTCCAGCCCATGGAGTTCCTTCTTTTGCCTGAAGGTTTGACATTATAAACATGGAACTCCTCCATGAGTAATAAAAACTGTACTCCAGCCAGCGGATCGAAGGTACACAATAAAAGGCTATGCTTAACTTGCAACATTCTTTTCAAGCTGCACCTAGCTACACAGACATTTTTATTTTCCCAACATATTGTCATTTCTAAAACATGTACATAAAATGTGCTTTTCTTTTTAGAAAAGGAAGGGGTTTCTTCTCTTTGCTGATGGAGATGCATTTTACTATATATAGTAAGAAGAGAGTAGCTAGTTACTAAGTTGTAAACCTCAAAGAATTTTGCATATTAAAATTCAACACTCCAGACCGGTTTCTCCTGAATTAGTAAAGTTGATTCAAAATATCTATCACACTAACACCATAAAATACAGAGACTACGGAATAAATTGATGACCAGGTCAGTCCCTTTATTGCAGGAGTTCCCAACCAGTTTAAGCTGGGGGCCGGGTCATGCTCCCTCAGACAGCTTAGGGGGCTGGATGACCATTTTGCCTTTCCTCCACCACATGGCACTTCCTGGTGTGGTGGAGCTGGTGGCTGGGGCCCACATCTGGCCACAGGCCACAGGTTGAGAATCCCTGCTTTATTGCAAGGATACTACTACTCTATGCATGTACTACAGAAATATTTAAACATTCACTGAATTCAATGGATTTTGTAACTACAATACTCAGTATTGTAGTTACAGTATTAACTGTTGCAATGCAACCTTATGCATGACTACTTAGAATAAATCCAACCAAATTCCAAGAGACATATGGGGAAAAATCTTGTCTTGCAACAAGCAAAGGTCACGGTCTCCTTTGGTTGAAAGCCAGTTGTGTCTGACTCTAGGGGCCGGTGCTCATCTGCAGACATTTCTGTAGTCATGAGGCAGGCACGACTAGATGCCGGAGTGTACGGCATCTACTTTATTTTGTTGCTTTCAAACTGCTAGGTTTACAGGAGCTGGGACAGATGATAGGAGCTCATTCCATCGCACAGCACTCAGGCCTCGAACTGCTGTCCTTCAGACCTTCTGGTCGTCAAGCTCAGCATCTTAACTGCTAAGCCACAGCAATACAGGTGCAAATTGACATTGCACCATCAATAGTTATGACAATTGTAAGGTGAAAGTGCTATCCACAATGCACTTCCATCTACCAGTGCATTGTGCAATTGGTGATCAATTGCACATTTGCATCTTATAATTCCTTGTTGCTGGGCATAATGTCTGGAAACATTTATGTAGGTGTAACTTTATGTTGGGGGATTGTGGTGGTTTAGTGGTTAAGACACTGAACTTGACAACTGGAAGTTTGGCAGGTCAGCAGTTCAAGACCTGAGTACTGCACAGCAGAGTGAGCTCCTGCCTCTGTCCTAGCTCCTGCCAACCTAGCAGTTTGAAAGCAAGAAATTGCAAGTAAATAGGTACCACTTTAGGGGGAAGGTAAACAGTGTTCTGTGCACTCTGGTGCCTAGTCATGTCTGCCACATGTTCACGGAAATGTTGGCAGATGCAGACAGCTCTGGCTCTTTGGCTATCAACGGAAATGAGCACCGCACCTTAGAGATGGATATGACTGGCTTTCGAGCAAGGGTGACCTTTACCTAACTTTATCTTATGTATGTATGAACAGGATTATACCTATTAATAAATGTATGTTCAGCCTTTCAATATTTTAGATTTTGCTTCTAATCTTCGTAGCCTTAGATAAGATTTCAAAAGCTACCAAGAAATTGGGAAGTATGTTAGTGGTTAATGCTGGTCAAACGAATTTTAAGATCAAAATCAAATTGCAGAGATAAATTCAAAAAGATAAAAATGCAACTGAAGGAGAATAAGGTAACATAGAAATACAGGTGAAACTCAGAAAATTAGAATACAGGAAAACCCCGACTTAAATATGCCTCAAGTTACATAAAATTCAACTTACATAATGATTTTGTGCTAAAACCATGTCCCGATTTACATGATTTCCTATGGGTTTGCTTCAAGTTACATAAAGATTCTTTTTCCTATGGGTTTGCTTTGATTTACATAAAAATTTCATTTTTCCTATGGGCTTGCTTCGAGTTACATAAAAAATAATTTTTCCTTTGGGTTTGCTTCGAGTTACATAAAAACATGATTTAAGCAAAAGCCTACAGAATGGACTTTTTCCCCGTAAGTAGGGGTTTTACTGTATTGTGCAAATGTCCATTCAGTCCAGTAATGCAACTTAAAAAGTGAAACAAATATATGAGATAGACTCATTACATGCAAAGCGAGATAGTTCAAGCCTTACTTTGTTATAATATTGATGCTTATGGCTTACAGCTTATGAAAACCCCAATCTCATGTGCCCCATAATCATCACATAATCTCATGTACACTGTACGCCATGATCATCACAATTATAACGAATTAAGGCATGACATATCTTGCTTTGCATGTAGTGAATCTATCTCGTATATTTGTTTCACCTTTTAAGTGAGATGAAAGAACATTTGCACGATATTCTAATTTTCCGAGTTTCACCTGTATGTGCTTTCTTTGATACTAGAATCCTGAAACCACTAAGTTATTAATGGAACTGGGGGAAATGCCAGTGTTGGAGTTAATGTGGCTCCTAATGTGGAATACGTTGCCCAAAGATACAATCAACCTACTGTACCAACTGGGGAGTGGGGGTAGAAGCTGTAGAATAATAACACTTGACAACCAATCGCAGTGAGTTCTACCTGCCCGCAAGCTTTCATGCCTTGAAGAGGCTCTGTGGAAAATAGTCAAGTACTGTATTAACTCCCCCCCCCAATGCAATATGAGAAAGTCACATGATGAATAATGAAATAAAATGCAGTCAAAACAAATCTGGAAGAGCAGCCAAGAGGCTACCTACAACAACATCCATCTGGGTTTATCAGTGCACATAAATGTTTGATATGCTCAAGTATAGATAGTAGCTATGCAGATTGTATACTAGCCAAAATGTCTCAATGCAAGAATTTAAACACATGCTAAACAATGTATATCTACACAAATATCGAAAGGAGAAGTTCTCAGTTAAAACGAACACTTGTAAAGGTAACATTTTGAACTTTGTCTCCTAAATCTCCAGCCAGCATAGCTAAATGTTCCAACTAAAAGGCTCACAAGGCAAGATACCTTTTAGTTGAGTTGGAGTTATGGGGAGCAGCACCTTAATTCTTTGAAACACGAAGCCCAAAAACAGTGCAGGAAGGGAATAACTAAATCAGATGAAACACTAATTTGATACACCAATTTATTTACACATTCAATTAGATTAAAACTAGCAGAGGTAGGGAAATGTTTTTATGACAGGAGCCAGCAATAGGAATAATAAAGGTAATGAAAATAAATATACAGTACCTGTATGATTATAAACAACATCTGTGATACAAAGCATATTCCATTCATTTTTCATTTTTTCCACTAGTTTTCCAATTTCATTCCAAGAACACTTTTGGTTAGGGGTTGAAAAGTCAGGATTTACTTCCAGCTGATCAGCCAGTGAGTAACATGATCTAGACAACCCAAGTTTCTGCACCGGCGTTAAGTGAATCATATTGTAACCTACAAAACAGAAACAAAACATATTAATATGTTTTCTTTATCATCCAACATAAGAGAACATGCCTAATAAACTGGAAATAATAATTACTGAGGAGGGACTGTGGTGGCTTAGTGGTTAAGAAATATGCTGAACTTGACGATTGGAAGGTCAGCAGGTCAGCAGTTTGAGACCAGAGTGCTGCATGACAGAGTGAGCTTCCGTCTATGTCCCAGCTCCTGCCAACCTAGCAGTTTGAAAGCAAGACATTGCAAGTAGATAAATAGGTACCACTTCAGTGGAAAGGTAAACAGTGTTCCATGCACTAGGCATGCCTGCCACATGTCCACAGAAACGTCTGTAGATACAGACAGCATTGGCTCTTTGGCAGTAAACAGAGATGAGCACTGAACCATAGAGTCAGATACAACTGGCTTTCGAGCAAGGGCAACCTTTACCTTTACTAATAAATTACTGAAAACAATGTACTGTTCAGAGCTGTGGTGTGAAGTCAAATCAAACAAGTCTGGTTTGAGTTACTGCCTAAATGAGAAACTGGCTGGAAATCCTGCCTAAAATAAGCAGGATCCAACGGCATATTTTCTGCTGTCAATTATGACCTGACTTGGAGTCAATGTATTTCTTACCAGCTTCCTTGGCAACTTTAAGACGATCCTCCCATCCGTCAAATGGTCCCAGGCACTTAGCTAGGTATGTCTGGAGTGTAACACAATCCAAGGGCAATTCATGATTGTCAGCACCAACATGCAAGATAGGATCAACAACTATGTAACCGCCGCCACTTTTCTTATCTCTGGAATAGATTAGATGCATCTTTTATCAATGTAAATGCAAATACAGGCTAAGATCAACCAGCTATTATTACCAAAACTATGTTTAGACTTGTTTTTAGTTTGTTAATTAAAAAATGAGGTTGCGGTGGCTCAGTGATTAAGAAGCTCGCCTTGTTAGTTGGAAGGCCGGCAAGTCGGCAGTTGGAGACCAGGTTATTGCACGACAGATTGAGTGCCCGTCTCTGTCCCAGCTCTTGGGGACATGAAAGGAGCCTCATTTGGGTGTTCCCTGAGTGGAGTTTCTTCCGTAAAAATCCTTTCAACCCAGAATAATGCCTGACACAAAATTATTATTACTGTATTTCAAAAATGTTAAAATCTTGAATGTGTAAATTTCAGACTATACCGCATTAAAAAGGCTAACTAGTCAAACCTACAGGAGTTAGGCCAGCAACATTCCAATAATTTAGTCAAAACAGTCACATACTGTTATATACAAACATTATGAACCATGTTGTACATTTCTGCTTAACACTTATAGAGATATTATAACAGATACAAAGAGTTATGACAGCTTTGCAATTGCAAAAAGTGGTTTCAGTCCACTAAATTAGAATCTCCACATTCTTTTATTATTGATTTCTTTAAAAAAAATTACTATGATTAATTCATGTGACCTCCTTGCTTTGTGGAGGAAAGGGAATCAACTTATACCATGCATTTAATGTCAAGAATGAAACAATCTAAAAGACAAGATCAATACAGGTAACGAACCTAAGGTGGCTATGGACATTTTGCTACCTGAGACAAAGGACAAAATGGCACCTTTCAACCCAGGTACAGAAGCTGATAGGTGACTGTGGTGGCTCAAGTGGTTAAGACGCTGAACTTGATGACTGGAAGGTTGGCAGGTCAGCAGTTTAAGACCCAAGTATTGCACGACAAAATGAGCTTCTGTCTCTGTCCCAGCTCCTGCCAACCTAGCAGTTTGAAAGCAAGAAATTGCAAGTAGATAAACAGGTACCACTTTAATGAGAAGGTAATGGCGTTCAATGCGCTCCAGTGTCTAGTCATGCCTGCCGCATGGCCACAAAACATCTGCAGACACAGACAGCACTGGCTCTTTGGCTGTTAACAGAGCACTGAGTCGGATACAACTGGATTTCAAGTTTGACCTTTACCTTATGGAAGCTGATCAGACAGGGCAGAGAATCTCACCAGCATAGCAATAGGATAAAGTCTTTAATTTAATTTAATTTAATTTAATTTAATTTTCGCGCTTATATACCGCCCACTCGGGTGCAACCCAACTCAGGGCGGTTTACATGGCGGACAATAAATACAATATAATAATACAATGACATGTAATAATTCAATTACATCAAATAAATTCAGGGGAAAAGCACAATATCAATACAACACATAATACATAAGTACACAGCATCAAAAGTAAACCATATTAACAAAATCCCCAAGGGATGAAGCACAGCTCACATCCCATATTGTGCCCAGCCCAACTTCCCCAGCCGGCAAACATCAGCCTCAGTCCCTCTGTCTCCCTCCCTGCCCCCCCCTCTCCTCACAGAGAGCGCCAACGCTCCCATCTCCCCTGACCAACTTGGCCCGGGGAGAGAGCCGCAGGTGGCTCGCATCCTGGGCCGATGGCGGGGGCCCAGAAGAGCCTCGGTACGGCTGTAGGGCCTCTTCGCCCCCACCGGGGCTAGGAGCGCGGCGGCAGCGGCTCACTTGGCACCCCCTCGCCCTTGAGTCCGAAGGCGAGGGGGAGGGCGGGGCCCGGGAACGGCGGCAGGTGGTGTGGCCGAAGGGCCTCTTCGCCCCCACCGGGGCCAGGAGCGCGGCGGCAGCGGCTCGCTCGGCACCCCCTCGCCTTTTGAGTCTGAAGGCGAGGGGGGGAGGGCGGGGCCCGGGAACGGCGGCAGGTGGTGTGGCCGAAGGGCCTCTTCACCCCCACCGGGGCCAGGAGCGCGGCGGCAGCGGCTCGCTCGGCACCCCCTCGCCTTTTGAGTCCGAAGGCGAGGGGGGGAGGGCGGGGCCCGGGAACGGCGGCAGGTGGTGTGGCCGAAGGGCCTCTTCGTCCCCACCGGGGCCAGGAGCGCGGCGGCAGCGGCTCGCTCGGCACCCCCTCGCCTTTTGAGTCCGAAGGCGAGGGGGGAGGGCGGGGCCCGGGAACGGTGGCAGGTGGTGTGGCCGAAGGGCCTCTTCGCCCCCACCGGGGCCAGGAGCGCGGCGGCAGCGGCTCGCTCGGCACCCCCTCGCCTTTTGAGTCCGAAGGCGAGGGGGGGAGGGCGGGGCCCGGGAACGGCGGCAGGTGGTGTGGCCGAAGGGCCTCTTCGCCCCCACCGGGGCCAGGAGCGCGGCGGCAGCGGCTCGCTCGGCACCCCCTCGCCTTTTGAGTCCGAAGGCGAGGGGGGAGGGCGGGGCCCGGGAACGGCGGCAGGTGGTGTGGCCGAAGGGCCTCTTCGCCCCCACCGGGGCCAGGAGCGCGGCGGCAGCGGCTCGCTCGGCACCCCCTCGCCTTTTGAGTCCGAAGGCGAGGGGGGGAGGGCGGGGCCCGGGAACGGCGGCAGGTGGTGTGGCCGAAGGGCCTCTTCGCCCCCACCGGGGCCAGGAGCGCGGCGGCAGGAGCGCGGTCTTCCACCAAACCTAAGGCAACAGGCTACTGGGGCAGGATAATTTGTGCAACACACCAAGTTTTATCAAACTACTAGAGAGAAGATTGGCCGGAAACGTCAAGAGGAAAGATCAAAGTCTTGCAGCCCAAATATATCAGCTGCCTGAGATAGCTGCCTCATTTTGGCTGATGGAAGATGCTTCATTTGCTTGATTGTTTCCCACTCTCTCCTTCAGATGAGACAATTATGCAAGTTAGATTTAAACAAACACAGGCCTCTGCATGGAGCACATGTTAGCTCTGGTGTGTTGTCCATTCCTCTGCCATCCATTAAGACAGCCGAGAGGATGAGAATAATAAAGGAAAGAACTGCGGTAGGATCTCAGGAGTCATCTAACTCAGCCATGCTGATGCAGGAAATCAAAGCCAACCACATGAGAACAAACAGAAGGCAATACTGTACACACTTACTCATGGCTAAAATAATACTGGTATGACCCAGAAACCCGGAGGTCTAGTTTACAGTATTTGTCAGAATCATCTTCTCTTCCTGTTGGGTTGTGCCAGGATAGACATTTGAACTTGTGACGATCAAACGCTTCTCCAGGAGCTGGGTAGTTACAGTACACTTTAGTATGCTTGCCTTGTAAAGTAGGCCCAAGTCGGAACTGTAGTTCATAACCTGAACAGAGCAAAAACAGGTGCATATTAGAAAGCAGACATCCAATGGTGGGCTCCAGCAGGTTCGGGAGAATTGGTAGTAAAACTGGCTGGCCCCGCCCACTGCCCTGCTCTGCCCCACCCACCCATACCTGTCAACCACCCCGATTTGGCCAGGAAAACCCCGTAATTTGACGTCTATTGATGTCATAACCCACTCCCGCTGCCAAACCCCCGTAATTTGACAGCGGGGGAAAAACACTTTCCGCGCATGCGCGGAAGCACTACGCCGCTTGCACAGCCCCTACACAAGCAACATAGCACTTTCTGTGCATGCGTGGAAGGGGTAAAACCCTTCCACGCATGTGTGGAAACCGACCTGCGCACAAGCGATGTGCGCAGGTCCCATTTTTGCGGAGCCGCAGGTTGACAGGTATGCACCCACCACCTCCTCTCACCCCACTCCGGACATGACTCCAACATCTTTGCTGCTGGATCCGGGAGCCCCGGAGTGGGGTGAGGATGAGCCAGCAGTTACTCTGCTGCAGTTACTCTTTAAAGGAAAATTAGAGCTTTGAAGTATAATTGCTAACTAATGGTCTGATGAAGTGGACTCGATCCACAAAAGCTCAGATTAAAATACAGCAGTTTAGCCATGCCCACCCATTCACCTGGCCACACGCACAGAGTTGGCCACACCCACAGTGTGGTAGTAAAAAAATTTAACACCCCCCACTGCAGACATCTTTATCCTAACACAGGGTAAAGCAAAGTAATGTATGGCTCTACAAGGGCATTTCTGTGACCCCTTCTAAACTCCTCATATCCTCATCAGATCAAAACAAAAACTTTGCTGGAAATCGTTTTAGGTGATATAAACACGTTTTTCTGTTTGCAGATGGTCCCATGAGCAGCAGATTTCAACTGGAACATGTTGAGGGGTTTCTACCAATTAAAAAAACCCCTAAGAAATCAAAAGTAGAAGTCCAGGCACTCCTGGTTTTGATTCATTTATTAAAGATTTGTACTTTTAATGGCACCTCATGGGTGCTGAGTATAAAAATTTGGCACTAAGACCTCCCCCCACCCCGGATTATCCACCTGTCCTAAAGACATCAGCACATTATGAAGTCCTAAGGTTCTCAAATCAAATTAATTCAAGGACAAATTATCAGAGAACAAAAAACTGTTTCTTGGGTTGGTAAGAAAACATCCCCTTCTGCTTGGCTTTTGATACGATTTTTAAGCCAGTCTCTGATATGGTTGTAAATATATTTTCTTTCTGCTTTTATTTACTTGCTATATTGATGTGTCACTGCTTTTAAATGAAACATGGCAACTCGAAAAGACCTGGTGGACAAAAAAGCATAGGCAAAATGAGCTGCAAAAGGCCCTGCTCAAGTCTTGTGATCTAATAGCTGTGGCTTCTTTTTCAAACTCAGTTCATCTCATCTTGGTTGTACCCTTAGGAAGCTGCTAGGCCTTTGTCCAAGATCCATGCAGCAGTTCTCACCAAAGGAAAAGTCATTCAAGTTGTTCAAAAATATTTTGGGAGCGTGTACTATAGATTTTCGTTATACCATCACTTTCCCAAATTGCCTTACCTTACTCCCTTTTTGTTTGAGCGCATACATTTTATTTGAAGTCATATCCCACTCCAATGAACTTACTTTAAAACTTCAACAGAGAAGATGGCAGCCTAGAATGTAACCCAGCTTTCCCCTCATAAACCTCATTCACTGAAATCAACTCTGGATTATACTTGCTGAGACAATAACATTACAATCCCAAAAATTCACAAGAATTTGAAGAAACTATATTCAGGGTCAGAATGCTCCTCTTGTAGAATACGGTACATAAATCTTAAAAATATTTACTTAGAAACAAATCCCATTATTACCTAGAATTATAGCCTAAGCAATTGCAACACTGATAGATTAATTATTCATTTCCTTTAAAAAAAAAACCTCTCTGCTTTATGAATGTGGGATACTGCTTCTGTATACATGATATATAACAGCGTTCCGTGCGCTCCGGTGTCCAGTCATGCCTGCCACATGACCACGGAAACGTCTGCAGGAGCAGACAGCGCTGGCTCTTCGGCTTAGAAACAGAGATGAGCACTGCACCCTAGAGTCGGATAAGACTGGCTTTCGAGCAAGGGAAACCTTTACCTTTACTTATACATGATTCAGAATATCAGCAAATGGTCTAGCATTGCCTTGCAACATTATGTCCACATTGCTAGCATGAAAAAGGATGCTAAATTTTACAGAGCAAATGCTAGCCTGAACCTGGCTCTCCAGGTGTTTATTTATTTATTTATTGTACACATTTGTATCGCCACCCCCTTGCTGAAGCGACTCTGGGCGGCTCACAAAAACATATACAAAAAGCCACAATAAACATCATTAAAAACCATCCCCATTAAAATCTTTGACTTCAATTACCAGAAGCCCATGTCAGCACACCTGTTGATCAGGGCTTTTGGGAAACTGAAGTCCAAGAACATCTGGAGAACCAAGTTTGCAGACCCCGGTCTATAGGATCTCTTCTTGCCCTCATTCCTGTTCACACAGATATCAATAAGGGACATTTGAATCCTGAATCTTTTTTCATTAGTTAATTACATCTCAACCAAACACAAAACATCAATCAATAAATCATGACAGCAATACTAAAAGCAACCCCTCGTGTGGTGGGGGTCTTGTGTGCTCCAAGGATTCAGAGGGCTAGGCTGGTAAGATAAAGGTAAAGGTCACCTTTGCTCGAAAGCCAGTCATATCTGACTCTAGGGTTCAGTGCTCATCTCTGTTTATAGCCAAAGAACCAATGCTGTCTGCATTCGCAGACATTTCCATGGACACGTGGCAGGCATGCTAGACACCGAAGTGAATGGAACGCTGTTTACCTTCCCACCAAAGTGAAGTAGAATTTATCTACTTGCAATTTCATGCTTTCGAACTGCTAGGTTGGCAGGAGCTGGGACAGAGATAGGTGCCTATTCCATTATGCAGTACTTGGGTTTTGAACTGCTGACCTTCCACCTCCCAGTCAGTGTCTTAATCACTTGAGCCTCATTTGGCGGGGGCCTTGTGTGCTCCAAGGATTCAGAGGGCTATGCTGGAGGGTCACCCAAACAGGACTGGTAACTGGTGATGAGACAGACTAAGTGTGTCTAAATCAATCAACATGGTGCAAACTAGAAAAATAAATCCTATGCTGGCTTGGTCATCTCCTGGGTCAACAAGTTCCACAATAAATTTTAGAGTTCTTTGACATCAGATGAAATATCAGCTACAGGATTCAGGATCTTCAACTGAGCAATGAGGTTGGGGATTGTAAAGCTACTGGAAAGACTACAAAACACTGAAGAAACATGACTATTGAAAATAAGGAAGTTATAATTTGCTATTATATGTCAAATACATCCAAACAGGGATAGCTAATGGATATACTGTATCAGAAAACAAATATGAATCCTGAGTTAAACAGTATATAAACAGAACCAGCTGCTCCAAACAAATCAAAGTTATTTCAATCAAAACATCAACAGTGAAATTGCTGGACACAGGAATAGGCCAGATAAGGAAGAAACTGTACAATGACCTGTAGAATAACCCAAAAGATTATAACTAAGATGCAGCTTGGATAAAGAATGGTGAAGTTGAGTTGATTTAGTAATAACAACAGAATTAATGGAAGAGCAAATTTAAAAAGTGAGGAACTGTACAGCTCAAGAAGTGATGAATTGCACGGCTTCTGGCTACAATATTTGCCTAGCTTACAAGAACTGTTCAACAACTGAATGCCATATCATAGGGAGTTTTTGGATGGATGAAAACTGGGAAGACATACCTTCTAATCAAGAACCCAATGACCTGTCTGTCAACAACCCATAGACCGCTTATAGGAATACTGTAAAACCTCGCATAATGAGCGCATTGCTTAGAGACTAACTCGCTTAAAGAGTCATTTATAATGGTGTTTCACTTAAAAAGCAAACTCTTAAAGAGCAATCCCGTGGAACGCATTAAGCTCTTTAAGCGAGGTACCACTGTAATATCATATGCAATACAACATCATTGTAACAGAATAGTATACTGCCAGTGGAACGGAAGGGGAACTGTCCAAATACTAGACCAAATAGAAAAAACCCAGCTTCTAATGGATAAAATAATATTAGAAATTTGTAAACAAAGGAGAATTAATCTATTTGTTCCCTGGACAGATAACAAGAAAGCATTTGCTTCCTTGCCATAGAGTTGTATAATGAAGTGTTTGTAAATGATTGGAGAATTGATGGTATCAAAGAATTTATTAAGAGGTCAATGCAGATATGGAGAATGCAATTAGTTATACTTGTATACTGTATGGTGAAGATGCTGGTCAAATTAACATCCATAGGGAAATATGTCAAAAGAGACTTACTAACATCATTATTTTTATTACAGTAATGATTTTAGTGTCATTAGTCTTATATAAAACAGGAGAAAGCTATCAGATTTTGAGAACATCAACAAAGCTTTCATACTTCTTGTATATGGTCGATTTAAAACTTTATGAATAGTTGACATAATCAAGGCATTATTGAACACAGCAAGAACATATGGCAGAAACTTAGCAGTGGGTTTTGGACTTGACAAATGTGCAAGATTGGCGATAAATAGAAGAATGATTGCAGGAGAATAGTAATGACATTAAAATGCCTAATGGCAATGACATAAAGAGTTTACATCTGAAGGAAGTTATAAATTATCTGGGCATCCAAAGCTATGAACATCCAAGCAGTGCTGATTATCTGATATATTTCTGGCACCATAGACTGGATACATGCTGAGCTGGATATTTTAGGCTGAAGAAATAGATAACTGATGACCATCCATCATGTACTGCATCCATGTACTGGCTGTATCTTCCGTGGAGAGATGGTAGATGCAGAATGCAACACAGTAAACAATCAGTTAAACTAGAGTAGGGAGGAATAATATAACATATCAGGAAAAGTAAAGTAAAAAACACCGAGAGAAGTTAATTAAGCAGGATTATCGCAATCCATAGAAATAAATGTCACCTATTGAAAAGAGAAGTTATGATGGCAGAATAAAGTACTCCATGGTCAATACCTTAAAACCATCCAGGAAAAAGCCAAATGAGCAAAGATGTGGCTTTGGCTGAGAAAAGAAGCACTGGAGAGTAAAAAAGAAACCAAAGGCCTTATCTTTGCAGCATAAGAACAAGTATTTCATACAAATGCAATTAAAACCCAGACTGAGAAATCATATGATGACAGTAAATATCAGTTGTCTAAAAGAGAAGAAACAGTGTAACTGTTTTTCTGTGGTTTTGCGTAAACAGATTGTTTGGAAAAGCATAATAAAGTTGTAGAAATGATGCTTTTTAGAATATCTGTAAGAAATACAGTATACTGCTCGTCAAAAACTTTAAAAGTTGTTGAAAATGGAGAAGTCAAATTGTATGGGTCTTCTGCATTTAAACTGATAAACACCTGGCTTACAATACCCCCAATTTGATAATTATCAGATCTAGATGGTAGATGTGCCAATACCTGGGGATGTTAGAATTGAAGAGAAGGAATTTGAAAAGAAAGATTTGCAGCTAAGATCCAGTGATTATGGCAAAACCTCATTCTTGTACTCTTGGTGTAAAGGAGATCACATTACATCAATTGCAGAAGGTTGTCTTTGAACAACAATATTTTAAAAAAATACCTATAAATATCCTTGGGAATGACCTAATATTAAAGGAATAAAATCCAGCCAACATTTGGTGGGCTATACATAATACAGTACTGTATAAGTACTGCAGATATAGAAATGGTAGAAAGTGTACTCCTTCCCTACCCATGCCCTGAAACTGCTGAGACATTTCCTTATCCCGTTTGAACAGCTTTAGAAGAGAAAATGCAAGCAATGGATGAAGTAGTCTTCATACCATCCACCATCTAAAGCAGCTCTGGGCAGCTTCAGATTCTGGGGAATCTATACCATGCTTCCTTCTTAACAATACCATCATTTTATGGTTCTCCAGGTTTTATATCTCCAATTCTGTGAAGTTATTGACAGCAGGATAATTAAAGCTATAATATATGTGTACTTTTGGCCCCACCCTTTTGCCTATAGCAAAGGTGCCCATGAGCTGGATTTGACCCGCAGTACCAATTAATCTGGCCCACCACGTCACCCTTGCCACTTCCAGTGGGAGGAACCACATGACTGGCAAGCTCAATCACGTGACTGGCCCACAGCCTGAAATGTTTGGGCACCTCTGGCCCATAGCCTTGTCTACCACTGGAATTCTGCTTTGGGGCTAAAACAGCCCCCCATGTTCAACTGGTTTAGACAAAGTAATGGTGTATGTTTTCAGTGAACCATGTGCAATGCCTTTTTACCTTTAGCTAATAAATAAAATCAATACAAAGTTGGAAGTATGCCAGGCAAAGAAAGCTGCCACTCTGTGGAATACCGCATTTGAATGCTATTTTTTTTTTTGCATAAGTATGACTAATGACAAAACAGGATATTTTAAATTATGCATTATGGAGCCAAAGTGAATCTCCATTCTTAAAACAATTCCACCCATTCTCTCTCATTGATTGTAAAGTCTGAATTAGTAACCAGTACATCTCTTTTTCACGACACCTTCCACTTAACTCCTGACAACCATTTGTGCAGTTATGAAGGTCTTTTTCTGGTACCTCTGCCTGCCCCAACAATGGCCAAAATATGGTTGGAAAGCAAGAAATTGCAAGTAGATAAATATGGACCACTTCGGTGGGAAGGTAACAGCGCTCCGTGCGCTCCAGTGTCTAGTCATGCCTGCCACATGACCACGGAAATGTCTGCAGAAGCAGACAGCGCTGGCTCTTCAGCTTTGAAACACAGATGAGCACTGAACCCTAGAGTCGGATACGACTGGCTTTCGAGCAAGGGAAACCTAAACTCAAAATGAAAGAGAGACTTCTATTTTAAAAGTTTATTTTATTAGATGGGAGTGAGCTCCTGTTGTCAGTCCCAGCTCCTGCCAACCTAGTATTTCGAAAGCGAGAAACTGCAAGTAGATTAATAAGTACTGCTTTGGTAGGAAAGGTAACAGAGTTCCGTGCGCTCCAGTGTCTAGTCACACCTACCGCATGTCTATGGAAACATCTGCAGACACAGACAGTGCTGGATCTTTGGCTGTAAACGGAGATGGGCACCGAACCCTAGAGCCAGACACGACTGGCTTTCAAGCAGGGGAGATTGTTACCTTTTACCTTGACGTTGGCACAAAAGACTGGAGTTGAACAGGAGATGTTAACTGTTTAAATTTCCTCTTGCGTAAGGACACTGTTGAATCAAAGTTGACTTGCTCAACAAAAACCACACACGCACACCTCACGTACCCACACCAGGCACCGTCACTACTGACCTTGTTCCAGTCGGAAAAGGGTCTTGTCCAGCTTCTCCATGTCGTTGAGTAGAAGCACGCGCGTCTGCTTACCGTGGGACGGCATCTTTGCCGCAGCCTGAAGTGTTGTTCTGCACTTCTTGTACGCGACAGAAACTAACTTGACTAAGCCAGGAGCGGCTCCTAAGAGGCAGAGCAAACAGAGACACAAGCCGAGCATGAGATACATGAAGGAAGGAGAGTTTCCCTGGAGAGCAGGCCAGGAGAGATTGTCTCTAGGGTCACCTTGAACCGTCTTCCTGAGTCTCACCCAGACAAGACAAAAAGAGGCACTTACATTTTCGCCCCCTTTGCCCAACTCAAAAGCGCTGGGCAGGGAAATTGGGAGAAGGTGACGATGGTGGTGCCACTGGGAAGGATGCCAAGGGTGGCACAAAGGGTCTCCCTTCCGGGCAGGGAAAACTCTCCCGGGCACCTTGCAAGTGTGCTGGGGTCCCTGCGGGTCTCTGGAGCTCGCAGGGTGTGCCAAGGGAGGGCTGGGGCTGGGGGGGGCAGGAGGGGCTCTGCCCACCTGTCACTCTGCCCACCTGCCCTGGCGCCACGAAATATCCAGACACCCCCCCATTATCCTCCAGCTATTTGTGCTCCAGATATAAATACCCAGCCCACGCCAGCCAGCCAGGCCGCCCTTCACTCACCGGGAAGGACAACTCCGGAGCCAAACGCCGAGGCTGATCTAGGGCGAAAGAAAGAAAGACCCACAGAGAGAGGGAGGGAAGGAAGGAGGGAAGGAAGGAGGGAGACAGACAGCTAGGAAAAGGAGAAGAGGCGCAGGCGCTTCAGGGAGGAAAAGAAAGAAGGAGGGAGCCGGGCAGGAAGGAGGCGGAGGCTTACAGTGCAGAGTCTAGCAAAGGCCCGCAGAGCCTCCTCCCTCGCTTGCCTCTTCTCTTCCTCCTCCTAGTTCTCCTCCTCCTCCTCCTCCTCCTCCATCGGGGCCCGAGTAGGAGGAGTTCCACTCCCCCCCCCTTGTTGCCAGTTGCGAAAGAAGCGAGGATGAGAGGAGAACTCCAGCAGTGGAGGGGAAAACCCTCAAAAGAAGCCTTTGGAGTGGCAGCCGTGTTAGTCTGTGCAAGTATATCAGGAAGTAAACAAAACAGAACAGCCAAAAATAAAATAAGGCCAAAAAGGTTGTGGCACCATAAAGGCTTTTTGTTGTTCAGTCGCACAGTCGATTCCGACCCTTTGCGACCCCATGGACCGTTGTCCTCCAGGCGCCTCTGTCCTCCGCCATCCTCCTCAGCCCGCTCAGCTCTGTGCCCATTGTGTCTACAATACCATCTAGCCATCTCATCCTTGGCCGCCCCCTTCTTCTTTTGCCCTCCACCTTTCCCAGCGTCAAGGCCTTCTCAAGTGAGTCCTCCCTTCTCATTTGATGTCCAAAGTCCTTCGGCTTCATCTTTACTATTTGACCTTCTAAGGAGCAGTCCGGGTTGGTTTCTTCTAAGATGGACCTGTTTGTTCTCCTCGCTGTCCAGGGGACTCCCAAGACTCTCCTCCAACACCACATCTCAAAGGCATCTATTCTGCATTCAGCTTTCCTAATGGTCCAGCTCTCACAACCATACATTACCACCAGGAATACCAATGCTTTGACTATGCGAATTTTTCTTTGCAATGTGATGTCTCTGCTTTGGTTGTGTATGTAACTTAAGCAAACTGTGATTGAAAGCAAACATGTAACCAAGTGAAATGTGAATGAATCGGATCTAGCGATACTCCATTTCCCCCCCTCCCTTTCCCCTCTTGTGAATACTCCTCTTGTGTAGATATCGCGGGACTGCATTCTCGCCAGAGATGTAGCTATTGTTTACTAATTACCCAATCAAGTGTTATCACCTGGCTGTTTACCTGCACTGACCAATCATGTGGCTTTGCGCCAGGTTTGAATAATTACTGTTGCATATATAAGGAGCATCGCTCCGCCATTGACCTCATGTTCAGATTGACTACACTGCAATAAAGATGTGTTTGGCCCCCTGACTGCTGCCTACTGCGTATCAATCTGCAAACATCAAAGCTTTTGACTATGCTCCCCAGGTTTCTCATGGCTTGTCTCCCAAGAATCAGTCGCCTTTTTATTTCATGGCTGCAATCCCCATCTGCAGTGATCTTGGATCCTAAGAATGTAAAATCTGTGCAAGTATATCAGAGAGTAAACAAAACAGAACAGCCCAAAAAAAAGGCCAAAAAAGTTGTGGCACCATAAAGATTAACTCCTGTATTTAAATGTTCAATGTGAGTTTTCATGGGTCAAGTCCTCTTCATCAGACAAGATCCACACAAGCTGACGTTAAAATACAGCAGTTAGTCTTTGGGGTGCCGCAACATATATTTTTATTTCTTTTTGCTGTTCTGGTTTGTTTACTCTGTGATATACCAGTGGTGGGCATCAGCAGGTTCGCACCAGTTTGCCAGAACTGGTAGCAGAAATTCTGGCTGGCCCTGCCCATTCAAGTTTTGAAATAAAGTAGTCCTAATTTGGATGCAACTGCAGGGCTTTCTCCCTGGCCACATGCCCACCATTCCATGCCCACAGTGTGGTAGTAAATTTTTTGGAGCCCACAACTGGATATACCTAAAAAGAAGGGAACCTCAAAGAGAGAGAGAGAGGGCATATCCCCCCTTTTTTAAAAAAAGTAATTGCCACAGAGGTTTTTTGGTTTCTTTTTTCCTAAATGCAAAGCCAAAATTGGGTGGGGTGGTTCTTGTGCAAAAAAACCCACCTTTTTCCCTTCAGGTGAACCAAGGCTGTGGTATGGATGCATTTTACTTCCGCTTTCAGGAGCATTGAGGGCGGTGCGGGCCGGATGAATCGCAGTAAACCCCTTTGTGTGGATTCAAGGGAGCTTAGGCTTCTGGGAATTGAAGTCCAAGAACATTTGGAGTGCCAAGGTTCACCATCATGGGTATATACATAAGGGTTAGAAATGCTTCTTCTGCAGCCTTTAAAACAATTATAATATATAGACTATAGGCAAGGTTGTATTTTAACATGCTCCCCATTTGCTCAAGCAGTCAGACATTTCAAGTTTATTTCCTTTGTGATGAGCACATAGTAGAGACGACCGATATCTTCATTATATTTATTTTTGAAAAATTACACAAGTATGCATAGGAAGAAGCAAGCAAACAGTTCTGCAAGAGAGCAAATTTGCTAACCCCATCACATTTCCAAAGAATTTGATGTTTCATCACAGGCTGTTTCAGACAAATGGTTTTAAACTGTTTTTAAAATATTGTTGATTTTTAATTGTTTTTAATGTATTTCCTATAGTCTTTTACAGTAATTATTGTTTTTTTTTTGTTGGTTTCTCCCTATGGGGAGAAAGACAGCATATAAAACAAACAGATTAAAAAAATAAGTTTCTAGGATGTCTTAGTACTTACACAGGAAATTGTGTAATTCATATTGTCCGGTTCATTTTTTTTGTGGTTAGGAACAGAGTATTTTATAATTATTACCATATTTATTGTACAGTGTTTTTGTGGTACAAGTCTGTTTTATGTTGTGAACTGTCTAGGAAATGATAACACTAATGAGGTATACTGTATATAGAAATGGAAATAATAATCAATTAAATATGAATGGGGTCATCTGAAACATTAATTACTTACTGGTGGTGTTGCAAATCTGTTCAGCTATTCTCTCAGTTTGCATTAGAAAGCTGCCAGTCACCTCTGTACTGCAGCCACTCTTTTACAGGACAAACAGGCCAGTTGCTTACAAGTGTCTCAGTGATGAAATATTTTTAACTGTGCTCCATAGAAAAGGTCAGCCCTGCAGTAATCAAAGGTCAGCCTATTTTCAGTTATTAGAAACATGCTCTCAAGTTTCAGCTGCAGCGGCGATGTGTTTCTGTGCTTGCAAGGAAATTAGAGTGTAGCATGAAGGCAACGGTGAAGTCAGAAAATTGAGAAGAATGCAATGGGTGAAATCCAGTCCAGTTTTTGTATTGACAGAACAGCTTTTACTGGCATGATTGGGAAGAGGAATAATTCTACATAAAACTATAATGTCTGATGATTTTTCCAAGCAGATTGTCAGGGTAGGTGGATGAAACAGCTGGAATATTAGGCTGCAAAGGAGAAGAGAAGGGATGAAACTCCTCTTATATGAATGGACTACAACTTGTGAAATTTAGATTCTACCCAACTGAAATTACATACCATGCCTCCTTACAGAAAGGGGAGGGCAGCTTGTATAATTATAGCTGTTGGATTGCAACTCTAAACAGCCCTGGTCAGTATTAGCCAATGGTGGTGCGAGATGGAAGTTGTAGTCCAATAGTCGGGGCCGCCAGCAGGGCAGTACTACCAGTACTGCCGTATAGGGCCCAGAGCTGACAGGGGCCCTGCCGCCGCCGGCCATAACTGTGACATTACTCTGTGTGTGTGTGTGTGTGTGTGTGTGTGTGTCTGTCTGTCTCTCTCTCTGTGGCCCAATAGGATTGCTCAGTATGGGGCCCAGAAATTTATGATGGCAGCCCTGCCAACAGTGCCCCAGATGTTTCCTATTCTTGTTAGTAAAGCTGAACAGAATGTATTGAGTATGGGTTATCTGCCTTTATAGCAGAGAAATAACTTGCTGTATTCAGGGAAGATAGGTTATTTTGTGTTCCTCACTAGACTCTGTTGGTACTGACTTAGTTACCTCGAGCAACTTTTAGAATCAGTGATTTCACTCTTACAAAATTAAAATGACAACTTTTTTGAAGAATATTTAAATATGTTAGTATACAAATTTGTTCACAAATTAGTCCATTTAATTTACCCTATCCAAATGGATTGTTCTGACTCATGGTAACCCTTTCTGGGATTTTCTAGATAGAGAATACTCCCAAGTGGTTTGCCATGCCCTTCTTCTGGCGGTTTCCTGGGACTGTGCAATTTGGCCCTAACTACATAGGCTGCCTCTTCTCCCGGTGTTGTGTTCTAATAGTGTAACCTTCCACATGTGATATCAATGTATCTGAACCAATGTAACCTTACCTATGAGTAACAATGTAACCTTCAGCTGTATCACATAAACCCTGTAATAGGACGCGAGCTAATGACCACCAGCTGGCAGCAGCGAGCGTCCAAGCTCTCTTGGTTCAAACCCATCAAAGACCGCAGCGCGGGAAGTTTCCCGCCGCTACCTACACCTGGACAAGAAGGGCGTGACCAGCCATGACGTCACGCGGACCAGTAGCCAACGGGCTACCGTGGAGCCACATTCAAAGACGCTACTACCATATATATAGAGCTGTTCGTCCGCCATTACCTCATGTTCCCTCTGTCCACCATGCAATAAACCTGAGTTAACCCAGCCGTTGGCTGTGCCTTGTGTCTTGACTCTCATACACTAAATTGGCGACGAAGGTGGGATAATGGATCCCCATGGAGCCAGGACACAGAGCGGGTTCAACATCACCAAACCGCAAGACTGGGAGCTTTTTGAGATGGACTTCCAGGCGGCACTGGTGGAACTCAAAGTCAAAGAAGACGACGAGGAAAGGAAGAGGGCCATCCTCACCCGCATGCTTGGGATGGAAACCAAGCGGACGCTGGTGGGCATCCTTGCACCGAAGAAGGTGAGCGATTTCAAAGCCGGTGACATCATGAAACTGCTGCGTGAGCGTTTCCGACCCTCGAGGGCAATGTTTCCCGCTCGGAGCGCGTTTTGGAGGCGAGTTCAAGCGCCGGACGAGTCGGTAGAAGCCTTCGTAACGGCTATGAGGGTAGCCGCCGCCCCCTGCAAATGGGACCACATCCTAGAGATGGCCCTCAGGGACGGAGTGCTGTGTGGCCTGAAGGACAAGGAAGTACAGCGCAGCCTGATGAACAAGGAGCCACCACCCACGCTGGAAGAGGTTGTAGAGGCCGCGGAAGCCGCGGAATCCACGAATGCTGGAGTAGATGAGATGCACAAGTGGCGTGAGTGGCGTCCGAGGGCCGGCAAAGCGGAAAACTCGTCGCACGGGAAGTCCGGTCAGTCGGTGCATGCAACCCGACCGACCTCGAAATCATCCTCAGAAAGCAGCGATGGCGAGGAGGTCCAGAAGATCCGGAGAGGCGGGCGCCGCTGCGATGGTTGCGGAGCGGCCCATGAGCGCGTGAAGTGCCCATTCAGGAAAGCCGAGTGTTTCAACTGTGGACGTCGGGGGCACATCGCCAAGGCGTGCAGGAAATGGAAAGAGGGCCGGAGACAGTCGCAAGACAGTTCAGCCAGACCGGACCGTCCAGCGAGGTCCAAAGATGGCGCCCGGGCCACGAGGAAGCAGGACGGCGTGGGCCGCATCTCGGACGACAGCGAGGGGGACGCTCCTGTGTTCAGCGTGTCTGCGGGACAGCCCCATTACTTTGTTGAGGTACTAGTACAAGGGACCCCCATTAGGATGGAAGTTGACTCGGGGTCCTCCTATTCTATAATTCCCCAGAGAGAGTTCTTGAAAATTGACCCCCACGTGCGGCCCAAACTTAAAGCGTTGAGAGCCACACTACGGGACGTACAGGGGAACAGCATTCCGGTGTTGGGGGTCGGGACATTCCGGGTTCGGTTTAAGAGACATTCTGCGGAACTTCCCCTAGTGGTGCTAAAAGGGGGGAGTTGTAGCCTCCTCGGAACCCAGTGGTTTCAGCCCTTAGGTCTGTTCATAGGGGGGGTGCATGCCGTAGGCGAGGACCCAATACAAGCGGTGTGTGACGCACACCCCGCTGTTTTTAAGAGTGGACTGGGAAAGTTCAAGGGACCCCCTGTAGCCTTCGACTTAGACCCGGAGGTCCGCCCGATAAGACTTAAACCGCGCAGGGTACCGTTCGCGCTCAAGGACAAAATAGAGGCGGAACTGGACAAACTGGTGGGTCAAGGGATTCTTGTTCCTGTGGATTCCGCGGAGTGGGAGACTCCAATTGTAACAGCACTGAAGGCTAACGGGGAGGTGCGCATTTGCGCTGATTATAAGTGTACCATTAATAAGGCAATCCGCCCTAATGCATACCCGGTGCCAGTGGTCAGCCACCTTCTGGCCAGGCTAAATGGGGGGAAGTGTTTCGCTAAACTCGATTTAGCACAGGCCTACCAGCAACTCCCGGTAACCCCCGCCACAGCGGCGGCACAAACAATAGTCACACATAAGGGGGCGTTCCAGGTGTCGAGGTTACAGTTTGGCGTGAACTCGGCACCTGGCATTTTTCAGTCGCTAGTGGAACGCCTCCTGAAGGGGCTGGAGGGGGTGTTGCCATATTTTGATGACGTGTTGATAACGGGGGGGAGTAAGGCCGAGCTGGCTCACAGATTGGATAAGGTCCTGACCGTGTTCGAGAAAGCGGGGCTGCGACTGAGAAAAGACAAATGTGTATTTTTCGAAACAGAGGTTGAGTTTTTAGGGTTCCGTGTCACACCCGAGGGAATTAGGCCGTCCAAATCTAAGGTAGCCGCCATTAAGAAAGCCCCTCGCCCCACTTCCAAAACCGAGCTGCAGTCGTTTCTGGGGCTTCTCAATTTCTACCATACCTTCCTTCCACGGAAGGCGTCTGTTGCCGAGCCGCTCCATCGGTTACTTAAAAAAGAGGAAAAGTGGCTGTGGGGTGACGAGCAAGAAAGAGCGTTCACAGAGTTAAAGCAACTCCTCACATCCGAGGCAATCCTGACTCATTTCGACCCCAAACGGCCCATAGTTTTAGTCTGCGATGCATCCCCGGTGGGGGTGGGGGCGGTGCTTTGCCACGTGTTAAACGACGGAAGGGAGGCCCCGATAGCGTTTTATTCAAGGTCCCTGTCCCAAGCAGAGCGGAATTACGCACAGACCGATAGGGAGGCATTAGCGATAGTAGCGGGAACCAAGAAATTTCACGACTTTCTGTATGGTCGGCCGTTCAAGGTCGTTACTGATCACAAGCCCCTGTTAGGAATATTCACTGCAAATAAGCCCACGCCACAGATCCTGTCCCCGAGGATGCTGCGGTGGGCTATTTTTCTTAACGCATATCAACATGAGTTAGAATACCGGCCAGGGAAGGAAATCAGCCATGCAGACGCGCTCTCACGGTCGCCGTTACCCTTGTCGGACGACCAGAAGGCAGGGGCAAGAAGAGACCGCCAGGTATTATTAATAGAGGTCTTGGAGTCACCCCCGATAGTACCGGCCGACGTTGCCAGGGCGACCGGAAAGGATAGAACACTAGAGAAAGTATGCTCGTGGGTGCAGAAGGGGTGGCCGGCGTCATCCCCAGGCGCGGAATTCGACCCATTTTTCCGAAAGCGAGTAGAGTTGTCTTTAGAGAGGGGGTGCCTTTTGTGGGGCCAACGGGTGGTGGTTCCTACGTCCCTGCGACCGAAGGTGCTAAAGCTGTTGCACGTCAGCCACCCGGGAATCGTCCGTTCCAAGGCGTTGGCCCGGAGTTACTTCTGGTGGCCCCAGCTGGATGCCGACATAGAGCATATGGTTGGCACTTGTGAGGCATGTCAGTGCTCCCGACCGGAGGTGGCCCGCCTCCCGCATAGGGAATGGGACGCAGCAAGGGGACCGTGGTCCAGGGTGCACGTAGATTTTGCTGGCCCGTTCCGAGGAACCATGTTTCTCCTGGTGGTGGATGCATACTCAAAGTGGCTGGAGGTCATTCCGGTAAAGAGCACATCCTCCGCCACTACCATTCGCCAGCTAAGGAGGGTCTTTTCCACGTTCGGTTTACCCGACACTTTGGTCAGCGATAACGCTAGTTGTTTCACGTCCGCCGAGTTCGCAGCATTCATGGAGGCAAATGCAATTCGGCATGTCACATCCGCGCCGTTTCACCCGGCCACGAATGGCCAAGTGGAACGGTTGGTGCGCACCACAAAGGATGCGCTGCGGCGAATGGGCTCGGGAGATCTAAATCATCAAGTTTGTCAATTTCTATTAGCGTACAGAGTGACCCCCTTAGCGTCTGGATACTCGCCGGCTGAGCTGCTGATGCGGAGGAAACTGACGACGCTTTTGTCCAGGTTGGACCCGTCGAGGGTCGAGGACAAAGGGAAGAACATAGGGTTAGCGGTCTCGAAAGGTTTCGGCGTAGGCGATCCTGTACACTGCAGGAACTATGCCAACGCAGGCCCAGCCTGGGTGCCAGGGACAATAATAGAACAGACGGGGCCAGTGTCATATCGGGTGGAAACTAGCACCGGCCTCCTCTGGAGGAGGCACGCTGACCAACTGAGGCACCGAGTGAGTGAGGGGCCGATCAGTGGGGCTCAGCGACAGGATTCAGCGATAGGGTTCTCCCCCACCCGTTTAGCCCAAGGGGGAGACAGAGAGGGACACCAGTCCGAAGCCGGGAGGGAAAGCAGCGAGCCCGACTCATATCCTTTTGATACCCCAGTTCTATCCGAGCCCGGGGGAGGGAAAAGGAGTGTGCGGCCGCCGCTGCCGCTTCCCCCGAAGCCGATTTTGATTTTGATTTTGCTAGCCGGGGGGGTTTTTTGGAGTGTTCCCCCACCCATCCAAGCGAGAAGAGGGGTTTTTCGTTAGCCCCCAGTGTCCCCGGTTCTTCCCAAACAAAGCACACACCTTCCAACAAAGCCGCAGAACCGCGGCAAACCACTAACAAGTCATCCTCTCCCGTTACAGGGCAGGCAGCCAGGGAGCAAGGAGCAGGGAGCGAAGCCAGGGCAGGGCAGCCCGCGCCGAGACCCCAGCGTGTTCGAAATAAGCCACCTTGGCTGAGAGACTTCGTCTCATCCTAGGGGGGAGGAGTGTTGTGTTCTAATAGTGTAACCTTCCACATGTGATATCAATGTATCTGAACCAATGTAACCTTACCTATGAGTAACAATGTAACCTTCAGCTGTATCACATAAACCCTGTAATAGGACGCGAGCTAATGACCACCAGCTGGCAGCAGCGAGCGTCCAAGCTCTCTTGGTTCAAACCCATCAAAGACCGCAGCGCGGGAAGTTTCCCGCCGCTACCTACACCTGGACAAGAAGGGCGTGACCAGCCATGACGTCACGCGGACCAGTAGCCAACGGGCTACCGTGGAGCCACATTCAAAGACGCTACTACCATATATATAGAGCTGTTCGTCCGCCATTACCTCATGTTCCCTCTGTCCACCATGCAATAAACCTGAGTTAACCCAGCCGTTGGCTGTGCCTTGTGTCTTGACTCTCATACACTAAACCCGGGATACAGTGGAGAATCAAACTGCCAACCTCTGGCTCCATAGCCAGATGCCTAAACCATTGAGCTATCTAGCCAGTTATTAGGCTACAACTGCTAGAATTGTAACTTCACTAGGCTTTGGTATAAATATAACACATGCATGACCAAATTCTTTCACTGAGGATTTGGAGGCAAATAAATTAACATTTACAGACTGAAATGGGAACTCTGTGTCATGAATAAACGTCTGCAGAAGCAGACAAGGCTGGCTCTTTAGCTAAGAAACAGAGATGAGTACTGAACTCTAGAGTCAGATACGACTGGCTTTTGAGCAAGGGAAACCTCTACCTTTACCTTTAGAAGCAGGGCCATAGCCAGGGGGGGGGGGGCAGGGGGGTGAAAACCCTCCTGAGCTAACAGCCCCCCCCCAACTGATCCTGGGATGCCAATGTTGTGTTTGTGTGTGTGTGTGTGTGTGTGTGACATTGTTGCCCCTCCTGAAAATCCCCCCCCCCCAAATCTCTCTCTCTCTCTCTCTCTCTCTCTCTCTCTCTCTCTCTCGAATCCTAACTACAGCCCTGGCTAGAAGCCTAACTCTTGCCTCTCTACACATAATTACAGGTAGAAAAGGATGCAAATAACACATCATTGTGGCTAAGAGTCCACAACATATTAGCCACATGTAGAATCTTCTTTTTTATGTTTTATGACTCATATTGTGCTGGTTTCCTGTTCTGAGGGCCATGCAGCAAGGTGATCTCAGTGAATTCTTCACATGTCACTGCTCATGCCCACTTATCCTGTGCCTAAGCCTGGCTGCAACCACTGCCTGTAGACGAGGGCCAGATGAACAGGTGGGCAGCTGTTGCATTATCCTGCACTGGGAGAGAGAATGCAGTCAGGCAGACTGCAGTAATTAGCTTGGGTGGCAGATGATGAGGGAGCAACACAGAGTCCTATCAGGGTATTAGGTGACAGAGCCATGCATAACAAGCAGACTGGTCTTCTCCCCTCAGGTGTGACAGAGAATGCCATCTCGTTGCCAGTGTTCCAATAAGATTCAGCAGCTAGGCTAGTTTGAATGGTGGTGGTGGTGGTGGGGCACCATCCTGATACCTGCCTCACCAGAGAGCACATAGGGATGGCAAGAAGGGCAACAACAGGACCAAAGAGTTGTCTGGTATCTGACAATCTGCCTTGTCTGGCTTAGTAGTTAAGATGCTGAACTTGATGACTGGAAGGTAGGCAAGTCAGCAGTTTGAGACCCAAGTGTTGCATGACGGAGTGAGTTCCCGTCTCTGTCCCAGCTCCTGCCAACCTAGCAGTTTGAAAGCAAGACATTGCAAGTAGATAAAAAGGCACCACTTCGGTGGGAAGGTAAACAGCATTCCGTGCATTCCGGTGTCTAGTCATGTCTGCCACACCAAAACTCTTAGTCTTCATAGGATGATATTGTACAAAGGTCTCCAGCACCTGTTCCTTTATTATTAAATAGCCTGCTTCAAAGAGACTGCATAACAAGATAGGTAAACAAATGGTTTACTTTTAAAAAGCACAAAATTGACAGAAAAATATTTACAGCTATTTCTATTCACTATGGAATATTTGTATTTATGGAATAGGAAATACCTTTGCTCTTTGAAAAGAAACTTATGTGTTTGTGTTTATTAACATCTGTTTAGAATTATATCCAATAAATGTTTGTGCCTCTTTCATGTCTGTTGCTAAAATTCAGTTGTATCTCATATGTGATACAGTAATTGTATCTGACCCATTAAATGTTGCAAAGATTTGATTTCTCTACAACTATTTGTGGTGCATGTAACAAACTGATCTTTGAAGGAATATGAATCCAGTTCAGCCCCAAATCATATTTAGATAAAGCTTGTTAAAGTTAAAAGCAGAATCATAGGAGATATCATCAAGAAAATTATCTACTGTATATTGAACAATGTATGAGGACAGGTAGACTAAAGCCAGCTTCCCATTTGCATGGGATAAAAAGTCTTGCCAACAATGGATGAAGGAAGACATCTATTAAAATGCATGGTGCCAGGTTTTGTGTTGTGTAATCCAGGTGACCTCAAGTGACAGTAGTCAAACAACTGAGGTGCCTGACTCAACCAACTCGCCTGTGGAAGGCAAGAATTGGTCAAAGGTGTCCCAATCCATTTTATTATTCAAGGAAGAGCAGCAAATGATACGCCCCACTCATTCAAGTCAAACACGCACAGTCTCCAAATTGTTTTGGCATATGGGATTGAAAATTTCACAGTAACTTCTTATTTATTTATTTTATATACCGCCCATCTGGGTATTATCCCACTCTGGGCGGTGAACAAAAAGAGAATAAATGACAACAATACAAATCAAAACTCACCACCACCAAATACATCATTAACAAAACAAAACTAAACTAAACTAAAATAATTGGCAAGAGGACATCGAAACTCCTTGCACCTGGCAGTGAAAATTTTTATAATAACAAAATCAATTATTTGTAAAAGGCGAAAGATTTATATTATCTGAAGAGAAAATATAGTCACTAAGAATTTGCCTTCCTTAGGGAACACAACATTTTATAATCTCCAAAATCTGTGGCCTGAGGTATCTCTTAACCCAATGGGAGAACCAGCCTTGTGCAATTGATGCTCCTTGTGCAATTGATGCTCCAGATAGTATGTACCTGGAATGTCTTCATCAAATGAGTGCTGCTACTCCAACCACTAGGTTTGAAGAGTCAAATTTATCAGGTCAGGTTTCTTTACTCTTTACAGTGCAAGATCAGCTGTGCCATAGTTTCTGCCTTACACCCCTTGATAACATTAAAAAGTCCAAATTCAAGGATAAGATGCTCTACTTCTGCTGACAACTGAAGCAACACAGTTGTAAGAAGGAAGCACCATTTAGATTCAGATTCCCATCTTTCAAGAATAAAACAGAAAGGACTATGTTTCAATGGCTTCCTTATTGCTTGACATAAATCCAATGGGTCCATATACAGTTTATTTTTGCCATCTGTTTCAGGTGATCCCTATGTTTTTAAATATAAACAATATATTTTATAATGAGTAAACACATATTTACCCCCAAATCTGACTTAAATCAGCTCAGCGTCTCAAGTGATTAAGATGCTGAACTTGACGGCTGGAAGGTCAGAGTTTGATTCCCAAGTACTGCATAACAGAGTGAGGTCCCATCTCTGTTCCAGGTCCTGCCAACCTAGCAGTTCGAAAGCAAGAAATTGCAAGTAGATAAATAGGGACCACTTTGGTGGGAAGGAAACAGCATTCCATGTGCTCCAGTGTCTAGTCATGCCTGCCACATGAACATGGAAACGTCTGCAGAAGCAGACAGCACTGGCTCTTCGGCTTGGAAACAGAGATGAGCACTGAACCCTAGAGTTGGGTACGACTGGCTGTCAAGCAAGGGCAACCTTTACCTTTACCTTTACTAATCCAAAATATATTGTGGTTGATATGTTTGACTGGGAGCAGAAAGATCCATGTTTGAGTCTTCAATGCTCCACAGAACAAACTTTCTCCTCCACTGTTTCTCCCTCTCTAGCTGTATCTACCTTCCATACTTGTTGTGAAGATGAGATGGTGACTGAGAAGGACAGCTGTCCACATTACTTTAAGTTCACTGGGGCAAAGGTAGGATATAAATGTAATAAGATCATTGACTTTTTTTAAAAAAGATCAGGTTGAGAATCCATCGTAGATTTGGTTGCAGACACGTTCTCTACCCATCCTTTAAGAAAAGTCAAAGAGAAAAAAAGTCCCTCCTTCCTCCTTCCACCCCTAGAAGGAAGTTTTGCATTTTAACCACACACACCCAGTGATTCAACGTGTCAACACTTTCCTAATATACCGTATTTGCCGGCATATAAGATGCATTGGAATGTAAGTCCCTATTACTGTATTACCAAAACAGCCCAATATAGGCCACTATATACAATATAAGATACACTCCATTTTCCCAGTGTATTTTAAGTGGGGAAAATGGGTCTTTTACACCAGCAAATATGGTAGGTTGCACTTGCTCAAAAGCCAATCATATCTGACTCTACGGTTAGAACATAAGAACAGCCTTGCTGGAACAGGCCACAGCCCATCCAGTCCAGCATTCTGTCTCACACAGTGGCTCACCATTTCCTTCAGGGTATTCCCAAGCAGATGCCTTCACCTACTTAGGATTCCCTGGAAATGATATTGAGAGATATCCTGCCTATCTCTCCAACCCGGAGGTTGTCCTTAAGTATCCATAATTATAGCCATTGATACTCTTGTCCTCCATGAACTTGTCTAATCCTTTCTTAAAGCTGTCAAGGTTCAGTGCTCATCTCTGTTTATAGACAAAGAGCCAGTGGTATCTGCTTCTGCAGATGTTTCTGTGGACATGTGGCAGGCATGCCTCAACACCAGAGTCCACAGAATGCTGTTTACCTTCCCACCAAAGTGGTTGCTTTTGAACTTCTAGGTTGGCAGGAGCTGGGACAGAGACAGAAGCTCACTCCATCATGCAGTACGCAGGAATCAAAATCTGATCTTCCAGTCAGCGAGTTCAGCATCTTAATCACTTGAGCCACCACAGTCCCTCTCCTAATATAGGTTTAAACAAAAACTATGTCTTCCTTTGTTAGAACAGAGGAAATGTTTAATCTCCCAATATAGTGAAATGGCTGTCTTCCTAATCCAGTGATGGCAAACCTTTTAGAGACCGAGTGCCCAAACTGCAACCCCAAACCCACTTATTTATCACAAAGTGCCAACACAGCAACAGGGGAGGAAGGAAATGCTCCCATTGGGCTGCTGGGCAGAGGGGTGGGGTGAACTTTGTGCTGGGGGAGGGAAGAAGTGCTCCCATTGGGCTGCTGGGTGGAGGGGCGGGGCAAACTCTTTGCTGGGGTGACTGCATGGGTGCCCATAGAGAGGGCTCCAAGTGCCCACGGAGAGGTCTCCAAGTGCCACCTCTAGCACGCATGCTATAGGTTTACCATCACCAAAAAGGTGCAGGTAAGAGTGCTCTAGGGAATGGGTTGTTTTCCTCCAGCAATTATGTTGTGTGATCACCAGAAGAAAGGTTGAACCAGTCCTTCCTTGAAGCAGACCAAATGGCAGGACAAATGGCCACCATCTGATTGCCTCCTTTAGTGTAAGGGACCAAAGACAATGAAACAGCCGAAGGGTTGGCTTAACACAGGTTTATTGCATGATGATCCGGAGGAACATGTGGTAATGGCGGATGAGTAGCTCAATATATACAGCTGGCTATACATTTGAATGTGGCTCGTCGACAGACTATTGGTTGCTGCCTGCGTGACGTCGTAGAAGGTCACGCCCTTCTTGACCAGGTGAAGAGGTCGCGGGGAATCTTCCCGCGCTGCTGAACCAGGTGGATCTGAGCCATGAGAGCTGGACGCTCGCTACTGCCCTCTGGTGGTCACTAGCTCGCGCCCCCTTATCAGGTTTACATTGATACAGCTGATGGTTATAATGTTGCACACAGAAAGGTTACATTGCTAACACATGGCAAGGTACATTGTTAAAGGCACAGCTTTACAGAACACAACATCCCTCCCCCCTAGGATGAGACGAAGTCTCTCAGCCAAGATGGCTTGTTGCATGTGCGTTTGGGCCGTGAAGAGGGCTGCCCCCCCGGGGGCGTTATTGCTTCTTTGTTCCCTGGTCCCTTGTCCTGAAATAGGAGAGGGAGACTTGTTAGTGGCTTGCCGCTGTCTGGCGGCCTTAGGGGAAGGGAAAAACTCCATTGTGGGCAGACCGGGGGCAGTCGGGGCTAACGAAAAACCCCTCTTCTCGCTTGGACGGGTGGGGGACAACTCCGAAACCCCCCCCGGTTCTGAAAATCAAAATCTAACTTAGTAGGGGTGTCCGCATTTGTGGGGACCTTCCGCGAGATATGTATGGGGTCGGGTCCTTCCTCCTCGGAAAGATCCCCCAGGGTATCTACGAGGATATCCTCCTCCCCCCTTGGTGGGGGCCCGCGGTCCCCCTTCCCTCCCCCTTGGGCTGAACGGGTGGGGGAGAACCCTAACGCTGACTTATTCCCTGCTTGGTCTGTGCCCTGCTCATCGGAGACCCTGCGTCGGAGCTGGTCCGCGTGCCGCCTCCACAGGAGCCCTGTGCTGGTTTCCACGCGGTACGACACGGGGCCGGTTTGCTCCACAACTACGCCCGGTACCCAGGCTGGGCCCGTGCTGGCGTAATTCCTGCAATGCACGGGGGCGCCTACACTGAAACTCTTTGTAGCCTCTACCCCGATGTTCCTTCCTTTGTCCTCTACCCTCGTGGGGTCTAGCCTAGTAAGGATGGTGGTCAGTTTCCTGCGCATTAAGAGCTCTGCGGGGGAGTATCCTGACGCCAATGGGGTCACCCTGTACCCTAGCAGAAACTGACACACTTGTAGGTTCAGATCCCCTGGGCCCATGCGCCGCAACGCGTCCTTCGTGGTGCGGACAAGGCGCTCTACCTGGCCATTGGTGGCCGGGTGAAATGGGGCGGAGGTGATATGCCGAACGGCGTTAATCTCCATGAATGCCCTAAACTCGGAGGACGTGAAACAACTAGCGTTGTCGCTAATTAACGTGTCGGGTATGCCGAACGTGGAAAAGAGCCTCCGCAAATGCCTAATGGTCTGGGCCGAGGAGGTGCTCGTGACTGGGATAACCTCCAACCATTTGGAGAAGGCGTCCACTACAAGAAGGAACAGGGTGCCTCTGAACGGGCCCGCGAAATCAACGTGCACCCGGGACCACGGCCCCTTAGCCGTGTCCCATTCCCTGTGGGGAAGGCGGGCCTCTTCTGGTCTGGAGGATTGGCAACTTTCACAAGTGCCGACCATGTGCTCGATGTCGGCGTCTAGTTGGGGCCACCAGAAGTAACTCCGGGCCAGCGCCTTGGATCGCACGATGCCGGGGTGGCTGACGTGCAGCAGTTTGAGCACCCGCGGCCGAAGGGAAGTGGGAATCACCACCCGCTGCCCCCACAAGAGGCACCCCCTCTCTAGGGACAGTTCTAGCTTTTTTCTGAAAAATGGAGCGAACTCCTCCGCTGGGGAGGACGCGGGCCACCCTTTCTGCACCCAGGAGCTTACTGCCGCTAACGTCTTGTCCTTCTCTGTCGCTTTGGCAATGTCGGCGGGCATTACGGGGGGCGAATCCAGCACCTCTATCATGAGGACCTGATGGTCCCGCTCCCCCTTGCTCACCTGGCTGGGCGTTAGGGGGAGGGGAGACCTTGATAGAGCGTCCGCATGGCTGATCTCTTTCCCGGGCCGGTAGACCAACGCGTGCTGATACGCGTTGAGAAAAATGGCCCACCTGAGCATCCTTGGGGACAGGATCTGTGGGGTGGGCTTATCCGCGGTAAAGATGCCTAGCAGGGGCTTGTGGTCCGTTAAAATGGTGAAGGGGCGGCCATACAGAAAATCGTGAAATTTTTTCGTCCCCGCGACTATTGCTAGTGCCTCCCTGTCTGTCTGTGCGTAGTTTCTCTCCGCTTGGGACAGGGACCTGGAGTAAAATGCTATCGGGGCCTCCCTTCCGTTTTCCAACACGTGGCACAGCACCGCCCCCACCCCCACTGGAGATGCATCACAGGTCAGAACTACTGGGCGTTTGGGGTTGAAGTGGGTCAATATGGCGTCGGACGCCAGGAGGCTCTTTAGCTCACTAAATGCCCTTTCTTGGTCATCGCCCCACTTCCATGCCTGGTGTTTCTTTAGCAGTTTGTGTAGCGGCTCAGCCACCGCTGCCTTTCGGGGGAGGAAGGAGTGGTAAAAGTTGAGCAGCCCTAGGAACGACTGCAACTCGGGCTTGGAGGTGGGGCGGGGGGCTTTCTTAATGGCTGCCACCTTGGACTTGGATGGTTTTATTCAATTCAATTCAATTCAATTCAAATTTTAATTTGTACCCCGCCCTACTCAGCTTGTAGGCCAACTCAGGGCGGCTTCCAACATAATTAAGAATACAACAAAACAAAATATAATAAACATACAAAATGTCAATAAAAATAAATATACATTCGGAACAAAAATGCAATGCACACAATTCCTATAAAAACAGCATATAAACTGAGTATCAGCAAACCCTGAAACACAGTAACAAAAATAAAGCAATCAGGCAAAGATGCATCATAAATACAATAATCAGAGCATGGATACATAAGTCATGCATCGAACAACAATACAATAATAATACAATACATTAATGAAATCAGAAAAGAAAACATCAGTCTCAAAAAAAAAAATAAGTTATAACATAGCAAAATTAATTACACAATCCTTCGGCCACCAATATCCCCAAAACAGAACCCCATGTCTTGCACGTCCCTGACGGAGCCAAAGAAGAGGACGACCTGGCCTTTAAGGCCAGGAAATGGACCGGCAACTCTGGTGGTACAACTTTGGTGGAAAAGTCCAGCCGCGGCAATACTGGTCAGCTGCGTTCCCACCACCCCCGCCGGACAGGGCGGGGGAGGGAGCCAAAGGTGGAATCACGGTCCTTTATACTCCCCGCCCGGCGGGCCAAGGGGAGAGGCTCAGCTGGGCTCCTCTTCCCTCCCCTGACTGTCTGAGCCAGAGGAGGGGGCCAAAGATGGTACGGGTGTCTCTAGTGCGCTGGCGGTGGCTTTTTCAAGCCTCGCTGCAGAGACGAGGCTCAGCTGGGCTCCTCTTCCCTCCCCTGACTGTCCGGGCCAGAGGAGGGGGCCAAAGATGGTGTGGGCGTCTCTGGTGCGCTGGCGGTGGCTTTTTCAAGCCTCGCTGCAGAGACGAGGCTCAGCTGGGCTCCTCTTCCCTCCCCTGACTGTCCGGGCCAGAGGAGGGGGCCAAAGATGGTGTGGGCGTCTCTGGTGCGCTGGCGGTGGCTTTTTCAAGCCTCGCTGCAGAGACGAGGCTCAGCTGGGCTCCTCTTCCCTCCCCTGACTGACCGGGCCAGAGGAGGGGGCCAAAGATGGTGTGGGCGTCTCTGGTGCGCTGGCGGTGGCTTTTTCAAGCCTCGCTGCAGAGACGAGGCTCAGCTGGGCTCCTCTTCCCTCCCCTGACTGTCCGGGCCAGAGGAGGGGGCCAAAGATGGTGTGGGCGTCTCTGGTGCGCTGGCGGTGGCTTTTTCAAGCCTCGCTGCAGAGATGAGGCTCAGCTGGGCTCCTCTTCCCTCCCCTGACTCACACAGGAGTCACACAAAACCCTAGGAACTCAACCTCGGTTGCGAAGAAGACACATTTGTCCTTTCGCAGCCTCAGCCCCGCCTTTTCGAATATTGTCAGGACCTTCCCCAACCTCTTGGCCAATTCAGCCCGACTCCCCCCCGTTATTAACACGTCATCAAAATAAGGCAACACCCCCTCCAGTCCCTTCAGGAGGCGTTCCACGAGTGACTGGAAAATTCCTGGCGCCGAATTCACGCCGAATTGGAGGTGCGTCACCTGGAACGCCCCCTTATGGGTAACTATGGTCTGCGCAGCAGCTGCGGCAGGGGACACTGTAAGCTGCTGGTAGGCCTGTGCTAAGTCGAGCTTAGCGAAACACTTCCCCCCGTGTAACCTGGCCAGCAGATGGCTGACTACCGGCACCGGATATGCATTCGGGCGGATCGCCTTGTTGATGGTGCACTTGTAGTCGGCGCATATGCGGACCTCCCCATTGGCTTTTAGTGCGGTTACAATTGGAGTTTCCCACTCCGCAGAATCATCAGGCACAAGGATCCCCTGACCCACCAATTTGTCCAGTTCCGCCTCTATCTTGTCCTTGAGTGCGAACGGCACCCGGCGTGGTTTAAGGCGAATTGGGCGGACCTCCGGGTCCAGGTCGAAAGTCACTGGGGGCCCCTTGAATTTCCCCAGTCCCTTTTTGAAGACTTCAGGGTGTGCCTCGCACACCTCCTGGATCGGGTCAGACCCATCGGCGTGCATCCCAACGGCGTGCACCCCCCCAATAAACAAACCCAGGGGCTGGAACCATTGAGTCCCGAGGAGGCTGCAATCTCCCCCTTTGAGCACGACTAGGGGAAGGGACGCGGCGTGTTTCTTGAATTGGACCTGAAATTCTCCAACCCCCAACACTGGAATGCTGTTCCCTTGCACGTCCCGTAGTGTGGACCTCAACGCTTTGAGCTTGGGTCGCTTGTGGGGGGCAATTCCCAAAAACTCCCTCTGGGAAATGATAGAATATGAGGACCCCGAGTCAATTTCCATCCTAATGGGAACCCCTTGGACTCGTACCTCAACAAAGTAGCGGGGGTGTCCTGTAGACACGCTGAACACTGGGGCGTCGTCCTCGCTGCCGTCGGAGATGCGGCCCACGCCGTCCAGCTTCCGCGTGGCCTGGGCGCCGTCCTTTGGTCTCGTTGAGCGGTCTTGTCCCGCGGAGCGGTCTGCGGAGCTCCTCCGGGTCTCGCGCTTCTTCCTGCACACCTTGGCGATGTGCCCGCGGCGGCCGCAGTTGTGGCACTCGGCCTTCCGGAACGGGCACTTTATGCGGTCGTGGGCCGCTCCACAGCCGTCGCATCGCCGGCTCTCCTTCCGGACCCTCCGGACGTCCTCGTCGTCGCTGCTCTCTGTGGACGACCTCGAAGTTCGCCGGGCCGCCTGTACCGGAGCCTCTGCCTTGCTCGACTTCGGCCGCCAGTCCTGGAGTTCTTGGCCTTTGTAGCTTCTGCGGCCTGGGCCGCTCTGACGACCTCCTGCAACGTGGGAGGCGGCTCTTGGTTCATTAATGTGCGCTGGGTCTCGGCGTCGTTCAGGCCGCACAGCACACAGTCTCGGAGGGTGATTTCAGCATTCTCCCATTTGCACGGGCCGGCCGCCAGCCGCAGGGCCGCCACGAATGCGGCGACCGTCTCCCCGGGCGCTTGGACTCGCCTCCAGAACGCACTCCGAGCGGGAAACATCGCCGTGGCGGGCCGGACGTGCTCACGCAGCATCTGCATGAGTTCCTTGGCCTTGAATTCGCTCACCCTCCTCGGTGCAATCAGGTCCACCAAGGTCCTTTTGGTTTCCTGTCCGAGCATCCTGGTGAAGATGGCCCTTTTCTTCGCCTCTTCCGTGACTTCGGACTCGATCAGTGCGGCCTGGAAGTCCATCTCGAAGATCTCCCAGTCGCCCGGTTTCCTGATTTCGAAACCGGCGCATGTCTTGGTCCCGTGGGCTGCCATATCCCACCTTCGTCGCCAATTTAGTGTAAGGGACCAAAGACAATGAAACAGCCGAAGGGTTGGCTTAACACAGGTTTATTGCATGATGATCCGGAGGAACATGTGGTAATGGCGGATGAGTAGCTCAATATATACAGCTGGCTATACATTTGAATGTGGCTCGTCGACAGACTATTGGTTACTGCCTGCGTGACGTCGTAGAGGGTCACGCCCTTCTTGACCAGGTGAAGAGGTCGCGGGGAATCTTCCCGCGCTGCTGAACCAGGTGGATCTGAGCCATGAGAGCTGGACGCTCGCTACTGCCCTCTGGTGGTCACTAGCTCGCGTCCCCTTATCAGGTTTACATTGATACAGCTGATGGTTATAATGTTGCACACAGAAAGGTTACATTGCTAACACATGGCAAGGTACATTGTTAAAGGCACAGCTTTACAGAACACAACACCTCCTTAGTCTAAATTTTGTATGTAGACATGCCATCCATCAGGCAACTATTAGATCTGTTCTAAAGTGCAAGAAAGCAACAGAAACCTTTGTGCTGATGTTCCATCTGATAAATTGTGAATGATGAAGGTAAGGCGGAGCTCTTTCATTTGCTGAACAAGTTACCCAACAAATGTTTTATGGACCGATGTTGTTGGACTTTGTCTTGTAACATCTGGGTTTATATTCTTACTTGGCTGTGAAGCCCACCCTGAAACAAAGGGATTGGCAAATGCTAGGGAGCAGTGCTAGAGAACAGAGCTGTGTAGCCCATCCCACACCCCACCCGCCCAAGCTAACCTATCACCTTCAAATGTGGAGATGAATTGTCTCCTGATGTAGAAGTGGTATTCAGGCCTATTTACTGTAGGTATCATGTCTGAATTAGTATAGGGTTAAAAGGAGGCATGTATGTAGAGTCCCATACCCACTCAGAAGAATTTCAGAGCTTTATGCATTTAGCACAAAGCTCTGCCACAGAGCCTATATGTGCATTCAGCTGAACACACTTATACTGACATTGTGACTCTGAACCTTGACATACCTGTCAAGTTGCGGCGATGAAAATAAGGGAAGGTTTCCGGGTGCTGGCGTACGCATGCGTAGTAACCCATTTGTGCATGTGCAGTAACCCCTTTGCACATGCACACATGCACAGTAACCCTTTGCGCATGTGCAGAAACCCCTTTGCGCATGTGGACATGCACAGAAACCCCTTTGTGCATCGCAGAAACCCATTTGTGCATTGCAGAAACCCCTTTGCGCATGCACGCATGCGCAGGAACCCCTTTCCTGGCCATTTCAATTATGGGATGGCGGTGGGAAAGAGGGGGAAAGATCAGTGAATTACAGAAAATCCTGGCCAAAATGGGATACTTGACAGGTATGAACCTTGATAAAACAGAACCCTTACTGATGGTTACACCATTAAGGGGGCTTCATCTAAACAGTCTCTGTTGTAGATTTTTATGTTAAATATATTTCCGAGTGGAATGGAGACATAGGGCTTGTGTATGTCTCTGCCACTCTTTTACCTCAATTCAGTATCAGGTGTAACACTTTAATGGGATTTCAGCTGCCCTTCCATTTACCATTTGTGCATAACATGGCGGGAGAGAATGCAATCTTGTCCCTTGCTCAGGCAGCAAAATGGATCTCCATAGCTGACCAAAGCATTAGGCAATCTGAAATGGCTGCCTCAGGTGCTTGATTCTGGGTTTCACAAAGTGACAGAAAACTATTTGTTGTTATATAGATCATTATTGTATTATTACAGCTGCGAAGCTTGTGGGAGTTTCTGCCCTTGCTCAAAAGCCAGTCGTATATGACTCTAGGGTTCAGTGCTCTGTTTATAGCCAAAGAGCCAGCACTGTCTGCTTCTGCAGACATTTCCATGGACATGTGGCAGGCATGACTAAACACCAGAGTTCACGGAATGCTGTCTCGAACTGCTGACCTTCCGACCTTCCAGTCAACAAGTTCAGCATCTTAACCACAAAGCCACCACAGTCCATAACGTGACTAGCCATGGGTATTACAACCATGCACCTGGATGGGGAACAGAAGGATGCTTGTGATTTCATTTCAGAAAGAAAAAAAATGTTTCACTGGTGAGCCAATACATTAATTATTAGTTTCCTAACCAAAAAAGAGAGGACATTCAAGCATCTGGTGCCATCTTGTGGCCTCTCTGTGAAAGTTTTCTTGTTCATTAAAATCAAATGCTTACAGTAGGAATGAGATGTGATAAGGAAAATACGAAGCTATTTCCTCATTCATAGTTTAAAGGTAAAGTTAAAGGTTTCCCTTGCTCGAAATCCATTTGTATCCGACTGGGGTTCATTGCTCATCTCTGTTTCAAAGCCGAAGAGCCAGCACTGTCTTCTTCTGCAGACGTTTCCGTGGTCATGTGGCAGGCATACTAGACACCGGAGCACATGGAATGCTGTTACCTTCCCATCAAAGTGGTCTCTATTTATCTACTTGCAATTTCTTGCTTTCAAACTGCTAGGTTGGCAGGAGCTGGGACAAAGACGGGAGCTCATTCTGTCCTGCAGTACTCGGGAATCGAACTGCTGATCTGTTAAATGTTTATCTTCAGCAGGATTTTGCCTATGTGTTCTAGGAAAGCATTGTAACCATTCCATCTTGGTGGTCTGGTCACCTGACGTCATTACTCCTAACCTCAATAACACACTCAAAACTCCTTTGCCATGTTAAGGTGTACATTCAAGGAGTTACACATAAGCACTCCTTTCCACCAAATACATGGGAATTATTGTGGCCCACATGTAGTATGCACATTGACTTGACTCAAATGATGTCTCATTCCTTTGGATTAAAATATCTCCACCCTGCAAGTTTTCCATTGATACAACTAACCAGACAATAAATCCAGGTAGCACTTGCTCTGTATAACACACAAATGCTAACACGATTTCTCTGATTCCCAGTTTGCAATAGATTTCATGTAGAGCCATTATCATGCGCAAGATCCCTGGTGTGTCTGGTTATTCCTTTCAGTCTTCCTCACCCGACTCAGGTGTCAAATGTAGTGGTATTTGGTATTCCATGTAATGCAATCAATCACACAGACAGAAGCATGTTAGGACTTTGGTTCCCACTCTGACATCACTGAGGACTGGCAGAAATAATATTCCTTTGTATTTTATTTTAGGCATGCAGATAATGCTTGAAGGGCTATTGGGAATAATCCAGGTAACATTTAGTAAGCTCCTTGCCTTAACCCTTACTCTGTTAATAGAACAGATTCGGGACTTGATTAATGCATTATATATTGACTTAAACTGTCCTGATTTCCTGCTTTTGAGAAAAGGACCTTGGAGATGTGGGGAGGGGGAAATACACAGTGCTGGGCAAGTCAACAAACTTATCCTAAGCAAATGTACTTGTGCTGTCTCATCGGTTTTAAAGGAGTTTAGCAATACTGGTTATCATTTTTTTTCATTATCACTTTTCCATTATCTCAAGGGAGTGGGCAGTTTTCACAACATGACAGGGGGAGGGAAATTGTCTTTGGTAAAAGACAACCCTATGGTCCAAAAGCCAGCATGCAATCTAATTTTACTTGTGAATAGATTCCGTGGCGTTCACAGCTCAATTAAATGCAAAATTTAGATTTTTTTTTTAAAGAAAAGAACAGATACAATAATAAACTGAAGCTATTCCTCCATGAACAAAGCATGTCCTGTAATTCATTTTTCTTCGAAATAGTTTTTTGAACTTTGAACGTGGGCATAGGATTGCAGTGGAGCATCCTTGTTTACTCAGAGGTAAACCCACGGTTTCCCCTGACAATATGTGCAAATGACTGCAACTGTCCTGCTCGATCCTATGCCAATTGCCTTCAATGTAAACAGGAGCTGGATGTTCCTCTTAATAATAAGGATCTCAGGCCATCAAATCAAAATCAGATTGAAGGCAACCCTTTCTGGGGTTTCTAGGTAGAAAATACTCAGAAGTACAGTGGTACCTCGAGTTACAAATTTAATGTGTTTCAATTTGTAACTCGAATTTCCCATAGGAATATTCGCATTGAAAACCAAAATTCATAACTTGAAACTCCCTGCCAGATGAAGTGGTGACAGCTGTCAGTCTTGACAGCTTCAAGAAAGGATTAGACAAGTTCATGGAGGACAACGGTATCAATGGCTATAATTATGGATACCTAAGGACAACCTCCGGGTTGGAGAGATAGGCAGGATATGCCATTTCCAGGGAATCCTAAGCAGGTGAAGGCATCTGTTTGGGAATAATACCCTGAAGCAAATGGTGAGCCACTGTGTGTGACAGAATGCTGGACTGGATGGGCTCCTGTGGCCTGTTCCAGCAAGGCTGTTCTTATGTAACATGATATCCCATAGGAATGCATTGAAAACCAATCAATCTGTTCTGGCAAAATTCGTAACTCAAGCCATTATTTTCAATTGATGTTCATTCGTATTGTGAAAATTTTGTAACTCGAACCATTTTGTCACTCGAGGTACCACTGTAGTTTACCGTTTCTTTCTTCTCTCCCTGTGTCATACCTGTCTACCTTCCTGGATTGGCCAGGATTTCCCGATTTTTGGCGCCGATTTGCGCCATTTCCCGCCCGCAGCTGCCAAAACCCTGGAATTGGCAGTGGGGGAAAAAAGGTACTGCGCATCCCTTCTGCACAGATCGCCTTCTACGCATGTGTAGAAGGCTTTTACGCTTGCATAGAACCCTTCTACGCTTGCGTAGAACCCTTCTACGCATGTGTAGAAGGCGATCTGTGCAGAAGGGGATCATAGACGCCTTCTACGCATGCGTAGAAGAGTTCTACGCAAGCGTAAAAGCCTTCTACGCATGCGTAGAAGGCGATCTGCACAGAACGGTTCTGCGCAGGTCCTGTAGAAGGCGACCTGCGCAGAACCGTTCTGCGCAGGTCCCGTATTTTCCGGAGCTGCGGTTGACAGGTATGCTCTGTGTATGTTCTGGGTCTTTGCAGTTTGCTCAAGGCTACACCGGCTGGCTCTTCTCCAACGAGGCGCTGTGGGGAATCGAACTTGCAACCTCTGTCTCTACAGCCAGATGCCAACGACGTTTTCCAGAGAAACAAGGTAGTTCAGTGGTCGGATGAGCCTGACCATTAAGTAGTAGACGGCCCTACGTCTAGTATGTGCTGCTTCCGAAGAGGTAATGTAGACTAACGATGTTACCTAGGAAATGCATCTGCACAGACTCGAGCCTTGGTCACACCCACCCTCCGTCCACGTGTGTTTCGCCAAGGAGGAAAATAAGCAGGAAGGGACTCATGTACTTAAGCCTAAAAGAAAAGAGATCATCTGTAGTACCGTTCCTTTGCAGGGTACGCAAAGGAGGAGCAGCGTTCCTTAGTAAAGTTACTCGCTCGTTACAGAGCCCCCGCTTCCATGTTCTGACTCAAAGGGCAAACTTCAGTGAGTAAGTTTGTGTTCTGTGGATACTCTTCGATTAGGTGAGAAATACCTGTTTTATTTATGTTAAGTGATCATATATTGTATGCTTCGTATTATGTGCTGTCAAGTCGGAACCGAATTGCACCAACCCCTAGAATGGCTTTCAAGGAAAGGGATTTAAAGGAGTGGTTTTACCATTTCCACGACTCCAGTGAGTTTCCAATGGATGAGCGGGGGATCGAACTTAGGTCTCCTAAGGACGTCGCTCTGTCTGGGTATTGTATTTTAGGAAACATGTATTTTCCCTATCCTGGCTTTAAGAAGATTGTCACTTTTTTTAAATGGGGTTTTTATTGGTTTTTTAAAATGTGATTGGTTTTATTTTCGGTGGGCCGCCCAGAGTCTTCGGAGTTGGGTGGCAATATAAATCAGAAAAATATAAATAAATAAATAAATAAGTAAAGGTTTCCCTTGCTCGAAAGCCAGTCGTATCCGACTCTAGGGTTCAGTGCTCATCTCTGTTTCAAAGCCGAAGAGCCAGCACTGTCTACTTCTGCAGACGTTTTCGTGGGCATGTGGCAGGCATGACTAGAGTGTACCTTCCCACTGAAGTGGTCCCTATTTATCTACTTGCAATTTCTTGCTTTCGAACTGCTAGGTTGGCAGGAGCTGGGACAAAGACGGGAGCTCATTTCGTCCTGCAGTACTCAGGAATCGAACTGCTGACCTTCCGCCTCCCAGTCAGCGTCTTAGCCACTGCAGTCCATAAATAAATAAATAAATAAATCCATCCAATTCCAGGCTTGAAAAAAGAATTGTGATGCCTATAAGAAGACTTCGTAGCAGACTTTGCATTAGATGGGAAGTCTTAAGGTGATTTCTCTCCGAGTTTCTATCTAAAACTATGCCAAACTTGTTAATGAAAATGTAGCCTGCAAGGAAAGGGCTGCAAGTTTTGTCGTGTGAATGTAGAAATACTTGCTTGATTCGAATTAATCAAAGAGCTACAGTACATGTCTCTGGTCTGGGTTATGACTGTGAAAATCCAAAGTTATGTTGTTGATTGTGAGAGAATGAAACATACATATGCAAGGTCTGAGGTTTTTGAACGCTCTAACTTTAATAGGATCCCTCTGTGATGACAGCTAACTAGTGGGCTTTACAGCTAATCCTGGGCTACATGCCTGGTTGTGAAAGACATTGGCTAGTTGTGCCTCACTATTTCATGAAACTTGAGGGTTTATTTAATGCAGGGATTCTCAATCTGCGGCCTGTGGGCAAGATGCAGCCCCCGGCACCATTTCATGTGCCCCCCACCACCTCCACTACATCAGGAAGTGCCATGTGGTGGAGGAAGGGCAAAATGGCCATTCGGCCCCCAAAGCTGTCTGAGGGAGTGTGACCCGGCCCCCGGCTTAAAAAGGTTGAGAACTCCTGATTTAATGGCATAGCTGAACATTTTCTTGCAGCAAAATGTTTCAGGGTAAGATCAGAAACAGTAAGTAAATTTTAAGCAATATTGTCTGCTTTCCAAAGTTGTTTGGTTGAGTCACCTTGAATGTTCCTGAAATGCAATTCGAAAATTGAGAGAGTCCAAACACTCCAAGAGGCCCAATTGGAATGCATACCCAGAAGGAAAAAGGGCACTGCCAGGTCCAAGAGGACTCCGATGTGGCTTACAGGAGCTGTTCGGGAAGTGATCAAGAGCAAGAAAAGCTCATTTAGAAGATGGAAGGCTTGTCCGAATGAGGACAGCAGGCAGAAACATAAATTCTGGCAGAACAAATGCAAGGCAACAATCAGGAAAGCAAAGCAAGACTTTGAGGAGCGTATAGCTAAAAATACTCAGAGAAATAACAAAGACTTCTTTAAGTACATTAGAAGTAAGAACCCAACTAGGAAGGCCATTGGACCATTAGATGACAATGGAAGGCAAGGGGTTATTAAAGAGGAAACAGAGATTGCAGAGAGACTCAATGAATTCTTTGCTTCAGTATTCACTGAAGAAGACAGAGACCACATGCCCAAAACAGAGCCTATCTTTGTAGGGAGGGAAACCGAAGAATTAAGCTAGATAGAAATAACCAGGGAGGAGGTCCTTGCATGTCTTGTTAAACTAAATGCTAACAAATCACTAGGACCAGATGGCATCCATCCACAAGTTCTCAGGGAACTTAAAGATGAAATTGCTGATCTCCTAGCCAAAATATATAATCTTTCCCTCAAATCAGGGTTTGTGCCTGGTGACTGGAAGGTAGCGAATGTAACACCAATTTTCAAAAAAGGATCCAGTCAGTTTGACATGTGTCCCAGGTAAAGTGATGGAAACCATCCTAAAAGATAGAATTAATAGGCTCATAAGAAGAGAAGGTGCTGCTAAAGGAGAGCCAACATGGCTTTTGCAAGGGCAAATCATGCCTCACTAATCTGTTGGAATTTTTTTGAGAGTGTCAACAAGCATGTGGATAAGGGGGATCCAGTTGAAATTGTTTATCTGGACTTTCAGAAGGCTTTTGACAAGGTCCCACACCAAAGGCTCTTGAATAAACTTACCAGTCATGGAATAAAGGGACAGGTCTTGTCCTGGATCAGCAACTGGCTAAGGGACCGGAAACAGAGGGTTGCACTAAATGGACACTTCTTCAAGTGGAGGGAAGTAAAGAGTGGGGTCCCCCAAGGTTCAGTACTGGGACTTAATTTAATTTAATTTTAATTTAATAGTCATATTTATATATGCCACCCACTCAGGCAGAACCCGACTCAGGGCGGCATTACAACAAGTTCTAAAAACACATAAAAACACTTTAAAAGACCCACATCCCACCCACTTTAAAAGACCCATATCCCACCCACCCATCCCACCCACTATAAAAAGAAGAAGAAGAGAGAGTTCTTAATTGTTTACATAAGCCAGCAGGCGGGGACCGTGTTCCCATTCGGGCCCCCCCCACACCTGCCCTGCCAGCCAGGTCTTCAATCCTTTCCTGAAGGGCAGCAATTCTCTTTGAAGTCTTAGATCTGTTGGCAGGAGGTTCCAGAGAGTTGGTGCGGACATGGAGAAGGCCCTCCTTTGGGTGCTGGATAGATGTGCACCCCTAGCTAATGGCACTATTAGAGAGCCCCTCCGGTCTGCTCTGGTTGGACGGGCAGACACTCTTGGGATGATGCGGTCCCCTGCTTTTCAACTTCTTCATAAATGATCTAGAAGTAGGAGCAAACAGCAAGGTAGCCAAATTTGCTGACGACACTAAATTATACAGGGTAGTGAAAACTGTGAGAGATTGTGAGGAGCTCCAGAGGGATCGCTTGACACTGGGGGAGTGTGCAAAACAGTGGCAAATGAGTTTCAACATGTGGCAGGCATGACTACTTTCAATTTCTTGCTTTCAAACTGCTAGGTTGGCAGGAGCTGTGACAAAGACGGGAGCATATTCCGTCCTGCAGTACTCGGGAATCAAACTGCTGACCTCCTGCCTTCCAGACAGCATCTTAGCCACTTGAGCCACTGCAGTCCCGATGCTAGGCAGAAGGCAGTCCCGAAACACTTGACAGTGATCCTCCAAACTGCTGATTTGGTTTTCTTTTGGAGTGCTTGAATACTAGCTTGATTATGCATGTACATTTATAGAAGCCTCCTAATCCAGTGTACTGTTTGTTTAAGAAACTACAATGGATTCTGTCATATCCTCAAAAATAAGGAAATAGGAAGATAGTTATCTTATCTGCAGAGTTTGGAACAGTTACTTTGAGATTACAGCTCCCATGATTCTACGGATTCTAGACTTCTAACAAACTGAACTTATATATATAAGTTCTTCAGGTTGATTTAGCTAGATTTCCAGGACTATATAGTCAAACTTGTGTGATGTTAGTTTCCAGATCCTTCTAAAAAAACTGCAACAGAAATATGGGAAGTATTTTGAGCAACTATTCTGTAGAAGATCACAGGAAAATGAATCACAATGTAAAACACATAGTTTCCCTTATGGTATTCTAAAGCATAAACTGGCTCAATAGCTCAAAAAAGGTTCATCATAATTAGCAAAAAGTATTATATTTGCATTGGTTTTGTCAGGTTTTAAATTTAGCCAGAGTCTGAGGAATACATGACACACAGCTGAGGCATGCATTATTTGTTGAAATGTAGATTATTTCAAACCACCCGAGAAGGGCCATTTATTTTTATGACAATTACACAGTGCTGTGTCCACACATACGTTGGCACATCTAGTTTGCTTGGTAAAGTTTGCAGGATTCCCTGCAGCTCAAAGATGTCTCCAGCTCATGATCCTTACAGTTCTAATGCTACAGCTGATCATTGGCTCATTTGCTACTGTACCAAAACAAAAACAAAATAGCTGCAGCATTATAACAGTAAAATATAATTAAAAAATAATAATAATTTGTATCATCTGGCTGTAAGGAATGTGGTGGCTTAGTGGTTATTAAGATGCTGAACTTGATGACTGTAAATTTCAGCAGGTCAGCAGTTCGATTCCCGAGTACTGCAGGACGGAATGAGCTCCCATCTTTGTCCCAGCTCCTGCCAACCTAGCAGTTTGAAAGCAAGAAATTGCTAATAGATAAATAGCGACTACTTCGGTGGGATGGTAATAGTGTTCCGTGCGCTCCGGTGTCTAGTCATGCCTGCCACATAACCACGGAAACATCTGCAGAAGTAGACAATGCTGGCTCTTTGGCTATAAACAGAGATGAGCACTGAACCCTATAGTTGGATATGACTGGCTTTCGGGCAAGGATGACCTTTACCTTACCGCCTGGAAGATGCAGTACAGTGGCCACAGGGGCTGCACCTGAACATGACTCCGCATCAGAGGCAAAGATAGAGGTGGCGAGTGCAGAAGTAGCAGATTCCCCATCCTTTGAGATAGAGGCTGGGTGCATAACAGCTGACTGGCGGTGGTAACAGAGATAAGTATAAGGAAAAAGAAAGAAAACCCTACATGGTCCATAGTGGATGGGGGGAAATTGAGAGGCTGCTTGGTGGCCACAACTGCAGAGTTTTAAAAAAAGGAACCTATTTATCAAAGATGGGCAAACCAACAGAATCACCCTTCTTAATTTTTAGAGCAGTATGACAGTGGAATCATCTGCCTTGAGAGGTGGTGGAAGCATTCAAGAGAGAATTTGACAACCATCTGTCAGAACTCCTTTAATTTGGTTTCCTGCATTGAGCAGGGGGTTGGACTCGAATGCCTAAGTTCCGTGATTCTATCATTCTATGTGATCATAACCTGATTTTTTTAAAAAAAAGATTGTGAAGTTGTGACAGTTAAGACACAACCTGAGGTAGGTATCAGAGGTTAGGAGTTTGATTTTCCATCCCAGGTGAAGCCTTGTGTAGCCTTGGGCACACACTGCATACTCCCAGAGCCTCTGCGGACGAAGAGAATGTAAACCACTTGTAAGTAGTCACTAATTAGTAAATGTCACTATTCATCAGATTTGATTTGACAGGGCTTATTGATTTCATGACTCTCAGAGTGTTTCGGTGACTTTGTTGGATGGAGATACTGGGCTGGATATTTGCAACCAATGGAAATAATCTGCCTATGGTAGCTTCTTATGACTATTTACATAATTATTGTCAAGCAGCCCTCCTGATGGCAAGCAATCAAATGAACATTTTAGTCCAATTTCTGTATTAAATTATATCTTTAAAAATGTGATTGGTGCTTGATCAAACAGTATTTTAAAAACCTCTAAATGAAAACATCAGTTTTTTTAAATGAAATTTTAAGTACAGAAATACTGAGACAGCTGGAATTTTTCTGACATGATTACTGGCTGCAAGGAATGTTTATTTGAACATTATGAAGCAACTTGCTTACTCTCAGTTTAAGCAAGGAAAACATCTTTTTCTCTACTCCAAATGAAGGAATATTTCTTCTCTCCTGATTTTCAGTGACAGAAAATCTATATCACAATAACGAAGACTGCAAACACGTATTTCCAAAGGCTTTCCAATCTTTTTATTAAACTTAATCCTCTGGATAGAACAAGGGCTGATATTATGGGGATTCCCCCCAAAATAAATAAATAAATAAATAAATTCTTACCTGTTTTTCCCTCAGGTTTTATTTTTTGCATTTAATCTAGTTTTGGTTTGAGTGATGTTGGTTAGGGATGTGAAGGCCCGGGAAAAAAAAATGGGAAAATTTGGGGAAAAAACCCCAATTGTTTTTCCCCCCATTTTTTTCTGAAGCCTTTTTTGTTTTTTTCTGAAAAATTGGAAAAATTGAAAAATAAAAAATATATTATGGAATGTATTTTAAGATAAGGCCGGGTTGAAAATTTTTATAAATCATTTCTAAAAAAATATGTATGGTATAAGATTATTTTCAATTTTCTAAAAATTTCCGTCCCCCCCCCAAAAAAAAAACACACACCAAAAAACAAACAAAAAAAAAAAAACTAAAAAAAAACCTGTTTTTTTCTCAGAGCTTCAAAATTTCCGGAAATTTTACATCTCTAATGTTGGTAGATGAAAGAGGCATTCACATAATTAAAATTTAAGACTTTACTTTTAAAAAGTAAGGTTACTTGTTCTGGAATTTTCCCCTTCTAGTGAAGACAAGTGATTATTCTTAATCATCTTTAGTCTGTAGCACCCAAATATTCCTTTAAAAATTAGATCCTGAAAATTAGATTCTGAAAGGAGTTATTGGTTTTCAGTGTGAAGATTGTTTTGCCTTGGGAACATTTCAGAGAGCTGGGTTGAAATGTTTGCCTGGCTGTCAAACTCAGTGACTACTGTCCGGGTTAAACCACTATCTTTTGAGCTAACATAGAGGCTGTCTACACTGACACACACCCTGTCTTTTGGGCCATTTCTGCATTGGCTATGGTGTACCCATGTGGGAGCTGTTGAGTTGGGACAATTTCCCCCAACGCGCATCTCTTTGAACCTCTTTTAGGGGGATCTACTATTTTGTGATAGTTTAAGACTATTCCAAGTGATTGTGTTTCCTTGGGATGAGCTAAATTAGAATTCTGCATTGTAAGCAGTCCTTCTGCTGCTTCTTGTGTGAACATCCAGTTGATAGCTGGTACAAGATACCATAAATTGATAGTTTCCTTATTACTCTGCAGATACCTTGGATACCTTGGAGTCATTATTTAGCGAGGAGTCTGTGCAATGGTAGACATCTCCGTAACGACATTATGCACATGCAAATGGACTCGGGAAAGCAAGTTTGTCTGCATGCAGTTACTTTTTTAACCATTTGGATATCACATCACCAGCTAGCTAGGCGGATCATGACATATGATTCTATATGAGCATAACCTGATTTTTAAAAAAAGATTGGGAAGTTGTGACAGTCGAGATACAACCCGAGGTAGGTATCAGAGGTTAGGAGTTTGATTTTCCATCCCAGGTAAAGCCTTGTGTAGCCATGGGCAAGCTGCACAGTCCCAGAGCCCCTGCGGAGGAAGAGAATGATATAAGCCACTTGTAAGTAGTCACTACTTAGTAAATGTCATTATATATCAGGTTTGACTTGACAGGGCATATCGATTTCATGACTCTCAGAGTGTGCCCTCCGCTTTTACCTTGCCCAAGGGATCTGACAGAGGATACTTTGGCATACCTGTCAAGTTTTGGGAAATTTCTGTCAAACCCCCGTATCTTACACTCTTTCCCGCCGTCATCACATATTAGTTAGACTGCAACTTGACTGGAGTTAGACTGGAGGCCAGCACAGGATAAGCATAGCTGTCCATTTCCCTGTTTTGGCCAGGAAATTTCCCTTATTTGACAGACATTTCCCAAAAATTGACAGGTATGCACTTTGGTGAGTCTTAGTTCTGGCCTAACATTATTGACAAGTGATGGGCAACACTGCCTAGTTAGACCACTCAAGCCCCCACACCTTGACAAGGCTCTCAACTAGCAGGGGTACTCTGCAGATGCTCAGGGGAAATAAAGTGCTGACAGTTGACTGCATCAGGATACTGGAAATAGGGCTGCTAGAAGAGCAAGAATGCTGTTGGGATGCAGGATTTGCTCCTACCCCTTTTTGTAAGTAACTTTGTAAAAGCCACACTACACTGGACTGGAAGGGCCAGTTTAGACAGTGTTATGTATGTATGTATGCATGTTCATTATACTGTAAAGGCAAGAATGTAACTACTCCAGATACAAACGATACCAGCTGTAAAAGAACGCGAGCAGACAGCCCATAGAGGGCAGCTGCGAGCGTTCAGCCTCACATGGTTCACATTGCTCAATCACGGACAGCCGCGGGAAAACCTTCCCCGCATTCAGCAGCAGAAGAAAGAGGCGTGCCTGGGCGAGGCCACGCCGGTAGCAGCCAATCAGCTACCGTGCTACAAGATTCAAATGTAGAGAGCTACTGTATATATTGAGATGTATCACCGCCATTACCTCATGCTTCACTGGAACCTCATGCAATAAACCTGAGTTAAACCAACCCTTCGGTTGTCCGGTTGTCTTTGGTCCCATACACCAAATTGGCGACGAAGGTGGGATAATGGCTGCCCACGGGACCAAGACATGCGCCGGCTACGTGATCAAGAAGCCGGGAGACTTGGAGCTGTTTGAGATAGACTTCAACGCAGCGCTGGTGGAGCTCGAAGTCTCAGATGAGGCCAAAAAGAGGGCCATTTTCGTCCGCATGCTCGGACACGAGACCAAGAGGACCTTGGTGGACCTGATTGCGCCGAGGAAGGTGAGCGACCTCAAAGCCACAGAGCTCCTGGCGGCGTTGCGCGCCCATCTCCGGCCAGCAATAGCGATGTTCCCCGCTCGGAGCGCGTTCTGGAGGCGAGTCCAGGTGCCTGGGGAATCGGTCGATGAGTTCGCCGCGGCCCTGCGGTTGGCCGCCGGCCCATGCAAGTGGGAGCTCCCCGAAATCACCCTCCGGGACTTCCTGCTCTGCGGTCTGAGGGACACAGAGACTCAGCGCGCGCTGATGAAAAGGGAGCCGCCTCCCTCGTGGCAACACGTCTTCGGCACGGCACAGGCCGCGGAGGCCACTTCTGCCGGGGTGCACGAGCTTCAGGACTGGCGCCCGAAGACCGCCAAGGCGGAGAGCTCGGTGCGCACGGCCCGGCGAGTTTCGAACTCGTCTGCAGAGAGCGGCGACGACGAGGACGTCCGGAGGGTCCAGAGAGAGGGCCGGCGCTGCGACGGCTGCGGCGCCGCCCACGCCCGCGCCAAATGCCCATTCCGCAAGGCCGAGTGCCACAACTGCGGCCGGCGCGGGCACATCGCCAAGGTCTGCCGGAAACGGCGCAAGGCCACCAGGTGTTCTCCAGACCGCTCGGCGAGGCAGGACCGCACCACGAGGCCAAAGGACGGCACCCGGACCACGAGGACGCGGGACGAAGTAGGGCGCATCTCCGACGACAGCGAGGACGACGCGCCGGTTTGCAGCGTTTCCACGGAGCACCCCCGTTACTTCGTTGAGGTAGTAATACAAGGGGCCCCTGTTAGAATGGAGGTGGACTCGGGTTCTTCATACTCCATTATTTCCCAGGGGGAGTTTATGAAAATCGCCCCCCACATGCGGCCCAAGCTCAAGGCGTTGAGGGCCACACTGAAGGACGTGCAAGGGAACCGCATCCCAGTGTTGGGGGTTGGGAAGTTCCGGGTTCAGTTTAAAAAGCACACCGCAACGCTTCCCCTAGTCGTCCTCAAGGGAGGTAAATGCAGCCTCCTCGGGACTCAATGGTTCCAGCCCCTGGGATTGTTCATTGGGGGGGTTCACGCCGTGAAAGCACACGCCGCCGGGACTGATCCAATACAGAGCGTGTGCGATGCGCACCCCGAGGTTTTTAAAAAGGGGCTCGGGAAGTTCAAGGGCCCCCCAGTGACTTTCGACCTGGACCCTGAAGTACGTCCAATCAGACTTAAACCGCGCAGAGTGCCTTTCGCACTAAAGGACAAAATAGAGGCGGAGTTGGACAAGTTGGTGGGCCAGGGGATTCTTGTTCCTGTTGATTCTGCGGAGTGGGAAACTCCGATTGTAACAGCGCTCAAGGCCAACGGGGAGGTCCGCATATGCGCTGATTACAAGTGCACCATCAATAAGGCGATCCGCCCTAATGCGTATCCGGTGCCGGTAGTCAGCCACTTGTTGGCCAGGTTACACGGGGGGAGGTGTTTCGCTAAACTCGACCTGGCCCAAGCCTACCAGCAACTCCCAGTGACCCCCGCCGCAGCTGCTGCGCAGACCATAGTCACCCACAAAGGGGCGTTCCAGGTATCGCGCCTCCAATTCGGCGTGAATTCGGCGCCCGGGATCTTCCAGTCACTTGTGGAACGCCTCCTGAAGGGGTTAGAGGGGGTGTTGCCCTATTTTGATGACGTATTGATTACAGGGGGGAGCCGGGCCGAGTTAGCAACAAGGTTGGGAAAGGTCCTGACTATATTCGAAAAGGCGGGGTTGCGGTTGCGAAAAGACAAATGCGTCTTCTTCGCTACAGAAGTTGAGTTCCTAGGGTTCCGTGTCACGCCCGAGGGAATAAGGCCAGCACAATCCAAGGTAGCCGCCATCAAGAAGGCCCCTCGCCCCACCTCCAAGCCCGAGTTGCAGTCGTTCCTCGGACTGCTCAATTTCTACCACTCCTTCCTCCCGCGGAAGGCAGCCGTGGCAGAACCGCTACACAAATTGTTAAAAAAGGACGAGGCATGGAAGTGGGGCGACGACCAGGAGAAGGCTTTCAATGACCTGAAGCGACTCCTGGCATCAGATGCCGTACTGACCCACTTCAATCCCAAACGCCCAGTGGTCCTGATTTGCGATGCATCCCCGGTGGGGGTGGGGGCAGTGTTATGCCATGTGCTGGAGAACGGTAGGGAGGCCCCGATAGCGTTCTACTCTAGGTCTTTGTCCCAAGCGGAGAGAAACTATGCCCAGACAGACAGGGAAGCACTAGCAATAATTGCGGGGACCAAGAAATTTCATGATTTTGTGTACGGCCGCCCCTTCACCATAGTGACTGACCATAAGCCGTTGTTAGGCATCTTCACCGCAGATAAGCCCACACCCCAAATCCTGTCCCCGAGAATGCTCAGGTGGGCCATCTTTCTCAACGCGTATCAGCACGCGTTGGTATACCGGCCCGGGAGGGAGATCAGCCATGCCGACGCCCTGTCGAGGTCCCCCATTCCCCGGGATGGCTGCCACGTGGGCGGAGTAGAGAGGGACCATCAGGTCTTAATGATAGAGGTTCTAGACTCCCCTCCAGTAGTACCGGCCGACATCGCCCAAGCGACAGGCAAGGACAAGACGCTGGCCACAGTTTGCTCCTGGGTACAGAAAGGGTGGCCCGTGTCTTCCCCAGCAGCGGAATTCGACACATTTTTCAAAAAGAAACTAGAGTTGTCCCTAGAGAGGGGTTGCCTTTTGTGGGGACAGCGGGTAGTGGTCCCCACGCCTCTCCGGCCGAGGGTGCTTAAACTGCTGCACGTCAGCCACCCGGGGATCGTCCGCTCAAAGGCGCTGGCCCGCAGTTACTTTTGGTGGCCCCAGCTAGACGCCGACATTGAACACATGGTCGGCACTTGCGAAGCGTGCCAAAGCTCAAGGCCAGAAGAGGCTCGCTCGCCACCTAGGGAGTGGGACACGGCTAGGGGGCCCTGGTCCCGGATACATGTAGACTTTGCTGGCCCGTTCAGGGGAACGCTTTTCCTCCTCGTGGTGGACGCGTTCTCCAAGTGGTTGGAGGTCATTCCAGTCTCGAGCACCTCCTCGGCCACAACAATTAAACAGTTAAGGAGGGTCTTTTCCACGTTCGGTTTACCCGACACCCTCGTCAGCGATAACGCTAGCTGTTTCACGTCCGCCGAGTTCGGGGCATTCATGGAGCGAAACGCCATTCGGCACGTCACCTCTGCCCCTTTTCACCCGGCCACCAACGGCCAAGTAGAGCGCCTCGTGCGCACCACGAAAGACGCCCTGCTGCGCATGGGCCCCGGAGACCTCGACCTGAAATTGTGCCAATTCCTGCTTAGATACAGGGTCACCCCATTAGCATCAGGGTACTCCCCCGCGGAGCTGTTGATGCGCAGGAAGCTGGCCACGGGAATCTCCAAGCTAGACCCCACGAGAGTAGAGGACAAAGGGCGGAACATAGGGGTGGTACCCACAAAGAGTTTCAGCGTAGGCGCCCCGGTGCATTGCAGGAACTACGCCAGCGCGGGGCCAGCCTGGGTGCCGGGCACCGTAGTAGAACAAACCGGCCCCGTCTCATACCGCGTAGAGACCAGTACAGGTTTCCTGTGGAGGCGGCACGTGGACCAACTCAGGCGCAGGGTCCCCGGAGAGCAGGACGAAGACGAGAATAGTATCGAATCAGCGTTAGGGTACTCCCCCACCCGCCTAACCCAAGGGGGAGGAAAAGGGGAGCATGGGTCCCCACCAAGGGGGGAGGAAAGGGAATCGATCCACAGAAATCTTTTGCGGGAGTCCCCGAAAAAATGGAAGAGCCCCGACCACACACATACCCCGCGGGAGTTTCCCCGAAACACAGATGCCCATAGAAGCTTAGACGTTGATTTACAGTACCAGGGGGAGTTAGCGGAGTGGTCCCCCACCCGTCCTAGCGAAAAGAGGGGTTTCAGTTCAGCCCCTGGTACCTCCAGTCCCAGTAGCCCCTGTGAGTCAGAATGCGATATAGCGCCATTTCCCCGGAGACCGACACCCCCAAGACGGGAGGCGTCAGCGAGTCCGCCCACCACAGTCTCAAGGTCCCCCGAGCAGGAATCAGAAGGTAGCCGAACCACAAGGGCGACCTCATCGGTTCCGCGGTTCACAATAGGAGGGTCCCCGGGGTCAGAGAGCAACAGGCAGGGGTTCACCTCCCAACTATTCATTCCCTTCCCATCCCCGGGCGCGAGGCAGGCACGGACGCCCCACAGAGCCACTAACGAATCCCCATTTCCTGTTGCAGGACAAGCACCCGCGGAGTCAGGGATCACAGGCTCTCCAGTACTAGGTCAGACGCAAGCGCGTCCCAAGCGCACGTGCGGCAAGCCACAATGGTTGCGGACTTCGTCCCATCCTAGGGGGGAGGGATGTTATGTATGTATGTATGCATGTTCATTATACTGTAAAGGCAAGAATGTAACCACTCCAGATACAAACGATACCAGCTGTAAAAGAACGCGAGCAGACAGCCCATAGAGGGCAGCTGCGAGCGTTCAGCCTCACATGGTTCACATTGCTCAATCACGGACAGCCGCGGGAAAACCTTCCCCGCATTCAGCAGCAGAAGAAAGAGGCGTGCCTGGGCGAGGCCACGCCGGTAGCAGCCAATCAGCTACCGTGCTACAAGATTCAAATGTAGAGAGCTACTGTATATATTGAGATGTATCACCGCCATTACCTCATGCTTCACTGGAACCTCATGCAATAAACCTGAGTTAAACCAACCCTTCGGTTGTCCGGTTGTCTTTGGTCCCATACACCAAAGACAGGACCATACTTGACATGAATTCCGTATGGACGGAGCATGATGGCCATGGAGAATGCCGCACAGAGATTGTTGTGGAAGGGAGACATATAGAGGGACATGCATCACACAAGCTATTTACTGATAAATATGTGTTTTACTGTGCTATGAAAGTCATTAATGGCTGGTTTGGAATAAATGATGGCTTGGAATGCTGAATCTGTACACAGATAGAAATGTCTGCTCTGTTGGGTTTGTCTCTGCTTAAGTGGTCGAGTGCAGTTCAATCTTTCTCTCTTGAAAGTCAGCTTTCCTTAATCTCTGCCTCTTGTCAATTTTTGTCCAGCCTTATCAAGTGTCAAACTCCCCTCTTTGACTCATCCTTTTTTATGGGTAAAGTCCACATTGGTCCTCTTGATGTAGCAATAACCTAATAGTCTGGCTTTCCCAGTAGCAAACAAACATGTTACTTCTGTTAAGAGGAGTTCTTCTGTGCCTACTGTCATGTCATTCTAGTGTTCTCTGTGAGAAGATGGAGTTTTTATATAGAGAGAGGCCTCGGCAATCCTATTTGCAAATGAAGTCCAATGCCTAGTCAGAAAACAAAGCTTAATGCATGATATGTAGGTAAAGAAATCATGTGTTGTAACAAATAGATGAATTTGATCAGTTACAGGACCACCTCTGCAAGAGACAAAAAAACCTACCATGACAAATAGATAGTCTGTCCTCAGCATAATGATTGCCTGCAGCTTTTACCTGTGTACACATAGAGAAATGTCAAGGTAAAGATTTCTGAATGGGGAGGGAGTACCTTTCTCTGATCCCTTCTTACCACAAACACCCATGCTAAGAAGGGTTAGGACTTAGAATCAGTGGTGGGCTCCAAAAATTTTTACTACCACACTGTGGGTATGGCCTACTCTGTGGGCGTGGCCTACTCTGTGGGCATGGCCTACTCTGTGGGCATGGCCATGTGACTGGGTGGGCGATCTAGTCATGCCTGCTCAGTGGTGGGATTCAAATTTTATTACTAACTACTCTGTAGTGCTTAAAGTGATCGCTGGGTGGTTCACAAGTTAATTAGCATTTTGCCTCTAGCAAGCTACTCATTTTACCAACCTTAGAAGGATGGAAGTCAATCTTGAGCCCGTCGGGATCAAACTAAGAGTACAAGTAGAGATTTGGCTGCAGTACTGCAGCTTAACCACTGTGCCATGGGGGCTTCTTGATTTCAATGGAAGTTCCATTGGGGGAGAGGAAACATATTAATACTGTAGTAGGGAATAGACATTCTCTTTAATGTCTCCTATGATTGCCGTCCTGTCTCCAGTTAAGGGAAGATAAAATGGCTCATCTGTTATGGGACCTACCTAGACCTCCAACTACTGTTGTGATAGCAGGAGAAAGGACCATATTACTCAGCCCCTAAATAGGGAAGTAGACAGAGGGTGTCAAAAATGGTATACACCTTTTAAGAAAGAAAAAAAAACCTATAAGAAAATTGTAATACTCCATATATACCGATAACAAAATAATGAATACAAGTAATGTATGACTTCTGCAGTTGTAAGAGGTGCTCAAAGTGGTTACCATCAGCAGTGAGACACTTCTAGTTATGGCGAACTACTGCTTGAGTATCGCTGATCAAAGTCTCTCAGATCTTCCCTTGTGTACATCAAATGCAGTACCATGCATCTCAGACTTATCATTTGTTAAGCGTGTTGGAGATTCTGTTTGCATACTCGTGTCTCCATTGCTGTTGTAATTCCACATCATTTTCGAATTTCAAATGCCACTTCAAAATGGTCTTGTGCTCCTCAAATGACAACCGTGCTTCTGCCATTTTCTTTTACTGTCCTGTCTGTTACATGGCAATACTGGCATTAATTCTTTTGAGCAAACGTCATACTACACATTTCTACGGCATACCTGTCAACTGCGGCTCCGGCGAATCTGGGACCTGCGCGGACCGGGTTTGCGCAGATCGCGTTGTATGCATGTGCGTGTTGGGCTACGCCGCTTGCATAGCCTTCTGCGCACGCGGCGTAGCCTTCTGTGCATGCGTGGAAGGGAGCTACGGAAGTGTAGAGCCCCTCCACGCATGCGTGCAACACGACCTGCGCAGATGGGCTGCACAGTGCCTCCTTTCTCCCACTGCCGAAATCTGGGGTTTCGGCAGCGCGGAGCGGGAAAGCGCAAAAATCAACGCCGAAAACCAGGAAATCCCGGCCAATCCGGGAAGGTTGACAGGTATGTTCTATGGTAATTCAACTTGGAAAAGTAAGATATAGATCTCTTAAATGGTGTATACATTTTAGCACCCTCTGTACATCTGCTGTCATCTTCTAGAGTGGTTTGATATGGACGTATATATACATATTAGACTAACCTATAGTAATTATTAAAGTGGTAGTAGCTTGTCTCTTGTTGTCTATTCAAATGAGTGATCTAACTTCGTATAACTAAGTGGCAAAATCTGACAAAGTAATAAATAGATCTGTGAGATTGATCCAAGAGTTTAATTGTTGAAATAGCCTACAGTGTACATTTCTTGGGATTTTTATTGTAGATTAGTAGATTATGAGTAATTCTGTTTTAGAATTGCATTAAGTAAGAGAATAGTATGAAAAGTTCAATAAACAAATGATACTGGCCTGAACCCAGCATTTTTCCTAGGTAATTGTTATTATATATCATTGTAACCAACTTATTGCAACCGTAATAGGGTTTTTCAAGGTAAATGAGACATTTAAAGAATGGTTTTATCAGTTCCACATCCCCAATAAGTTTCTATGGCTGAGCAATGATTTGAAACCCAGGTCTCCTGAGTTCTAGTCCATTATTCTGTCCACTACACTGGATGTCTTCTAGGTAGATCATGCCAGTAGCAATCGATACAACATGTTAATCATAACTAACAAATCTTCTAATTTCATCAGGTCTATATTTAGTAGGACAAATACTAGATTTACCCTTTTACTCCTTGCCATGAAGTTTTTTCCCTGTCTTCAATTTCACATTATCCAAGTCTGTGATGGCATCTCTCAATGTTTCTTTAAACTACTTGACTTGATAGCTGCCTGTCTTGGGGAGTTCCCAGCCTGGTCTTCTAATTAACTCAGTTCTTCCTTACTGATGTTTTGTCATTGATCAGTGAATCCTTGGAATTCCCCTGTGATGACTGTCATCATGAGGAAAATTTAAGTTTATTTCTTTACACTTGCAAAAGAGCTTAAATGTGAATCTCTGCCTGAGTATTTGTAGCCTCTTTAAGTTCCATCAATTCCAGCAGGCCTACTCTAATTGTGACTTACTATGCTAGATTCACAGTTAGAGTAGGCCTATTTGAATCAGTTGAATTTACAGAGAAGGTAACCCACCAAATACCTATTGATTCAGTGGGCCTACTCTAGTGTGATTAATTGCCCTAAGTAACAGGATGTTGACCAAAGTCTGCCAAATATGTAATGAAACAGTAAAAATCCAATATAAGCTGTAGAAGAAATTGTGTTGCCATTTTCTGTGATATCCAGACAACATTTAATCTTTCTTCATTGTCATTGGCTGCAACTCGTATCCAAGAATGCATTTCCCCCCTAAAACAGGAAAAATGCCATTGGTATGAATTTGTTTAAGGTGGATCCCAGCCGTGACAAGGAGAAGGGCCTTCTCGGTGGCGACACCAATGCTGTGGAATGCCATTTCAGCTGAGCTACGCCAGGCTACATCCCTTCAGTCTTAAAAAAACAACAACAACTAAAAACACTGCTCTTTGAGGAGGCCTTTGGGAATGTGCTCCCTATTTCTGGTCATTAGGTGATTTTATTGGGAGTTTTATCGTGTGAAATTTTTAACTTTATTACTGGTTTTATGATGTTAGCCACCCTGAGTAAGGATGGCTTTTCCCCTAGAGGGGCAGGATATAAGTGTAAATAATAAATAAATATAAATAAATGGAGTGACCCACACACTATGATCACGGAGCCATTTCCTGCAGCACATATGAAATGAGACATGCAGGATTTAACACTAGGACTGCAATGGACTGCCGCAGCCTTGAGGATATTATCAAGGTGTGCCTTCACAGCCAGTCCATCTGACATGGCCTCTTCCGCTTCCATGACCATTGGGAATCAGAGTTCCTCCTCTGCTCATTTTGCCGTCAGACCCAATATGATGGTTTCCAGTGGCCTTTCCTCCACTGAAGGGGTTCAACACCCCACCTAAAGGGGCTCATCCCCTGATAGCCATTGGCCCCTTTAGGGAGTCAATGGCGTTGAGTTGTTGGCTGTACGGTCTACTCCATTACCATAGCAGGATATAACCTTTTAGTGTATAGCAAGGAGTTTCAACCTGCAACCCGTGGGCCTGATGCGGCCCACGACACCATTTCACATGGTCCACACCACCTCCATCACACCAGGAAGTGCCATGTGGTGGAGGAAGGGCAAAATGACTGTCCAGCCCCTGAAGCTGTCTGAGGATGTGTGACTGGGCCCATGGCTTAAAAAGGTTGAGAACTCCTGGTGTATAGGCTAAATAGCAATACATTTTGCACTGTTTTACACTAACATTGTATGATGTAACCAAAGAGTTGGTATTCTGGATCGTTTTTGTCTTTGAATCCTAATGCATGATGTGGGGTACACAGAAAGAGCCTCCTTGAAGATTGTAGTATTTTTGAACCACAACTGGGTGTATCCCTGGCTAGCAAAGTCCCCCACATGGCTAAAATGCTAGTACAGAGGATAAGATCACGAAGGGACTGACAGAAGGAACCATGGAGCCCAGAAGAAACCATGTTGCTATTGTGTTTATTTTAAGAAAGGGATAGGAAATACAGCAGTAGATGGTTCTGTCTGAAGCAGGAAGAACAATTTGAGTATGAGGGTAAATCCCTTGAGGGTGATAGCAGTAAACAAGCAGATTGGAAGGCCCCATTAAAAGAGCTCAGGGTGGAGGGTGTTTGTGTCACACGCAGCTTATAGGCCACTGGTTGGAGAACCTTAGTTTTACTGGTGCATCTGTTGAAGAGTTGATGGGAGTTGTAGGCCACCTCTCACCCATCCTCCACATTTTAAAGGTACATACAGATACGTCTGAACTTTTTTAAATTGCTATGCCATTATCAGTTTCAGTACACTTGTAGAGTGATGTGTTGTTATCAGGATCTCCATATGCTTGTTTGTGAAGAACTGTAAAGTGCAAATGCATTATCTTCAAAGCTAAGAAGGGCTAGTTCTTGTAATTCCAACTTCTCTCTGCATCATGCTTTCATTCTGCTGTGGACCAGTTGCCATTAGCCCTTGAATGTGAAGACTGCAATACTTAATTTCTGAAGTGAGTAGATGATTGCCAGTTCTAGGTCTTAGGTGACATGTAATGTTGGGGTGGAAAATGCACCATTTGCTAAAACACTTCTTGTGTTTCTCATCCTACCAATTATGGTTGTTGTCTTTCCATATTTCCCTACCTCAGCTTCTTTATCCTTCTCAGCTCCCCAGATCTAAATTTTCAATTTTACAGAAGCCTCTTTCTTTTTCCAAAGGTGTTCATGGTCTCTTTTGTATGGAAATGGTTTCATTGCTTTTAAATATTGCTGGTACGCTTGTTTAGTATGTGGAGTGTGTTGCTGTTGCAGCAGTTCTGATGAAGGGAAGGAATGAAAGGCATCGAAGGGGCATTTAACCTGTTCACATTGTCTGTTTCCTGATGAACATTAATATAGGCCAGGAGAAAATATGTATATGTGTTGGGTGAGGTTTTAAGAAAAACAGTATTAAAAAATCTGGAGGGAATATAACCCATGATGAAAGATCAGTGTACAGTAAAACCCATTGTTTTTCAATGGAAATGTGGCGCCATGCTGATTAAAGAAATACCCATTCAAAGATGAGCATGTTTTGAAAATGCACATCTCAGCAATAGAAGGGGATATTACTACTAGAATCCTGAACATGCTAATCTCAACTGAATTTCTGAGCTAACTAGGGTTGATCTGGTGAATAATTAAATCGGGGGGTGGGGTGGGCAGCAGGGAATGGATGTTAGAGACCTCTAAAGTAGAGCTGGAAAAGAATTCTCCCTGGAGACTTAGACAGACCAAATATATTTTCTCTTTGTTGTGATTTAACTGCAGACAATCTTAACCTATAAGAAAGGGGTTGGGCCATGCATGTGCAGAATGCATTTTCACACCCATCTAGCCCATCCCATAATGCACCATTCACACTTACCTTCCTTCCTGGTCATGATCGCTGCGAGGGTCCGGGGGCCAAGGGTGGGGCGTTCACCTCACAAACGCCAACAAAAAACCCTCTAAGTCCCAGTGTCTTCCATGGCACGCCACAGCCAATCAGGCAGGACGGCCTGAGCACAGAGGAGGCGGGACAGCCAGCACGCGCACGCTGAAGCCAATGACCGTTTCACGTGTGTGTGCACTACAACTGGGGACTTGACACGGCTGGGTGAGGCCCTCGAAACAGCGGAGGGGGAAATGCAAAGGCGCCCGGCAGGGATCCGCCAGGGTAGATGCCTCCCCTGATGGATTCCTGCCTCTCGCCCTTGCCATTCTCTTTCCACTGTTTGCAAGGGCTGCCTTCGAAACAGCGGAGGGGGAAATGGCAGGGCAAGAGGCAGGAATCCATCAGGGGAGGCGCCTAAATAAAAAACAAAGGTAGAGTAAATAAAAAAGCAGAAATTGCTGCTCTAGAATGATGCTTTAAAGCAGGGGTAACAATTGTTTCTGAAGATGTTAATGAACTAATTACCACAGCATTGGCTGGACTAGATAGGATGATGGGAATTATAGCTGAACAGCATATTGAACGCCTTAAGTTACTCAACCTACTTTTAAAAGATGGAGTGGATCATAAAAATTGCCTTGTGTTTCCCCCCTTTTGGTCTAAAGACATGAAAGAACAATAGAGGATTCTCTGAGGCTTGGAGGGTTGTAGAAAAGTGATGGAGCTTTTATAAAGCTGTGGACAAACTGTGGCCTGAATCCAAGTGGTAAGCCCAACTATAATAAATAAATTAATTAATGAGATTCACAGAAGTGTTACTGCAATTGATTCCGTGGGACTACTCTGGTTGAACTAGCAATGGGATTTTAGGGAATGAAAACTAAAATTGTAGGGGGCTTTGCAACTCTGTTCTTTCCTATACCCTTAAAGTAAGTAACCAGGGCCATAGCCAGGGGGTGGCCAAGGTGGGCTCGGCCCACCCTGAGTTAGCACTTTTCCCACCCTGGCAAAGTGTGCTTTCCTATAGGAATGCATTGAAAAGAGGCTTTGTTGCCCACCCTGAATGTTTTTTGCCCACCCACATCTAGAATCCTGGATATGGCCCTGGAAGTAACTAACTCTGTAATGTTCCCTTGTCCTTTTCTTTTGGTAGAGGATGTCTTCCAGAATGGCCTTCCTTATCTCCGTACTCGTCATCTTTTTTGCCCTATCCTCTGCTTACCCAAATGGAAGGGTGAAGGAGGCCTGCAGTAGTATGATGCCTCTCCATGGCCACAAGCCTCAAAAATTTCCAAAGCATGCCGTTGAAGTAAATGTGACACAGTTTAAACCGGATGACCACGTGAAAGGTACAATCATTGGTTGCCATTTATTGTGAGGAGGGAAGGGTTGCTTCCAGTAGAACTTCCTCCACCAGTTGATTATAAAAAATTTGGCAGCATTATAAAGACCTTAGGTATGAATCCAGCTTTCCTGTTCCCTGGGACCATATTTCGTGGATGAAGCAGGCTACATTTGGGGAGCTGAGAAGTCTGCTCCCTTTCTTCATAGGGATGGCTGAACAACTGAGCAATTAAACTTGTGTTTGATTGTTGGCCAGAGGTGGGAGAAGTTACTCTTTTGGACTACAACTCCCATAGTACTCTGGCAAGCATGCCCATTAGCCATGATGATTGAATAATTATGGGAATTATAGGTTTTTAAAGAGAGAGGGGCTCTCTAATTGTTCCATCTGCCAGAGGGGCTCACCGCTCTGGCACATGAAGGAGGGCCTTTTCCGTGTCCGCACCGGCCTTGTGGAACCTCCTGCCAGTAGAGTTGCAGGAGCAGACGGAGCTGCTGCCTTTCAGAAGAGAATTAAAAACCTGGTTGGCGGGGCAGGTGTGGAGCCCGGATGGAAGAGTGGCCCCCGCCTGTTGGCTTATAAAATAAAGCCTCCCCATCTTTTTAATGCGGGCAGTTTTAATGTGGTTAGTTTTTAATATGAACGGGGGGTAGGTGGGTGGGTAAGTTGGGGTTTTAATAGGTTTTTATATGTATGTTTTAACCTGTTGTGAGCCGCCCTGAGTCAGGTTTGCCTGATTGGGCAGCATAGAAATTTGAATTATAAATAAATAAATAAAAATAAATAAAATATCTGTTTCCCTTTGTTTCTCTTCTGGAGAGTGGGTACAAAAAATAATAATGAATCTGTGGGTCCTCAGTTGCAGTGGAGAATTCACTTCATTGCAGGGGCTAGCTGCACCTAGTTCCTCATAGTTTCTGAACCCAAATGCAACTAGTCCTCTGTTTTGGCTCTTTCTTACAGAAGAAATCCCTACTTGAAGTCTAAATTAAACTATGGGTTCTGTCTCTGATTTGCTGGGAGATATTTGGACAACACAGTGTTTTAACTACTGCCCCTGAAATTGACCAGACAGTGTGTGTGTGTGTGTGTGTGTGTGTGTGTGTGTGTGTCTGTCTGTCTGTCTGTCTGTCTGTCTGTCTGTCTGTCTATGTCTATATCTATATCTATCTATATAAAACAACACCCCAGAGCCACCTTCATACCATCAAGGACAGCTACTCAACTGCTCAGATGAGCCAGCCCACCATAGCTATTTCCCCGACTGCCCCCCACACCTGCTGTGCCAGCCAGGTCTTCACGCCCCTACGAAAGGGTAAAAGCTCTGCCTGGAGACAAAGTTCCATAGGCAAGAGATTCCACAGGGCCGGAGCGGACACAGAGAAGGCCCTCTTTCTTGTGCTAGAGAGGCAGGCCTCTCTAGCCAATAGAACTATCAGAGAGCCCCTCCGGTCCACTCTAGTGGGACAGGCAGATATCCTTGTGGTGATGCGGTCTCTTAAGTATCCTGGCCCACTACCATATATAATCACCAGCACCTTGAATTGCACCCAGAGACATACTGGTAACCAGTGCAGCTCCCGAAGCAGTGGTGTGGCACGGGCATAGCGCCCGCACCCCGTCACCACCCGAGCTGCTGTATTCTGGACCAATTGCAGTTTCCGAATGGTCATTGGGGCAGCCCCATGTAGAGCGCATTGCAATAATCAAGTCTGGAGGTGACCAGAGTGTGCATGACCATGAGCAAGGAGTCCTGGTCCGGAGTGGCCTATGTTTTGATACTGTGTGTGTCACGAGAGCCCATGCTACTTGGTTACCTGCTGGGTAAAAACAAGCAGGATCAACACATGTGTTGATTTTCAGAAAGCCCTAAATTGTGAAAATGATAGGAAGAGTGAGCATATAGCAAGAGGAGATAGATAGGAGCCCTGGTGGCGCAGTGGTTAAAAGCTGCTGCACTGCAACCAAAAGGTTGTGAGTTTGATCCTGACAAGGGATCAAGGTTGACTCAGCCTTACATCCTTCCGAGGTCAGTAAAATAGGTACCCAGCATGTTGGGGGGCAAAATGCTAATTAACTTGTGAACCACCCAGAGAGTGCACTAAGTGCTATGGGGCGGTATATAAGTGTGATTGCTTTGCTTTAAATAAATGTGTCTCTTCATATGTTGTTGGCTTGGAATGTTAGTCAGCTGTAGCCACTGCTGAAGGATTGTGGGTCATTCAGCAACAGCACATGGCGGCACACAATGATTACTTTAGAGTAACAACAATATCATGTTGGCTAGAGTGAATGTGTGAGTCTCTCTATATGAGAGAGGTGTGTCGGAGAGGAAGGAAGTGTCTAATTCAAATACTGGAGCAGTATATAAAAAGGTATTTACCTATGTGAGAGTATGCAATTATATTCTCAAAACTAAAAGGCTTCTGTGGGGGACACTATCCCAGTATGAATTTGGCAAGGTGGCACAGAAAATTTCTGAAAATCCAATCCAGTGATAATTTTTAAGATAACTACTTGTGGCTTTGTAGCCATAAAGAGCATCTCAAATATGAATAAAAGGATATACACTTTATGCACTGTATTTGTTGCCAAAAAGAACTGGAGATTAATAACCTTCTCTTTTCTTCTTCTCTTGGTTTTAGTTACTTTGTCTGGGCCTGTGTTTGAAGGTTTTTTCCTACAAGCCCGGGACGCTGAGAATTTGGGAGGGCCCACCATTGGCTCTTTTGTATTGGCTGACAAGAGAAGATCACAACTTCTCACATGTTGGCATGTCAAGGTAATGGATGGCAATAGATTAGGAAGCAGGTTTGTTTAGTGACAAAGGTGAACAAGAGGGTGTGGTGAAGGTGTATTCATCACTGTGTTCACTATATATGTCTGCCTTGTAACAATTTGAAGATGAAGAGGTGGAGAAATAATATTAACACATTTTATAATAACATTGTTTTTAATAGTCTATTTACATAAAAGTGTGTAGAAGTTTGACTTTGGAGTTAGCACTAACCTTATATGCAATGCTTATTTTGTTGTTGTTGTTATTGAGTCGCACAGTTGATTCCAACCCCCTGCGACCCCATGGACCATTGAAAGCCAGGCACTCCTATCCTCCACCATCCTCCTCAACCTGCCCAACTCTGTGCCCATTGCATCAACAATATCATCTAGCCATCTCATTCTCTGCCGCCCCTTTCTTCTTTTGCCTTCCACCTTTCCCAGCATCAAAGCTTTCTCAAGTGAATCCTCTCTTCTCATTTGATGTCCAAAGTGCTTCATCTTCATCTTTACTATTTGACCTTGCAAAGAGCAGTCAGGGTTGATTTAAAGGCCGCCCTTGCTTGAAAGCCAGTCATATCCAACTCTAGGGTTCAGTGCTCATCTCTGTTTCAAAGTCAAAGAGCTAGCGCTGTCTGCTTCTGCAGACGTTTCCATGGTCATGTGGCAGGCATGACTAGACACTGGAGCGCATAGAACACTGTTTACCTTCGCACCCAAGTGGTACTTATTGATCTACTTGTAATTTTTTGCTTTCGAACTGTTAAATTGGCAGGAACTTGGGCAGAGACGGGAGCTCAGTCAATCGTGAAGCACTCAAGTTCAGCATCTTAATCACTAAGCTACTGTACTGCTTATAGCAAGTATTAAAGCTCCCCCTGCTGGTAAAATGCTGGTGAAAGTAGTACATGATTAAGGCATTCATAGCCTTGGGGAAAAAAGTATCACTGGATGGCTCAAATTGTAATACAGTGTATTAGGTGGCTATTTTTTTGCTCTTCCCACAACAGCAGGCCTGCTAGCCTCCATATTTTTTAGGAGTACAATGTCTGTAAACCCTAACTAACATGAGTGGTTGGGGAGTATGGGTTTTATACTCCAAAACACAGTGCACCAGGTTGAGTTTATAGCTGGCTTTCTGATATGGTCATTTTTCTTATCAGCCTGCATGTGTCTGCAATGTTCTTCTTGACATGTTGTTTAATCAAGTCTCACTTCAGAGGAAGGTTAGATAGATGAGGTCGGAATAATCAGTTTGCTTCTGATCAGTGTGTGTATTTTGCATCTGTTTTTAAATTTGCTTCATCTTGTTTCTATGCTATGTCTGTAACAGTCCTCCATTAAAATATGCATTTTAATTACACATTTGGAATAAATTTTCTCATAAAATGTGCATTTCTGAATATTATGATATCACAAAATAAAACTTTAAACATATATTTCAGTGCATCTTTTTAAACATAGAACTGCCTTGTTAAAATTGAAGAGAAGTGCAAAATACAAGAATAATTATATGCTGGATCAATAGACAGAGCAGGAATTGTGAATCAGATTGTTTTGATATAAAGTACAGATCAAAATTCTAGCAGGGTTTCTCAACCTTGGGCCTCCAGGTGTTTTTGGATTTCAGTTTCTAGAAACCCAAGTCACTACACCTGCTGACCAGGGCTTCCTGGGATTTAGTCCAAGAACATCTGGAAGCGGTGTCGGAAGTGGGGGGCAGGGAGGGCTGAAGGCCCCCCCCATTTGTTCCGGGACCTTTCAGAAGGCAACAATCCAGGACCTTCTGTGCAGGTCCCTTCTACACATGCATAGAAGGCTTCTACGCATGCACAGAAGGCTTCTGTGCAGAAGGCTTCTGCGCAGGTCCCTTCTACGCATGCGCAGAAGGCTTCTATGCATGCATAGAAGGGACCTGCGCAGAAGGAGATGTGCAGTAACTACTCCCCCCCCCGGGCCCTTTTCAAGGAACCCCACCAGCAAAAGTAGTTATTACGCCCCTGTCTAAAGACCCAAGGATGAGAAACCCTGGTCTAAGGACAAGAGTAGGTGACCTTCAGTTCCTCTCAGATCTTGCTGAAATAATCTGAAAAAGTAAAAGCAAGGCATAGTTTGAATTTTAAAGTAAGCTTAAAGCAAGAATAGTCCATTTTTGTTGCTGGGTTGAAATTCCCACAGTACTTTATCGTTGTCCATGGAGAGTGGAGTTGAGAAGAGGTGTAGGTCAATAAATCTGGAGGCCCCAGATTCACCCCTTCACTTGAAGTACTTGTGGAATTAAATATGTTGTGGTTAGATGTGATGAAAGGTACTAGGGACAAATCTTTCTTGGCTAGAAAACTCAATAGGTTCCCTTGGACAAGTTGCTGCTCTTCATGGCACTGGAGACAATTACTGGTGACACAGAAATATATTCTTCAAACCTTTTCCTGGAATACTATAACGTTAGCCAGGTATTGAAATGTAGCTTGTGTTTGGCTGTATTGGCCATTTGGATGAGATATAAAAGGAGATGTTTGCATAATTTCACCTTGTAGCACTAAATTTTTTTGTACATTGCAGAACTCAGCTGTCAGTCACACAAGTAAATCCAAGAAAACCCAAATGGAAGCTTATTGGGTTGCGCCAAGAGATGCACCAAAAAAGATACAATTTCTGTAAGTACATTAGAATGATATAAGTATTATCTATTGTTGGAGCAATTTTCAAAAGTAGCCACACTAGTCTATTACAGCATGAACAGAGGAAAATAAAAATGAAAAAATGCTATTAGTATCACATTAAAAATTAACTAAATTATTTCAGTGAGTTTTTGTGAATAACAGTCTACTTCCTTAGACTCTTGGAGTGAAATGTTTAGCAATAGCAACAACACTTATATATCACCCCATAGCATTTAATACAATCTCTGAGTGGTTCAAAAGTTAATCAGCATTTTGCCCCCAACATGCTGGGTACTCATTTTACAGAACTTGGAAGGAGGGAAGGCTGAATCAACCCTGAGTCCTGATCAGGATTGAACTTATAACCTTCTAGTTGCAGTACAGCAGTTTAACCACTGTACCATCAGGCCTCTTTAGAAACAAGCTGGAGCCATAGATTTACAGACAGTATATGATGTGTAGATGAGGGCGAGTGAAAATGGGTGCAGGCTATGGTCCACTCATGTGGTGACATCAGGAATGAGACTTATTGTATGTGTGCATGCTCAGACCCACCTAGGGCTAACAAAAACCGACCAGCTGTTGGTTGAAGCTGTTGGTTGAAGCTGTTGGTTGTGTTTTCAGTCTCTCCCTGTTCAAAATACTCACTTTTTTTCCTACCAAGTCTCAAATATTTGGAGTATTTAATTCCTTTCTCAAACTTTGCAGTGGCTCAAGTGGCTAAGACACTGACTGGGAGGTGGAAAGTCAGCAGTTAGATTCCCGAGTACTGCAGGACGGATTGAGCTCCCGTCTTTGTCCCAGCTGCTGCCAATCTAGTAGTTTGAAAGCAACAAATTGCAAGTAGATAAATAGGGACCACTTCGGTGGGAAGGTAACAGCATTCCATGCGCTCCGGTGTCTAGTCATGTCTGCCACATGACCATGGAAATATCTGCAGAAGCAGACAGCGCTGGCTCTTTGGCTTTGAAACAGAGATGAGCACTGCACCCTAGAGTCGGATACGACTGGCTTTCGAGCAAGGGAAACCTTTACCTTTACCTTTACTAGTGGAACATCTGCTATTCCTCACTGTGGTTGGGGCTCCTGCTTGTTTCTGGAGGCAGGTCTGGGACATAAACAGTGTCAGGTAGAGAAGAGTTTATTTGTATGTGCCATTAGGTCACTTTTAGTTTCTAGCCACCATCTGCATTAATGACTTCCAAAAAGTCTTATTGTTAACATTTCTTGAGACATGTACAGTTTGAGTGCACATATTTAAATCCTGGCTTTCTTCTTGTCTTCAGAGTCACAGTTGTGGAAAAATATAGCATCTTTTGGGTAAAAATTCCTGGTCCTGTGATTTCCCAGCCTGATACACCTATCTTGACAACAACCATGGCTGTTAATGTAACCCTTCCTTCATCTCTAACCCAAATGGTAAGTAGTGCTTGGCTCTTAGCAGTTGTTTACATCCTTAATCTGATTTCTAGAAAGTCTTACCCAAGATTGTAGTTAGAGAAGAGTTTGGGGTCTAGTCACATATTAACTTTCCTTGCAACATGTACATGTTTTCTTGCAAAAATGTAACAATATGGTGCCTTACTCTCAGGTAGACCTCGGTAGTCCTCTGGCCTCCCCGGGTAGGCCCTATTGTTCTTCTGAGTTGCAGCTCTCTGGCTGGACAACTCAGGCATCTCGATACGTGTAGATAAGGTAGCGTCGAGCCAAGTAATCACTCCAAGTCTCTTCAGGAATTTTAAAAATATATTGAAAGCATAGCAAGATACAGGCTACAGTCCATCAAAAGCTTAAAAAGCATTTCAAAGCAAAGAAATAAAGCAAACTGATGCTCTAGGCGATAGCGCACGCCCCGCCAAATTTCTCTCAAGTGTCTACATTTTTGCAGCTTAAAGCACAGTACTCCAGAGAGTGTCTCTGTGTCTGCATGTGTGTGTGCATGAGTCTCTGGGTTATATCTCCTCCCGTAGGGTCCACCTTTGGCCCTCCACCTTAGGGATTCCAACCAATGATCTTACAGCAAGAAATGTCAATCACACATTAAGTTTCGGTTCTTCTAAACCATGAGGCAACTCATGAGGCAAGAATGTTTACATATTTTCTCTCTCCCCCTGATTTGAAATTGCCATTTTGAAGAGACCAAAGTACAGGGTATACTTCATTCTGTTACAGCCTCATACTGAAGTCCCATCCCAGCTGCATAAGCAGTGACAGTAGCATTATGCATGTACCGTATTTGGTCTGAGCATGCCACCATGAACAGATGGCTTTTAAAGGTACAGTAACACCTCATGCAAAGTCTGCTTCGTACAACATCGAATTCATATAACATCGCCTAATTCCTTGAAAAATGTTGCCTCATACAAAATTGCTGCAACTTTGTATGAGGCATTGGGGTTTTCCCCAGGTTGCATTGTGCCTGGGCAGTATAAAAAGCACCACACATGTGTGCATTGCTCTTGTGGGTTTTGCACGAGGTGAAGAGTGTTTAGGAGTGGTTTTGAGTGCGATTTTGGATTTTTTTGGATTTTTTTTCGTCAGAATTTTTAGAAGCATTCCTGGGATTTTTGCAGCATTCTTCAGGTTCTTGGACAATCAGGGTTGTTTGACATGTTTTTGCAATGTATTTAGCCTTTAGACAATGATTTCTTAAAGTTCTGTCAGTTTCCTGTTTGTTTCCTTGACCTTGCCCTGAGGTCTGTGCTGTTAAGTATAATGTATCTCTATGGAAATGACATTGTACGAGGCATCGCGGCAAGGATTTGGACGTTGTATGAGGCATCACACCTAGGATTTTGCATGCCTCATACAAAGTCCAAATCCGTATAAAGTCCAAACTTGTGGAACCAAGTTTGGACGTTGTATGAGGTATCACTGTATACTTGTTACTTATCGGGACACCGTTGCATAGTGTTCAGCTAAAATTGACATCTGAAATGTTATTTTCTGTATCTTTTTTAATTCCCAAATAATGCAGAAATACTTACCTAACTCTATATTGGGTGGGAGGGGGGATATAATACTGTCACATGGTTTTATATTTTTCTATTTCCCCTTTCCTAGCAGCTATGAGTTAGATTGAATATTTCTTTGAAGTGCAATAAAATCCTAAGTATTAATTTTGATTCTTATCATTTCTAAAACACGGCTGTTGTTGACTCCTTAAATACAAGAGGAATAGGGGTGGAGAAAGCTTTTAAAATGCTTATTAGTTTTAGACTCTGTGCATTTAGCCAGAAAAATATAGAAGGAGCAGAATTGTGCTGTCCTTTTAAAAAAGAGATATATATAGACTCCCCTGTCCCTACCTTGCTTTATGCAGTTTGTGTAATTGTCTAGAACAATTTGGAATAATTCAGAAAGCCTTTAATTAGTGTCCTGTTAATCTGGCATTTTGAACAATCAACAATTGAGTCTCTGACTAAGAGAAATGTTGGGTTCATGTGTGCATCCAAAATTATAGACTTCCAATACACTCGTATAAAGCACCTGCTTTGTATGGGACGGTGGATTTGCAGCTTGATAATAGTAAAGGAGAAAAAAAGAATTATAATTGGTAGGTAGAAAATTGTAGGTATGATGAGTGTGCTTTCCATTAAGTTTGCTTCTGTGCTAGCTGGCATTGTGAAAATACGTGTTTCTGAACTGGTGACCCATGAAGTGAAATAACCTGCCTTTTTGTCTCCTTAGTTCAATGCTTCAGACTGTGGAACTAACAAGTTTTGTATGAGAAATCCTTGGAATTGTGATCCTAAGGCCAAGAATTGCTTCTTTCTCTCCTTCAGACATGATCATCATGACTCAGTCTTGGTTGAAATGAGTGGTCCTAGTGAAGGCTACATTGCATTTGCGTTGTCTGATGATTGGTGGATGGTTAGTAATTTTAAGGATTTATTGGATTTATATCCCATGTTTTTCCTATGAATATCGCACAACACTAGAACTAGGGGGCACTCCATGAATCTTTTGGGTACTAGTTCTCAAACAAATAAGAGAAAGTACTTTTTCACCCAGAGGATCACTGGTCTATGGAACTCCCTTCCAGAAGAAATGGTGACAGCTGTCAGTCTTGACAACCTTAAGAAAGGATTAGACCAGTTCATGGAGGACAATGGCTATAATTATGGATACCTAAGGACAGCCTCCGGGTTGGAGAGATAGGCAGGATATCTCTCAATGCCATTTCCAGGGAATCCTAAGCGGGTGAAGGCATCTGCTTGGGAATAATACCCTGAAGCAAATGGTGAGCCACTGTGTGAGACAGAATGCTGGACTGGATGGTCTGTGGTCTGTTCCAGCAAGGCTGTTCTTATGTTCTTAATTTCCAGCATAGCATGCTTTAATTAGTGGTTGATGTTACATAAATATAAGGCTTATTTCTTGTGAGCTCCCTTACAAATGCCTATGAGTGAAGCTTTCCATTAGGATGCTGCCAGAGTTCAGAGCCAACTTCCTTGGCACAAGCTATTTGAACTCATTTGTCTTGTCTGAATAACGAGGGGCTGACTTTACAGTATGTAACAATGTACATAGAATGGACATGTACTGATGAAGAATTAATTTTGGCCATTGACAAAGCCAAGAAGGTGTTTTCATTTTGGCAATTTAAAGTTTGATCTGGACATGAATGGAAAACTTCTTCTTTTGTGTCCTGATCAAACCCTGCACTGCCAAAATAAAGCCACTTTCTTTGCTTTGTTATTGCCCAAATGCAAGTCCTCATTGGTGCATGTCTCTGGCAGCAGTTGGCAGACCAGGAAATGGTCCGTACTCTGTGTCTCTTCGCATTCACACTGTGTGCTGTTGTCCATCAGCAGTCCCTACTTGAGCATGTTGGTCCTGCATTTAGACACTCAAATCCTCAGCCTATTCAGGGTCCTCCAGGTGATGTAGGGGAGATTGAGATATTCAGCTATATCTAACTTTAATGATGCTCCTTTCCCAGTAACTTTAATGATGCTCCTTCCTCCATCTTCTAATTTGGTTATGCTCTTGTGTACCCTCAAGAATGTTTGTTCTTGCCATAAAGCTCTTCCTGTATCTGAGCTAGAGGACTTCAGGCTCATATCCATTCAGGGGATGTCGAGGGTCATTCTCTTGCTTAGTTCTCTCAGCTACTTCTCTCCTGATCTTTGGTGGAGCAATACCAACAAGAGGGTAGATGTTGTGTATTGAATGTAATTGTAACCACACGAATGAGTGGATGTAACAATCTCTAATTGTAACACTGTAACCTTCTGTATGAGGATGCGAGCTAGTGGGGGCAGTAGCGAGCGCCCAGCTCACATGGTACACATTCCTTAAATGCCTTCAGCTGCAAGAAAGGCGTGACCAAGGATGACGTCACTTGGGCAGTAGCCAATGCCTGTCGAAGAGCCATATTCAATTGTATAGCCACCGCATAAAAGGAGCTGTTTGTCCGCCATTACCACATGTTCGTACTGTACTCCATGCAATAAAGATGTGCTAGGCTAGCTTACAGCCGTTTCCATTGTCTTGATTCCCAAACACCAAATTGGCGACGAAGGTGGGATGATGGATTCCCATGGGGACAAGACAACTTCACAGCAACCAGTCTTCGACGTGACCCATCCTGAGCGATGGGACTGGTTCGAAATGCATTTCAAGAGTACGGTAGCGTATGCCGGCATCACCGACGCAGGAAAGAAGAGAGGTCTTCTCATCACGATGCTCGGTTTCCATGCAGTGCAAGCGCTGATGGACCTGGTGGCACCACGAGAGGTGGAACAGGTTTCGGTAACCGAAATATTGGCAACTCTGAGAAACCACTTCAAGCCCAAGGTATCCTTCTTCTCTGCCAGGGCGGCCTTCACGAGGAGGGACCAAAAGCCGGGTGAGTCCGTATCCGAGTATGCAGCGGCCCTCCGTTTGTTGGCAACCCCATGCCAATGGCGGGAGATTCTAGACGTGGCCCTGAGGGACAGGATGCTCTGCGGGATGAGAGATGGGGAAACCCAAAGGAAGCTCATGACCCGAGGCTACGACCTCACCTTTAAAGAGGTACTACAAGAGGCCCTAGCTGCTGAGTCTACGAGGGCCGGGTACAAGCTTCTCAAGGCAAAGCCTCCACCAGTAGAGGCAGCTGCATCCACAGTCCAGGCGTCTTGGAGGGCGGCCCCTCCCCCGCGCTCGCCCACATCCTCAGAGGCTTCTGCCACCCCAGGCTCCAGTGAAGATGAGGGAGTCCGGAAAGTCAGAAAGGGGCTGAGCGAGAAGAAAGGGAAAGGGGGTCAGCGCTGCGATGGATGCGGGGCATCCCATGAGCGGAGCAAGTGCCCATTCAGGAAGGCTGAGTGCCACAACTGTGGACGGAAGGGCCACATCGCCAGGGTCTGCAAGCAACGCCAGGACGAGAGCAAGTGCTCCACGAGGAGACGGGATGGCGTCGGCAGAGTCTACGATGGCGGCGATGACCCAGAGGGGGACCACGTGTACCGAGGAGTACATGCGGAAGACGACTTGGCTGTCCACAGCGTGCCTCTAGGGCAACTACGTTTTTATGCTGAGGTACTGTTGCAAGGGGTTCCTGTTAAGATGGAAATAGACTCGGGGTCAGTATACTCTCTCATTTCCCATAAGGAGTTTTTGCGCATTCCCCCCAAGGAGCGACCCAAACTCAAAGAGATGAGGGCGAACTTAAGAGACGTGCAGGGAAATGGGATTCCAGTGCTGGGAATCGGGGACTTCGAGATTCAGTATAAGGGACTCATAAGGAAACTCCCTCTAGTAGTTCTAAGGGACGGGGGGTGTAATCACCTGGGAACACAGTGGTTCAAACCCCTGGACATCTTCATAGGCGGCGTCCATGCCATCGGGGGGAAGGAGATCCAGGCAGTGTGCGATGCACACTCTGAGGTATTCAAGAAGGGGCTCGGGAAGTACAAGGGGCCCCCAGTTTCTTTCAACCTAGACCCGGAGGTCCGCCCAATTAGACTCAAGCCACGTCGGGTTCCATTCGCCCTAAAGGACAAAATTGAGGAGGAACTGGACAAACTGGTGGAGCAGGGGATTTTAGTGCCTGTGGACTCTGCAGAGTGGGAGACTCCTATTGTTACAGTGTTGAAAGCAAATGGGGAGGTGTGGATTTGCGCTGACTACAAGTGTACAATTAACAAGGCAATCCGCCCTAATGCCTATCCGGTGCCGGTAGTTAGCCATCTGCTAGCTACTTTACATGGGGGAAAGTTTTTCGCCAAACTAGATCTGGCGCAGGCGTACCAGCAGCTTCCAGTAACCCCAGCCACAGCTGCTGCGCAAACCATTGTAACTCACAAGGGGGCATTCAAGGTAACGCGCCTACAGTTTGGGGTGAACTCGGCGCCGGGAATATTTCAGTCCCTTGTGGAACGTTTGTTAAAGAAGTTACCGGGGGTCTTGCCATTTTTCGATGACATATTGATATCTGGGGAGAGCGAATCAGAACTGGCCCAGAGACTAGATAAGGTCCTTACAGTCTTTGAATCCACGGGGTTGAGGCTGCGGAGGGACAAATGTGTGTTTCTGGCCAGGGAGGTTGAGTTTCTGGGGTTCCGTATAACCCCTGAGGGGGTGAAACCCGCTGAGTCCAAAGTCTCAGCCATTCAAAACGCCCCTCGCCCCACCGCCAAACCGGAGCTACAGTCCTTCCTGGGGCTGCTGAATTTTTACCATTCCTTCCTGCCCAGGAAAGCATCGATTGCAGAGCCCCTGCATAGGCTGCTGAAGAAGGATGCGGTTTGGCAGTGGGGGGAGAATCAGGAGCGGGCTTTCAGGGAACTCAAGCAGCTCCTCTCCTCAGAGGCTATTCTAACCCATTTCGACCCAAAGAAGCCGGTAGTCTTGGTCTGCGACGCCTCACCAGTGGGGGCGGGGGCGGTCCTGTGCCACGTGTTAGAGGGCGGGCGAGAAGCCCCAGTTGCCTTCTATTCGAGATCATTGTCCAAGGCAGAATGAAATTACGCCCAAACAGATAGGGAGGCCCTTGCTATTGTGGCGGGCACAAAGAAGTTCCATGATTTTTTGTATGGTCGTCCATTCACCATTGTAACCGACCACAAGCCACTATTGGGTATCTTCACCTCAGACAAGCCCACTCCACAGATCCTCTCCCCCAGGATGCTTCGGTGGGCTATTTTCCTCAATGCATACAAGGGTTCATTAGAGTACCGCCCCGGGAAAGACATAAGCCATTCTGACGCACTCTCAAGGTCCCCTCTTCCCCACCTGGGAGACCCAAAGTGTGAGGTAGAGGAAGACAGCCAAGTCCTCCTCATAGAAGCCCTAGATTACCCCCCATACTTTCCGTGGAAATTGCTGAAGCCACGGCCAAGGATAAAACTTTAGCCCTTGTTAGATCCTGGGTACAGAAGGGGTGGCCCACGGCTCCCCCCGCAGACGAGTTTGCTGCGTTTTTCAGGAAGAGGGTTGAGTTGTCCACAGAAAGGGGGTGTCTTCTGTGGGGGGAGAGGGTGGTGGTCCCACAAGCATTAAGAGCAAGGGTGCTACGGCTTTTACATGTCAGCCACCCAGGGATTGTGCGCTCTAAGGCGCTGGCCCGAAGCTATTTCTGGTGGCCACAGCTAGACGCAGACATTGAACACATGGTGAACACCTGCGAAAGTTGCCAGAGCTCTCGACCTGAGGAGTCCCGCCTTCCACACAGAGAGTGGGACACAGCTAGGGGGCCGTGGTCCCGCCTCCACATAGACTTCGCAGGGCCATTCAGGGGTTCCTTTTTCCTGCTGGTAGTGGATGCATACTCCAAGTGGTTAGAGGTAATTCCAATGCGCAACACCTCATCAGCTGCAACCATAAAACAACTGCGCAGGCTGATAAGTACTTTCGGGATACCTGACGTCATTGTGAGTGACAATGCGAGTACCTTCATGTCGGCCGAGTTCCAGGCGTTTTTGGAGTCCAACGCCATTCGGCATATTACCTCAGCCCCCTTTCACCCTGTAACAAATGGCCAGGCGGAATGCCTGGTGCGCACAATGAAAGAGGGGCTGCGGCGCATGGGACCAGGGGATCTGGACCGGCAGCTCTGCCAGTTTCTGTTGGCATACCGGGTGACGCCATTGGCGTCGGGATTCTCCCCCGCAGAACTCCTCATGAAAAGGAAATTGCACTCATTGTTAACCAGGTTGGATCCCACCAGGGTGGAGGATAGGGGAAGAAACATTGAGCACAGCTCCACAAAAAACTTCCAGATAGGTGAACCTGTACACTGCAGAAACTACGCTACTACAGGGCCAGCCTGGGTGCCGGGTGTAGTCATTAATCAAACGGGACCAGTGTCATACTGTGTCGAGACCAACACGGGTCTCCTCTGAAGAAGGCACGCTGACCAACTAAGGCATCGAGTGATTGGGGGGCCGGTCAGAGGGGTCCAGCAGCAAAACTCAACGTTAGGGTTCTCCTCCACCCGCTTATCCCAAGGGGGAGAAAACGAAGGGCAGCAGTCCCAAACAAGGGGGGGAAGCACAGGCTCAAATCCGTATCCTTTTGATACACCAGTTCTACCACCCAGTCCTTTGAAAGAGAGGAATGAGTTTGCCCCTGTAATAGTTCTACCCAGTCCTTTGAAAGAGAGGAATGGGTTTGCTTCTGTTGCCCCTGAATTAGATTTTGAGTTACCAAACCGGGGGGTTTTTCCGGAGTGTTCCCCCACCCGTCCAAGCGAAGAGCGGGGTTTTTCTTTAGCCCCTAGTGCCCCCGGTTTCCCCACATCCGCATCAGAAATCCTTCCTCCCCCTTCTCCTGCCCATACCAAAGCTGCAAGTCCGCAGCGAGTCACTAACGAGTCATCATCTCCAATTGCAGGACAAGAGCCAGGAGGACACAGATGAGGGGGCACGGCCTAGTCAAGCATAACGGCCGCACGCCCAAAACGCACATGCGGGAAACCAGTTTGGTTGAGGGACTTTGTCCCATCTTAGGGGGGAGGGATGTTGTGTATTGAATGTAATTGTAACCACACGAATAAGTGGATGTAACAATCTCTAATTGTAACACTGTAACCTTCTGTATGAGGATGCGAGCTAGTGGCCACCGGGGGCAGTAGCGAGTGCCCAGCTCACATGGTACACATTCCTCAAATGCCTTCAGCTGCGTGGGAAAGATTCCCGCGCTCACCTCACCTGGACAAGAAAGGCGTGACCAAGGATGACGTCACTTGGGCAGTAGCCAATGCCTGTCGAAGAGCCATATTCAATTGTATAGCCACCGCATAAAAGGAGCTGTTTGTCCACCATTACCACATGTTCGTACTGTACTCCATGCAATAAAGATGTGCTAGGCTAGCTTACAGCCGTTTCCATTGTCTTGATTCCCAAACACCAAAGTAGATTTTCTCAACTGGGGTAGATTTAAGGTACAGTATCCTGTCACTATCCGCATGGCTTCATTAACAGCAATGTCAACTTCTTTTGCATGTGTGGATGTATTCCATACTGGAGCAGCATACTCTACTGCAGAGACACTCAGGGCCAAAGCTGATGTGTACAGTGTGGATGATTGAGTTTCCCATTTATAGTTTGTGAGTTTCCGGACGATGTTGTTCCTTGTACTAACATTAACTGTGGTGGTCAGGCAGTGCTGCTTAAAAGATAGTGTCCAGGTCAAGCATCACACTGAGGTATTTTTGTGTTGAACAAAACTAATGGACATAGAGAACAGAATTTCCTGAAAGTTCAATTTAATACTATCTTGAGCTTATTTGTAGGGAGGTGGTGATGATGCCTATCTCTGCATCAGTGAAGATCATCACATTGGCATTAAGACAGCCTCTTTGGTGGGACGGACATATCCAGAGATGGGTTCAAAGGTAAGGGCACTTTATTACAAATTGCAGTGCACTTGCTACAACACATTTTAGCTAGTGTCTCTAAATCAGGCGTGGGTAACTATAGCTCTCCAGATGTTGTTTGCCCTGCAACTTCCATAATATCTTACTTTTCAGTGTGCTGACTCAGGCAGATGGTAGCTGAAGGCCAACCACCTCTGGATGGCCACTGTTGCCCGCTGGCTCTAAACAGTTAGTATGCCAAAAGAAATGCTTGTTTTTGAAGGCTTTTGGCTTTGTGCTAGTCACCTGTGAGAGACAAATACATACTGAAAGAATCTGTGTATAAGTGGTAGGGAGCCTCAAGCAAACCCTGGCTTCTGTCATCATCTAAGCATCATATGTGTTTCAAAGTGCATTTGTATTGGGGAAGAGCTCCTAAGTCTGAACTGTATTTTTCACAGGATGCCCTGGAAGGGAAGTCATGGAGAATGGCAGATGGCCTTATGCAGTGTTCTTTCAGAAGAAAAATTCATCTTCCTGCATTTAAAGGGAGAGTTAATTTTGATGCATCGTACTACATATTTCTGGCTGATGGTGAAATAGGTGAAGGTAAAATCCACGACTTAACATTAAAAGCTCATTTACCAGTTTGGGTCTCCTTTGTCATAATGTTGTTTATATTCTGAAAGTGGTCCAGGGTTATGTGAGATTTGTACATTTTTCTGTTTGTGAGCAGCAAGGAATATCAATTGGTAGAAGAGAAAGTCTACCCTACCTGCATTTGAAAGCTGTCTTGTTTGGGTGGTGAGTTGTTCGTTAACTGCTGGGGGTCTGATAAAAGTGGGAATTGGAAGATGGCATATTAAAAGCCATCTCATTCTCCAGAAAGAAACACAAGACGTTGATGAGGGGAGCTACATCTGTTTGTAGCTGGCATCACTATTATCTCTTCGATAGGAGGAACATAATAAGACCAGGTGTAGCCAATGTAGAAGTAAAGCTCCCAAATTCTGCTCCCCTCCCCCTTATTTATATGTTTGCTATGTTTATATCTAGCATTTCTTCCAATTAGCTCAAGGCAGGTACATGGCTCTCTCATCCTTATTTTATCTTCTCAGCAACACTGTGAGATAGGACAAACTAAGAAAGTATAACTGGCTTATGACCACCCAGTGAGTTTTTTGGCCACATGGAGTTCTGAAACCAGATTTTCTGAATCATAGTTGTCAGGGTATTGACTGTACCCTGAGCTTTGCCTCATTCAAAGATTGAGATTTCAAAGGATTGGGGGCGGGCGGGCGGGGAGCTATGTCACATTCATGGAGGGATTGTTTGTCAGAACAGGCTAGCCACATGGATTGGAAGAATCGAAACTTAAATCTGCTAGACATGTGATACTGTATGGTCATTGGCTGGATTTCTTTAGGGCAGGGGTGTCCAAACATTTCGGGCCATGGGCTGGTCACATGTTTCAGTGGGCTGGTCATGTGGTTCAGCGGGCCGGTCTCATGGTTCTTCCCACTGGAAGTGGAAGTAAAATGCGCCTTGCAATCTATTTTGCACCAGGATGAGATAGATTTTAAACTGCCATTTTCTCTGCTTAAACCAGGGGTGCCCAAACTATGGCCCATGGGCTAGATCCACCCCCCAATGCCAATTCAGCAGGCCCATGCTACCCTCATCACTCCCAGAAGCGGAAGTAAAGTGCACCTGTATGGGCTCATTTTATTTCTGCTTCCGGGAGTGATGAGGGCAGTGTGGGCTGGATGAATTGTCATCCAGGGGTGGATCTGGCCCATGGGCCATAGTTTGGGCACCCCTGGTTTAGGGGAATGGCAAGACGGTGGAACATGTGTGAGGAGATAAAACCCAGAGGGAGAAGCAAAACTTTCTCTTGATCCTGTGCTTCGTGCTGAGGGTGAGCGGTGAACATGTATGGGCTTAAACTAGGAGGGGGCACCTCTGGGCTTCCACAATTAGAGAAGCTTTCTTTGTTTTGATGTGCTTTCTGAACTTTTGAAATATTTTCTTCTGTAACTTACTTTTATTACAATATACTTTTAAAATACCTGAAGATGACTGGAGTGTTTACTTGGCTATGCGCTACCTTATTTACTGCAAGCTAAAATCCTGAGTTGCTTAGCTAGGAAAGTGGCAGCTCAGAAGCAGGGATCCCAACCACTTGAGGATCAAAGTCTGTCAGATGTAATATCAAACTGACCTGAACTACATGTACCACAATGCCTTGCCACTGTAACCCTATTCCCCTGAACCTTATGCCTCTGACCTCATCCGACCCTATTAAAGGACCACCTCGACCTCATACCCTTCCTTCCATCTTTGACCCTTGATACAGCCACTGACCGCCATGCGGGCAGTGGGAATAAAAGACTTTAATTATAATATACTGTCTCTGGAGTTATTGGGCCGAGCCATCTGAGACACTCTTACAAAATGGTTGCAGAGGTTTGGTTCACCCACAAACAACTCCAAAATTAAAACAAATGACCAAAAGAAGAACCCGGCTGAACAAAGGAGGGTCCAGAACACGAGCCAGACCAACTGGACCCGAATCTCCGGAACAGGCAATCGCACGACCCCAAACGGTAATGGAAGAGGACAAACCCAACCGGACCATCACGGAGATGGACCCAGATGGCCAAACGAAGGCCGAAACCGGAGGGGCACCCACCAAAAGGGACGACCAAGACGAAAGCCTGACAACCAAAATCCACAGGGCGATAGACGGGAGAGGAATGATCCCCACGGCAGAGCTACTGGCCTTGATGAACATCGGAGATGAACTCCACACCAATGGCACGGTAAGCTCTACCCCGAGATCCTCCATGGCGGGAACCCCAAGCACCGCGCCGAGTTCAAATCTAGCCGAGATAGCCGACCAATTACAAGTGGCGGCCCTAGATTCGAACACACCGGCGGGAAGGCCCACTGGAACAACAATACCCGCAGATAACCCGTGCGCCCCAACCACGCGAAGAAAAGAAAAGGCCCTGGGACCCTGGAGGGTGGACACACAGACCCTAGAAATGCGGGACATGCCGACCCTCAGTCCCCAGGAACTAGAAGAGGAGCGGAGACCCCCAAGCAGGCACCACGCCCCCAAGAGAGGCGCTGCTGACAACCGGGCCGAACTCCTCACATGGGCAGAGGCCCCCTTCGCAATCAAAGGCCGAAGGGGACACGACCTCTCCCCGGAGGAAAGCCACCGCAAACCCTTCCCAGCTAGAAACCGAAGGGGACGCAGCCCCCCTCAGAAACACGCTACCGCGAACGGGAGGGGCGCGAGACCCGCAAGGCACGCATCCACGCGGGAAGGCCGGAAGCACACGCAAGGCAGAACAAAGAAAGTGAGGCCTACCATGACTCGCTGTCTGCCCGAACCAAGCGCAGGGAATGTCCGGAGAAGGAAGCCGACCTCCACGCGGAGCCACGACCCGAGGAGCCGGAGCTACGACGACCCGAACCCCCATCAGTCCAGCAAAGATGGCGGCCTCCACGCGACAGCTCCACAGAACCCTCCGATGAGGAAAGCAGCTTCTGCGACGAAAGCGACCTCTCACCAACGCTCCAACCTGAAACAGCAGGACCTCTGAGACAGAGATCCGCTCACCTCGGCAGCCAGCAAACAATGAGGTTCACGCAGGCACAAGAGGAGCAGGAGAACTCCCTCTCTGGCGAAGAAGAGGAACTGCAGGTCAACTCAGGTCGCTCCATGGGCAGAGGACCAGCGAACTCCCTCTACAGGCGACCAGAAAAACTGCAAATGGGACATCCAATAGCAAATATATGTGTACCCATCCCCTACTGCCAATATAAAGACAGTCCAGGGCACCAGGCCAGATCCAGCAAAGGAAGCAATGCCGGCCAGCACAGCCAACTACCTCACAACTTCCCAATCCTTCACATGACTGGGGAGAACCTAATGGACTGGGCACAACAATTCCAGGTAATTCTGATGAGGGAGGGGGCACTGTACCTGATCCAGGACCCACCAAGAAAGCCATGGACCCTAAAGATGGACAGGCTACACCACAGAGTGTTCTGTTTGCTTTTAAGCTCTATTGACACTTCAATGTATGGGAGTATCCCTGATGGGCTAACTGTGCATGAGGTTTGGGGAATATTGTATGAAATGTTTTATTGCAATGAAAGGACTACGACCTGCTTGCTATTGAGAGAGTTGTATGCATACAAAATGAAAGAGGGCTCAACAATGAGCGAGCACCTGATGAAACTAAACAACATGAGATCCGACCTCATAAGAAGGGGGGAAATCGTGACGGATCAGCACCAGATTAGCATTATATACAACTCCCTCGATCCAAGCTGGGACTACTTCCTGACTCAGCTGGATAATTTGGGAAGTAACAATGCCACATTGGGGTACATCACTAAGAAACTCATAGCTGAGGATAATCTTAGGAGAAGTAGGGCCACCATACGCAGAGAGGACAGGCCACGCAAAAGAGTCAGTTTCCCTGAGCAGGGGAGCCCTAGTTTCGAGTGTCACACATGTGGACCAAGGAAACACAAACCCACGCGCGATCAAACACGCCATGAGGACACCCCGAGACCCAGACGTGAGTCACAGGACGAATACCCACGCAGACACAAGGGCGACAACGACAGGGGGGACAGACGACGAAGATCACCTAGCCCAAAGAGAGAGTTTAAGCCACAGAAGGGGCAAGATAGACACAAACCAGATTCAGTGAACGTGGTCAAGCACAGTGAAGGGACCAGCAGCCACAAGGCAGACAGGTCTTCAAATGCACACCTACAGCGGTGGCTGATCGACTCCGGGGCAACCACCCACACATCATGCCACAAGGAAATATTCAACTCATTTGAAGAAGATTCCTTCAGAATCAAAGTCGCCAACCAGGAACATGCAAGAGTAACAGGCAGGGGCGACGTACTCATCCCTGGAATCGGTCAGGTCAAAGGCGTCCTTTACTCTCCTGAAATTCCATATAATGTCCTGGCCACCACCAAGCTCACAGAAGACCCCGGCCTCAGGATAATCTTCGAAAACAAGAAGGTGTCCATCGAAAGAAGGGGAAAGCAGATTGGAAGAGTGGAGCTCATAGGTGGCCTACCGTACCTCATTGCCAAGGAAGCCGAGGATGGACAGGCCACGATAGGCCTAATCGACGGCACTGACGATGAAGAGATGCAGGACTGCACCGCAGACGACCCCAGGGAACCCGAACATGAAGACCCAGAAAGGAAAAACAATGATCACAACAGTTCCACAAGAAATGAAGGGGTTGGCAGCGCAGAGCATAGAACACTGAGGGTATCCATAGGGAAACAAATACATGATGAGTGTGCGCACCTGTTGCACAGAAAATTGGGACACATAGGTTTTCCGACAGTCAAGAAAATGCTAGGGTGTTCAGAAGGACTAAGGATCAAGGATTGTGAGAACTACCTGGAGTGCTCCGTGTGCAAAAGCTCCAAGGCGAAAACCGAGGCACGACCGAAGACATCCTCCAGGAAGTCAAGCCACCCTTTCGAATTGGTCCACCTCGACCTGGTGGGGCCACTCGAGAGATCCTTGGGCCAGAAGAGATTCTTCTTGACGATAGTCGACGACTACAGCCGATAAGGTTTCGTATACACCCTCACAAGCAAGGACGAGACCTTCAGCAAGTTCAAAGAGTTCTACCAAAGGGTGCAAACTCAGAACAACACCAACATAAAGAAACTGATGACGGACAGAGGATCGGAATTCCTGTCCAAAGAGTTCCAAGACTAGATAACCGAGAAGGGGATGCTACACTACAAAACCGCACCATTCTCAGCCTTCCAGAACGGAGTCGCCGAACGAAGGAACGGAGTGCTCCAGACCATGATCAGATGCGCAATTGAAGATGCAGGCCTAAGCTTCTCATACTGGGGGGGAAGCTTTGCTGTACTCCAACTACACACTGAACAGGCTATGGTCTGGCGTTATCGGGAAAACGCCCTATGAAGCCATGTACAGGCAGAAGCCCAAGTTGAGCCACCTTCACATCTTCGGTGTGTTCGCAGACGTACACATACCAAAACAACTAAGGAAGAAAGGGGACAAGATAACGAAGAAGCTAAGGTTCATGGGGTACGAACCGGGCTCGAAGGCATACCGCTTCCTAGACCACAACCTGAGAATAGTGATTTCCAGGTCGGCCACGTTCCATGAACACGCGAACTGGAGTAAGATACACGCAAACGAGGTACTGACAAATGAGTCAGTACGAGAAGGAACCAAAGCACCCTCATCCAACTCAAGGCCCAACAGACCAGTAGACACGCCACCAGAGAGGGATGAGACCAGGCAGTCACATCAAAATACCACTAGTGTTGTGGAGACTGAACCTCCAAAAACCCCAGCAGAGGCGCCCCGCAGGTCAACTAGGTCAACCAAAGGCCAAACTCCCAGAGGACTAAAGGAGTATGTGCTGGGCATAAACACCTACCCTGAGACACCAGCAAGCTTTGATGACATAGACAAACTGCCTCCCGAAGAACAGGACAAGTGGCGGGCGGCAATGGAAAGGGAGATGGAGAGCCTCAAAACCCTCGGAGTGTACGCTCCTGCTGAGGTTCCTGAGGGACAGAGGACAGTGGGAACAAAGTGGGTGTTCAAGGTAAAGTCGTTGGAAAATGAAGGGGTAATGTACAAAGCGCAACTAGTCGCCCAAGGGTTCACCCAATGATACCCTGACGACTACGAAGACACGTACTCCCCCACAGTGAAGCCAGAAAGCGTAAAGGCCGCTTTAGTAATGGCAACCATCCTCGAGGAACAAGTGTACCAGTTTGATGTACAGACAGCATACCTCCATGCAGACCTTGACAAGGAAATATACGTCAGAGCACCACCTGGTTTTGGGCGCAACAGAGGGGAAACGTGGCTACTCAACAAAAGCCTCTATGGCCTAAAACAGTCCGGCAGGAGGTGGTACGAGTGTCTGGCCGAGGCAATGAGGCAATTGAACTTCTTCCCAGTCGAAGAAGACAAATGTGTATTTCTAAGGAAATCACCAGAGGAAGTTGAAAAGGTCCTAGTGTATGTCGACGACCTATTGTACTTTGGGAAAAGTAAGTCCAAATGCGATGAATTCGCTCATGGACTGCAAAATGAATTCTCCCTGAAAAACTTGGGGAGAGTGAACAAATACCTAGGGGTGCAAGTCTCAAGGATACCCAATGGCTTTGGACTCTCCCAGAAGGAGAAAATAGCTGAACTCCTTGACAGATGCAACATGTCAAACGCTCACCCCTGTGGGACACCTATGCAAACAGATTTCCTGAAAAACGCCTACGAGGAAGGGGAACCGTTCGAAGACATCAGCCTCTACAGATCCATCATTGGATCGCTATTACACATAGCCAACTGGACCAGGCCCGACATTACGCTGGCAGTGAACCTTCTCTCACGCCATTCCAGTAACCCAAAGACGTTTCATTGGGCGGCCGTCAAGAGACTGCTGAGATACCTGAAGGGCACCATGGAGACAGAATTACTGATCACCCCTCGAATAGACGAAGAAATCAACCTGTCATGCTACGCCGATGCCGACTGGGGCGGATGCTTAGGAACCAGAAAGAGCACATCCGGCTACATGGTGATGTTGAATGGCAGCCCAATATACTGGCGCACCGAGAAGCAGAAACTGGTTTCTACTTCCACCGCCGAGGCCGAATATGTCTGCCTGTCAAACGCTGCATGTGACCTTATCTGGATAAACGAACTGATCTTCCTTATCTGGGAAAAGCCCAAGCTCCCCATCACCATCCACGAAGATAGCCAGGCGGCCATAGAAATAGCAAAAGGTGACACTATAAACCGGAAATCTAGACATATAGATATCAAGTGCAAAAACGTGAGACAGATGATAAGAGAAGGCTTTATAGAGCTAACACATTGTGAGACAAAGGAACAAGTGGCAGACATACTGACCAAACCACTCCCCTCAGCTCAGCATGAGTACCTGTTTGGCAGTTTGTGCCTTAGAAAATGAGACGCTCAAGTATGTACTCAATGTAGTCAGCTCGTGTGATATTAGAAGGGGTTTTGTCAGATGTAATATCAAACTGACCTGAACTACATGTACCACAATGCCTTGCCACTGTAACCCTATTCCCCTGAACCTTATGCCTCTGACCTCATCCGACCCTATTAAAGGACCACCTCGACCTCATACCCTTCCTTCCATCTTTGACCCTTGATACAGCCACTGACCGCCATGCGGGCAGTGGGAATAAAAGACTTTAATTATAATATACTGTCTCTGGAGTTATTGGGCCGAGCCATCTGAGACACTCTTACAAAGTCCTACTTGTGAGTAACGGCATTCCTGACAATAGTCTAACTCTTTAACTGCTACAGTACATTGGCTTTAGGCTGGTTTAAACTATCTTTGTGATGCAAACCTGGAAGGCTTAATATTTGGCAGGATTTTTTTTTGTCATGTCTTCACTCTGCCCCATCCCAAGTATTTACTCTGCCCTGCCAATCATTTTGAGTTTTTGCTGAACTTTGTAAGCCTTAAATTTGTTGTTGTTCAGTCGCACAGTCGACTCCGACCCTTTGCGACCCCATGGACCATTTTCCTCCAGGCCTTAAATAACTTGGAAGTAATAACATGAAAAGCATGCATGCCATTGGAGAGATCAGTAGTGGGCTCCATTTTTTTACTACCTACTCTGTGGGTGTGGTATGGTGGGTGTGGCCAGGGGAAAGCCTTGCATTGCACCCGAATTAGGATTACTTTATTTCAAAACTTGGATGGACGGAACCAGCCAGAATTTCTGCTACTAGTTCTGGCGAACTGGTGTGAACCTGCTGATGCCCACCACTGGGAGAGATGAGGCATGCTATTCACACTTTCATGGCCTGCTTGCAGACTTTTCCACCAGCTGTTTAAACTACACAGCTCTTTAGATGTTCTTTAGATTAAACTAAATCTCCCTCAAATTTGGGGTACTCTTTAAGCATTCCTAGCTGTTTTCTGATTGCAAATTATGAATCTAGATATGAATCTAGCTATGAAAAGAAAAAGTATGTGTAGACTCATAATCCACTTTTGTGCAGAGACTGATAGAACGTTATACTTCTATCTGTCTGTCTTCTTCCCAGTCCTACTTTTATGCTCAAGGAATCCAACCACCAGCTATAATCTCTTTAGTTTCTTCTATAGGACATTTGAACATGTAGTTCTTTTTGAAGCTGATCATCTTTGACAACTTCTTCTTCTCTACCTCCCATTCTTTTGAGTACATAAAGCCATCTGAAATATAACATCAGTATTCAAACATTGCATATTGTTCATGTTTTTTTTTTAAAAAACTGCTTGCAAGTTTAAGAACTGATTATACCAGTCTGGCCTTCTTTGATTCTGAACTCTTGTATTGGCATTTTTAAAATTATTCTGCAGTGAAAGACCAGCACCCTACTATTCCAGTTTATGAAATGTAAATGTCTCTTGTAAAACTCTGTTACAAGAATCTTATTACAGTACTCTAATACCCAATTAGACACAGAGAAGGTTTCTTTTTGTCTCTGATCAGAAAAACTAGAATTGCATGTACAGAAGGACTGGGTGACCCAAAGACTTGGTTCAGTGCCTATAATTCTCTGTAAGTAACTAGTTATTTCTATTTATTTGCTCAGGAAATGCAATCTACAAACACTACCGGCAGCCTCTGATCTCGGATGGCAAGCATAACATCACAGGCGCATCAAAGGATATTGGTGGATCCCGTTCACCATTTCTTATCAAGATCCATGGCAAGTTTAATGTTGAGGGAATTGAACACCTAAGAGCAACCATGCAGGCAATTTCCCCTTTATCCTGGCTGTCTATTGCACAATCAGGAATGGCAAGGAATACGATAGAGTAGGTAGTATTACTTGCATGACCATCCTTTACACCGTTGTGTAATGCTGTAGGGCCTTACAGCTTTCTGTGTAAATCTGGGGTTTGTCTCCTGCAATTTGTGGACTAGAAGCCTCAATAGGGAAGTTCTTCTTATAACTTCTGCAGTAAGGTGAACATGATGGCTTTTTTTGCCTTCAAAGTTAGGCCTATCACTGGGCAGAGTGAAATGACGACATGAAATGGAAAATATGGGTGGGGCAACTGTGGTAATTTACTAAAACATTTTCTCTCTTGGATGACTGGGTCATGCATGTCACACCATCTGTCCTGACCCCCCTGGAGCTTGGAAGTAACATGTTCTGAAAAGTGTGATTGCCATTCTTTTGTTTTTGGGGCATCAAAAGAGATGAGGGCATTAAAAAGTCTCATAAAAAGTAAAAGAAATAGGATCGATAATACTTTATGTGCCTAGTATGACTTTTCAAGTGTTTTATTTTTTCTAAGGGATGCAGTGGCTTAGTGGTTAAGACACTGAACGTGAAGACTTGAAGGTCAACAGTTCTAGACCCGAGTGCTGCACAATGGAGTGAGCTCCCATCATCTGTCCCAGCTCCTGCCAACCTAGCATTTCGAAAGCAAGAAATTGCAAGTAGATAAATAGGGACCCCTTCAGTGGGAAGGTAAATAGCATTCTGTGCACTCCGGTGTCTAGTCATAACTGCCACATGTCCACGGAAACGTCTGCAAATGTAGACAGCGCTGGCTCTGCAGCTATATACAGAGATGAGCACTGAACCCTAGAGTCGGATACAACTGGCTTTCGAGCAAGGGCGATCTATACCTTTACTATGATTTTCCAGTTACTTTCTAAAAAGTTACAGTGAAGCCATTTAGTTATCCTTTAAGGCATTTTAGTGGTATGTTGGTGGGAATTTTTCAAGGTTGCTTATCAAGCATACCATGCTCTCCTTAGGAAAGGAGTAGAAAAACTATCGACAGCAAAACAGGCAACATAAATTGTTTCCCCAACATTTTAATGAGCAACAGCAATGAGTCAGGCTTCAGACATTGTGATGGAAACAAATTGGTTTTAAAAAGATAAATTTTCACACTCTTGGTATAGTAAAGGATACTGTTTCATTGCCTGTTATGCTGTAATTGAGGGAACATCCTCTTGTTCTCTGGTCTACGCAGAAAAGTATCTTGGACCAGCCAATGACTCCTGAATTTGGGTTGGGTGGTGGGATGTGTGTGTGATATACTGGAAGAAATATCTTATGCTAAAGGTAAAGGTCGCCCTTGCTTGAAAGCTAGGCGTATCTGACACTAGGATTCACTGCTCATCTCTGTTTAGAGCATAAGGGAAATTTTGGCCACACCCCTCTGTGGGCATGGCCAAATCTGTGGGCATGACTAAAGATAGCCATGTGACTTGCTGGGCTCTAGTCATGCCTGCCACATGGCCATGAAAATGTCTGCAAACACAGACAGCACTGGCTCTTTGGCTGTAAATGGAGATGAGCACTGCACCCTAGAGTTGGATACGACTGGCAGATTTTACTTTCTTAGGATCAAATATCGCTGCAGATGGTGTTTGCAGCCATGAAATAAAAAGGTGACTGATGCATGGGAAACAAGCTATGAGAAACCTGGGGAACATAGTTAAAAGTAGAGGCATCACCTTGCAAACAAAAAATTGCATAGTCAAAGCAATGGTATTCCCGGTGGTAATGTATGGGTGTGAGAGCTGGACCATTAGGAAAGCTGAGCGCGAAAAATAGATGCCTTTGAAATGTGGTGTTAGAAATAGGTCAATCCTAGAAGAAATCAACCACAACTGCTCATTAAAGGTCAAATAGTAAAGATGATGCTAAAGTACTTTGGACATCAAATGAGAAGGGAGGATTCACTTGAGAAAACCTTGATGCTGGGAAAGGTGGAGGACAAAAGAAGGGGGCGGACAAAAATAAGATGGCTAGATGGTATTGTAGATGCAATGGGCACAAAGCTGTGTGGGCCAAAGAACCCTTTTCCCATCTTTTTTTGGGACTTTTGTTTTCTTTTTTGTTTACTCATTTTCTATTTAAAAAATAAAAAGCAAAGAGCAGAATAGTAAACCAGCCCCCTAGAGTGAACTAGACCTGCACATGGCTAGACCCCCCCCCCCCCACTTAGGGTGGAGGAGCAAGGGATTAATTCCCCCAAATTAACCAATCTATTTGTTCCTCACTGCAACCAGTTGGAGCACCAACACCTGAGAATGTCAGATCCAGCTTAAGGAAGGGAATTAGTAAAGTAAAAAGCAACCTCTGTAGTTTCCAAGCCTCCCAGCAGCTGAGGAGTTAATCTCCATATATGAAATGTCGCTCACCTAGAGTAGACTCCTGTCCCATGGTGGCTCTGACCAGCAGCAGCAAAAATGAAGCCTCCATGACCATGTGGCAGGGAAATGAAAGAAAACTACAGAAGGCCCCCCCTTCTCTCTCCTTCCACAAGCAAAAAGCCACAGCGACCTCTGGTGGCAGGAAAAATATAATGCAGCTTCGCCTGTGAGGGCTCCGGTCAGGATTTGTTTTAAAAAAATAAGGGATATTACGGGGAAATTAATAAAACGGGAGGGTGGCAGGAAGAGAGGTAAAAATAAGGGGTTTCCCCAGGAAAAATGGGATACTTGACAGATATGGTTTAGAGCCAAAGAGCTAGTGCTGTCTGTGTTTAGCAGACATTTCTGTGGACATGTGGCAAGTATGACTAGACACCAGAGTGCACAGAACGCTGTTTACCTTCCCACCAAAGTGGTGCCTATTTATCTGTTTGCAATTTCTTGCTTTCGAAATGCCAGGTTGGCAGGAGCTGGGACAGATGACGGAAGCTCACTCCTTTGTGCAGCACTCGGGTCTTGAACTGTTGACCTGCCGACCTTAAAGTCATCAATTTCAGCATCTTAACCACTGAGCCGCCACAGTACCTTAGCTTATGGTAGAGGTGGGCAATTCTGAAACATCTGGAGGCAGAACAAAGCCAGCCTATAGTCTGCTCATAAACATTTTCCTTAAAAGAATGTGTGTATGCGAACTCAACGTTTTGTAAAGGGCCTCTAAAGATTTTGGAAGGCCTCAAAATTTGGCAAAACTTTCTCTCCCCCAGCCTGTCAGAGGGCAAAAAAAAAAAAATGCCTTTTGGGTGTGTGTATTGTTATGTAGAGACTCCATCTGTTATTTGAAATATGTGGGTTTCTCGGGCACTTCACTGGTTCTTGTATGAAGAAAATGTGGAAACCTAGAGAGGGCACATCTAGAAAAAGCTGTGCAAGATCAGCTTCTGATGTTACAGGCTAATGCTGGAAGAAGAGGAAGTGGCCTGACCACACACACATTTTCTTGCTGTTCTTTCAACACCGAAACAATGCAGGTTTGTTATATTTTCATTGCAATGACTGCTCAGCATTGTAGCTCAAATGCCATTTACAACTGTCTTGTGCCTTCTATTCAGGTGCTTTAATGTCCATTGCCTGGATGACCACAGTTAGCATTGGAGTGATTGTTGCCCGATTCTTCAAGCCTGTTTGGCCACACTCGTTGCTGTTTGGAGAAGTGATCTGGTTTCAGGTAGGAGAAAAAGTAAAATATGGTAGCCTGTCTGTAGGACAAGGGGCACTTCTAGACAAGGCTTTTATTGTACCATCATTCTATTTCATTTAAGGCAGGGGTTCCCCACATTTTCATGCTGCGGGCCTTACCATGCCCCTTGGACAGCTGAGCGGGCCAGACCACGCCCACTGGAAGCAGAAGCGGGTGCATTTACGGCTGACAAATGCGCCCACATCCGTGTTTACAACAGGTGCAGGCACATGAGCATGCACAGTGGAGACGGTGGCGGATCACATGAAATGGCGCCGTGGGCCAGGTCTGGCCCATGGGCCATAGGTTGGGAACCCCTGATTTAAGGAGTATTATCTAGTGGTAGTCTAAGTGATGCCTTCCATCTGAACCCTCTTTTGTTTTCTCACCATTTCATTTATCTCTTTTTTCTTCTTACTGTGGAAAATCTATTAGGGTGGAAATAGATGGTGTAACTGCCTTCTAAAAGTTTATACTAGGAGGAGTCCCACCTCTGGAAGCACCCAGTATCTCTTTAGTCCATAGCAGCATGCAAGCAATGACTTATTCAGGCCCTTTTGCCAGTCTAGAAATGCTTTTGGTTCTCTTCCTTTCTTGATAGATGAGTTTTCTACCATGTGTTCCTTTATAGCAGAATGTGGATCGTTCAGATTGGTTGGCACTTTTTATTAATGAGACCTGTTTTTAATATAACTTCAACAATAGGTTCATCGTGGGCTAATGACGATGACCGTGTTGCTTACAACTGTATCATTTGTTCTTCCTTTCTTGTACCGTGGAGGATGGAATGAAGTAAGTCACAATGCTTATGCTTTTAGTGCTAATTTCACTTAAAAACTGTGCATTGTTATGATCTGTTATAAATTTATGGTGCTGTCCTTTAAAAAAAAATCTCAGCAAAAGGCATTTTCAGCTATCTAAAATGCAATAGCACCAGGTCTTCATTCGTGTTCTTACTGTTTTGTGCTTTCATAACTGTCTTGCTTGGAAACATAGATATAATTATAGTACAGGTACAAGCATACAAAGTTCAAATTGAAGTAATATAAAGAAAGTTTTGAAGTGACCTGGGCTACATGGATGTGTATGGAAAGAGTCTTTATCTTGCATTACTGTATTGATAAGAAGAAATAAATTACACTGTAATCTATCCCAGCTCATTGACGCCTCAGGAAATTAGGCAAAAGTGTTTTGTGGTGAAAGTTGGAGGAATCTATACAGTCACAGTTTTTATTTCATAACAGAAAGGATTTCAGCCCATTCCTACTGGTTTCTGTGAAAGCCAGACACGAAAAAGACTGGTGAACCACATAAATGTATGGATTCTGTGAGAGTGTGAAAATATAGTACCGTAGTTTAACATTTATCTGCTTCTAAAAGGTAGAGGAAATTCAGTCACTGCGTCACTACGAAGACCATGGGTGCCCAAAATATAGCCCATGGGCCAGATCATGCCTACAGCACCTAATAATCCAGACCACGCTGCCCACACTGCTCCCAGAAACAGAAGTTAAATGCACCTGTACATGCGCAAAACACTGCCATAAAGCACCTGTGGCTATCGTAAACGCATTTACTTAAAAACTGTGCATTGTTATGATCTATAAATTTATGGTGCTGTCCTTTATGACAGCTGCGGGTGCCCTTACAACAGTTTTGCACATGCACGAACGTGTTTTACTTCCACTTCTAGTCGGAGGAACCACATGACTGGCTCGCTCAACCATGTGACTGGCCTGCGGCCCGAAAAGTTTGGCCACCCCCGGCCTTGACATTTGGCTGAAGATAATATATTTAATGTAGGAACACCACTTGGGGATTGAGGAATGGAAGAGATATGGGTCTGAGCTACATTAGTGTTTAGTTCAGATAGTGTTTAGTACACAGAAAGAGCCTCCTCAAAGATTGTGGTATTTTTGAATGACAATCGGGCATACCCTGGTAACGACAACCTTGTGTTGCCGGCTAATCTTTCTCACACTGGGTCAGGCAAAAGGAACTGCGGAGTGAACTCACCAAAAGATCCCTTCATTTTGGCAGTTTCACGTTTGGCCTAGACATGGAAGAAGAAGTTCAGATATTGTCTTGCCTCTAATCTTTAGAAAAGAAACTTCTCCAGCATTCAGTAGTCTGTCGCCAAAAATGTCTTTGCATTTATTTTGCTTTTGTTTTTAATCATTTGGACTATTTTTTACAGTGTGAAAAATGTTAATTTAATTTTTCAATTTGTATGCCGCCACACTCGCAGAGTGACTCTGGGCAGCTAACAAAGAAAACACAACATCACAGTTACAGCACAAAATATCAATTGATAAGCATTTCAGAAACATTGCAGCGAATGTCCCAACCACCATCATAGAACATCAACTGCAAACCTGGTTTTCTAGGCATGTGAAAGTGATGTGTCAGGCTCCTTAGATTCTTAAGAGACAAAGTAGTAACAGCTGAGCAGCCAGTTGTGTTGTGATGTGTGATGTCAAAGCAAAATGCCTGTTCATAACTAAAATTGACTTTTGTGTAGGAAGCTGGCTTTCATCCATATCTGGGCTGTACAGTGATGGCTTTGGCAATCTTTCAGCCACTCATGGCAGTTTTCAGACCTCCTCCACAAGCACCAAGGTACATGAGTTTGGTGACCCCATGTGGTTCTTGTGGGCAATGTGATTCTTACCCAGATGTAAAGGCTATGTTCATAGAAAATTAGGCATTTCTGGAGTGAAAAAAGGCAGAGCCAACCCTGCTGAGTGATGTGGCAACTTATGGGGATATGTACAAAGAAATGTTTTGTTTCTGTTCAGGTTCTTTCTAGGGGAAACCCTCTTTTGTCTGTTTTTATTTTCATGCACAAGAGAGATCACTCTTTAAGGCCAATTTGGTTTGTGTTTTTTTCTGTTCAAGAAGTCAAGGGGAGAGGGAGGAGGTAGACCACTCAGATGGGTGGCATATGAATGTAGGTAAAGGTAAAGGTTTCCCTTGCTCGAAAGCCAGTCGTATCCGACTCTAGGGTGCAGTGCTCATCTCTGTTTCTAAGCCGAAGAGCCAGCGTTGTCTGCTTCTGCAGACGTTTCCGTGGTCATGTGGCAGGCATGACTAGACACCGGAGCGCACGGAACGCTGTTACCTTCCCACCGAAGTGGTCCCTATTTATCTACTTGCAATTTCTTGCTTTCGAACTGCTAGGTTATTATAATGTAATAAAATAAAATAAAAATATCAATAAATAATCTATTTTTATTTCCTCTTTTGGGAACAGAAGAGAAATCTTCAATTGGTTACACTGGAGCACTGGAACCACTGTTAGAATATTAGCTGGTGAGTGAAGAATCCATTCTAGTTTGATTTGATTTGATTTGGTTTGGTTTGAATCAATTCTAGCCGTCTTTGAAGTGTTGGAATGGTAAGATCTCTCTTTCTTTCTGTGTGTATTGAGCAATGGTTCCCTTCAATACAGTTGTAGGAAAGGTAGTGTATCCCTTCAGCATAGCACAAATGGCATGTTTATGCCAAATGTGTAAACTTTGCTCTTGTTTGCGGATGACTGTGCAGTTTCAAATATGATGTGTTGTATTTGTTATCTGGCAATGATGCAGGGCCCTAGATAAAAGTCGGGAGTTCTCAACCTTTTTAAGCTGGGGGTCGGGTCACGATCCCTCAGACAGCTTCAGGGGCCAGACAGCCATTTTGGCCTTCCTCCACCACATGGCACTTCCTGGTGTGGTGGAGGCTGTGCCCACAGGCTGCAGGTTGAGAATCCCTGATATAAGTCATGGATAGGAGATGGAGTGTCTTCTTATGCGGAAGTGAACAAGAGGCTGACTCAGGTACTATGTGGTATGCGGGAACACAGGACACTGCCTTTTAACAAGTCAGGCCGGTACTCCTTCAGCCCTAGTGTTGTCAGCTCTGGCTGGTAGCAGCATTCTAGGGTTACAGCTAGGATTCTTTCCTAGTCCTACCTGGAGTCTGCTGGTCTTCCCTGATGGCCTTCTATCCAGCTATAAATGAGATCCAAGCCTACTTATCTCTCTTAGGTCGCCCTTGCTCGAAAGCCAGTTGTATCCAACTCTAGGGTCCAGTGCTCATCTCTGTTTACAGCCAAAGAGCCAGCGCTATCTGTGTTTTCGTGGACATGTGGTAGGCATGACTAGACACTGGAGTGCACGAACGCTGTTTACTTTCCCACCAAAGTGGTACCTATTTATCTATTTGCAATTTCTCACTTTCGAACTGCTAGGTTGGCATGAGCTGTGACAGAGACGGGAGCTAACTCCATTGTGCAGTACTCAGGAATCTTTGAGTTTAGCGTCTTAACCATCTCTCTTACTTTGGTATCTTGCATGGAAGACAAAGAAGGAGCCACAGTAAGGGTTAAAACACAACTTTATTGCATGGTAGTCAGAGTGAACCTGAGGTACTGGTGGACCAAACAGCTCTATTTATAGCACACTGTACATTTTGAATAACCCGGGTGATAGTTCATTGGTTACTGTCCGTGTGACGTCATGGATCGTCACGCCCATCTTCTCCAGGTGCGGTGCAGCGGGAAGGTTTCCCGCCCTTCAGGTATTCAGGGGAATCTGTATCCTGTGAGCTGGATGCTGCTACTGGCATGAGCAGTATTATCCTTAACAGCTTGCTACAATGTGTCATTGATTACTTACAATGGATACAATTGTCGGATACAATCAGTTAAAGGGTACTTGTCACATTCTATTCAGTACATAACACTTACTCAGACAAAATTAGATGTGTTCAGGATGATATGAGACTCTGGGTTATGCTTAGCTTCCTTTCAATGCAACTTTTTAAAATGATTTGATCAATAAACACAAAACAAATGAACAACCAATAGTGCAACAATGAACACTAGCCAACGAGCTGAGTGCATGGGAAACAGACAACACCCTGGCACATCTGCCTTGCCAACTATCTCTGCACATACTCAGAAACAGCCAACAACCAGAATCCTTTGTACTTAAGTGATCAGGCAAAGATGATTATGTAAGCGTTCCTCCCTGCATGCTCATTTGTGCGTGCTTGGTCTTGCACTTGCTGGAAAAATTGGTCCACAGCCATTGATGTGACTGGTTGAGTGAACGAAAAGTGACAAGAAGGGGAAAATATTGTATGATTGCTCTAAATGTGCATTTAAAAAAAAAAGGAAATTGGATTTTGGCAATATTTTGTCACAAGTAGCCAATATTCTTTACTCTTCCTGCAATTGATAACATTCTTCCACAGGAGAAGCTTGAATGTATTGGTGTATACTTAAATACAGTAATACCTCATACAACGGCCGTTTCATACAACATCGGATTCATATAACATCGCCTAATTCCTTGAAAAAAGTTGCCTCATACAAAGTCGTGCAACTTTGTATGAGGCATTGGGTTTTTTCCCAGGTTGCATTGTGCCTGAGCAGTATAAAAGGCAGGACACATGTGTGCATTGCTCTTGTGGGTTTTGCATGAGGCAAAGAGTGTTTAGGAGTGGTTTTGAGCGCAATTTTGAATTTTTTTGATTTTTTTCGTCAGAATTTTTAGAAGCATTCCTGGGATTTTTGCAGCATTCTTCAGGTTCTTGGACAATCAGGGTTGTTTGACATACTTTTGTAATGTTTTAGCCTTTAGACAATGACTTCTTAAAGTTCTGTCCGTTTTCTGTCTGTTTCCTTGACTTTGCCCTGAAGTCTGTGCTGTTACAGTACAATGTATCTCTATGGAAATGACGTTGTCAAGGATTTGGACGTTGTATGAGGCATCGCAGCTAGGATTTTGCATGCCTCATACAAAGTCCAAATCCGTATAAAGTCCAAACTTGTGGAACCATTGTATGAGGTATCACTGTACCCCTTGTTCGCCTAAGAAGGAAAAGGAAACCAGATTTCTAGGAATAAATAATTCTGTTATTGCTCTCTTCAATGTACAGAGATGTGTCAGTCTTTCTGTCAGTGCTATATTTTATACCCTTAGTAAAGATCCACCTGTGGAGTGTCCTGCATCTGTTTTCAGTATAAAAATTTTATGAGGTCTTTATGAAGTAGGTTGGTTTTTCATCAGAGACAGGCATGAGAGCTACTAAAGTGCTTAGCTGTACATTCTAGTGAGTTACTTTTCAAGGTCAGAGTAATTGAGACTGCAAGCATCTCCCAGAAGCAGAATTCCCTTCAGAAGGAAAAGAGGTCAGTTTATCTTAGCGTGAGCTTTTCTTACCCCTCCACATGTTTCCAGTCAGCTTGCTATGACTTTGTGCTCATTGGGAAGTAATACAGTGTTGAGCTGCTCCAGGTGCCCACAGGTGCCCGGGCACCGGTAGTGAAAACACCCCAGACCATGCCCACTTGGCCAGCAACGCCCACCTCCCTACCCCAGGCCATGGCATAGGGAGGTCAAGTGGGTGTGACCCACAGAATTAGCCATGCCCACAGAGTTAGCCACACCCATGATGGGGCAGCAATTTTTTTTGCAGCGCATCACTGGAAGTAAAGTACACTTTATTTGCAAGTCTGATTCCACAGAGATGGAACTTTGAAAGAATTACATCTCTGGAGGGACACTGTACTTTTTGGCTTCTGATTATGAAACTAAAATCTTGTCTAGCTTGACCTTTAGGGACCTTCTTATATCAGTAAGTGAATAATTCCTCCACTTACAGATCTGTGATCCTGAATATTACAGCCCTACTACAAATATGATATTTTTTTGTTTATGGATTGTAGTTTGACTAGGGTTATGCTTAATCCACATAGTTTTCCATTATTATTTTTTATTGCTGAACCGTAAATCTATGTACTAAGCTGAGGCATCCTGTCATTATGTGTGCAAATAGCAATAATTTGTAAACACAGAGACACCTATTTGCAGATTAAATAATAATACAAAGACTGCCTGTCACAAGTAGGGATGCCATACGTCACAGTTTTCTGAGTTGGAACTGTCCCGCCAGATTCCATAAAAACCATTGAAAATTCACGGCTTTTTTAAGACAAAAAAATCACCCCTTTTCCTTGCACTTCTATTGACACACCAGGAGGTGGCAGCAGCAGCTTAGTGGCCAAGGAAGAAAGAGAGGGGGGGGAAAGTGTGCCTTTTTCTTGCCTCTATTATTGAAGAGCCAGCAGGCAGCAGGTAGAAAGCTATGGAGTGTTTCTTCAGACTGCAAAGGGTTAAATGCATAGTCAGCATTCCTAGAGAGGAAGGGAAGTCTTTCTCACTTCCTATCCATAGGGTTCCCTTCATCTCTAGGAATGCTGACTCTATGCATTTAACCCTTTGCAGTCTGAAGGAACACTCCATAGCTTTCTACATATTTTTCCGTTCCAGAGTTTTTAGAGCTTTCTTCCAAGGGATCCTCGTGTGGGGTTTGAAGATGAGTCCAACTCAATGGGGTGTGTGTGTGAAAGGTAGGGTAGGGGTGACCTCAGGGAGAGGAAGGGTCTTAGAGTTTGCGGTGTCTAGTCATGCCTGCCACATGACCACGGAAATGTCTGCAAAAGCAGACAGCGCTGGCTCTTTGGTTTTGAAATAGAGATGAGCACTGAACCCTAGAGTTGGATACAACTGGCTTTCGAGCAAGGGAATCCCGGTTTGGGTGGTGGTGGTAGAATTATGGCAACTCTAGTCACAAGGGAAATCTCTTGATCTGATCTGCTCTTTGCATGTTCTGTTGATGTCTGAAGAGGATTAACTTTCTAAACTTGATGTTGTTCTTACCTAGTGGTAACAATGTTCCTTGGGATGGACTTGCCCGCTCTCAACCTTCCAGATCCATGGGATACCTATATAATGACAGGATTCGTAGCATGGCATGTTGGCACTGATGTTCTTCTGGAAATACATGGCTATTGTCTCATTAGTAAAGGTATACAAATATCACTAGTTTGTGTTTAAAACAAGGCAGTTGCAATAAGCAGCAGAACTTTCCAACCTATGCAACTCCTCAAGTAGGTGACTTTTGTTGTCTTCTGACCTGTTCATATTAAGCTTCTCCTTTTTGTCTCATTTTATACACTGGCAGCTACAGTGAATGCCTCAGATGCACATTTAGCACAGGAGAAAAACACAGCAGATCGAATCCTTTTAGTGATTTAATGCTACTGTAATTGCAATGCCATAACCTGTGGTAGCCAATAGCTGCTAGTTAATAAGTTGCTATTGTTTTAATTTTAATTTAATTTAATTTAATTGTTAAATTTCTATACCACCATTCGACCAAGGCCGACTCAGGGCGGTTCATTGTTTGCATGTGGCATGTGATGAGAGAAGTAAGCAGCAGCTTGTTAACTAGTGGCAATTCACCACTGTGATTTATCCCATTGCACGTATACTGGAGTGGCTAACCATTTGGACTCTTCCTACTGTATTCTTAATCTTGGCTTGTGTCTATATATTTGTTTGGTGCAAGTGGTTGGTAGGATGAATTTCTAAATTTGTCCACCAGCAAGTTCATGATGGATAAGTTAAATACAGTGGAACCTCATAAAACAATCACCCCGTATAGCAACGAAATCGTATAACAATTAGGATTTGGGGGAAAATGGCGTCCCGCATAACAATTTTCCCTATGGAAAAAGTCATACAACAAATTTTCAATGGGAAAAACCACTTAGCGAAAAAATCATTGTACGATGTATCCCATAGGGAAAATCACTATACGATGCATGCATCGTATAGCACTTGTGTTGTACAACAACGAGCCCTGTGGAATGGATTAAAATCATTGTATGAGGTACTACTGTACTATCTTTTGAGAGTCTTCATGTTTTGGCCTTTATGAGATTATGATACAGTTTAGGTATCATAGGAGATTATGGATAAGCAGGATCTTGAGTTTTCCTCTCCCAGAACTAAGTTCAATGCCCTGTTCACACTTTCCCCAACATGACATAGTCCTATAGTCATGGGAATAAGAGACAATTACTTTAGTTAATTACATGTCTCCATACATATGTTTAGTTCTAGTTGGAAGCCAGCTTCTGATAATTCACCATGTGCTTGTTGTATTTAGCTAGTATGTCTTCTATTTGCAGGCAGTGCTAACTAAATGGATAGTTTGATTTAGCTCAAAGTACTGACCAAAAGCTGGAGTCGGTAGCGATCTATCCCATCAATTGAGCCAGCATTGATTTGCAGCCTATATTCATGAATGTGCTGTCTAGTGTGTCTTCTTGAATAAGAAAATGTATTTCTTCAAATTTGGCCATAGTTCAAAAGCACAAATGTACCAAGCAAGCACCATTTGTTGCACCTATTGTGTATTTTTGACTCCACCCCCATTGCATCTTTCATTTGCAACAAATGGCAAAAAGAAACCTGACCTTTGGTGCTCATACGTATTTTGTGTGGACATGTGTTGAAAGTCTTGACAGCTTTAAGAAAGGATTAGACAAGTTCATGGAGGACAAGGGTATCAATGGCTATAATTATGGATACCTAAGGACAACCTCCGGGTTGGCAGGATATCTCTCAATGCCATTTCCAGGGAATCCTAAGCAGGTGAAGGCATCTGCTTGGGAATACCCTGAAGCAAATGGTGAACCACTGTGTGAGACAGAATGCTGGACTTGATGGGCTGTGGCCTGATCCAGAAAGGCTGTTCTTATGTTCTAAGGTGGTACAAAAATACCAAGGGCTCTGAAGAGCAGGACAGAAGTGTCACTTGAAGCCTTATGTTCTCCATTGGCCTCAATCCACACTGAACTGTTCTGCTTCATAAAACCATAGTTTCAGTGTGGTACAAAATGACTTTAAACTGGCCTTCACTATTAAGACTCATTGCATTATGATAAGTAAGTAACACAGGTTGCATATTGTGAAATGATGGTGGGAATATCTGCACTCTTCCAATGAAAGAATGTGCAAGTTTCACAAAGTGCTGTCACACCAAAAGCATGGACGGTTGTTTTAAGGTTGTGGATTGATGGGTAATGCTCAATGGCACAATCAAAGCAGATGTGCTTTAAGTGGCCCTAACACTGTACTGGTTTATGCCCATTGTTTTATCAGATAGTACACATCCTTTTAAAAATAACTGGGTAAATTCCCAGGCATTAAGTTTGTATATAGGTGAGATGGAGATGCAACATCCCCTTCGGTGTAACTCTGATGATATTTCTCTGTTGCAGGTGAAGTAATAGAAGATGACAGGATACAGATTTTGCAGTCTATTAATTCTGCAGAGGCACAGGTAATCTGTGTTTGTGTGTATGTATGTGTGTGGGTAAAGGAGAGAAATGTGTGCTACTTTTTCTGAATATAGGGCAGCCAGAATGGGAACTATGTAAGTGTTGATTTACCATTCAAGTGACTGAGTGGGTATACTTTCTCAATTAGGATTAGCAATAGAATACAATTCTATACAGTTTTCAGGGTGTAACTAAGGCTGTGAATATACATTAAAATATCATGAGGTCGGTTCTGCTTATAAAATGAATGTAAATTATTATTATTATTATTATTATTATTATTATTATTATTATTATTATTATTATTATTATTATTATTATTATTATTATTATTATTTATTTATTTATTTATTTATTTATTTATTTATTTATTTATTTATTTATTTATTTATTATGCTGATCACAAGACACAAAGAGCAATTTGAATCAGTCAGGTATTTTTTTGCTCCTTATATGTTTTCTCTCTCTTTGCTGTTGGGGTCATCTAACTTTTCACAAGTTGGAGTGATTCAAATCGACTTTTTGCTTCTGATCAGTTGATTTGTTGTGATGACGAGGTGGGTGGGTGACTGGGGTGGTGTTTTGGTGATCTATGCAGTTTGGGCATGATGTTCAGGACCCTAGGAACACTCGGTTCTGTATTCTTTTCCTCCCAATTGTCCTCCATTTTTTTTTAAAAAGCATATAAGAGGTTACGTCAGATCACTTTATCACTACTGTTGAAATATTAGTTTAGCTCTAGATGACTTGTGGATGAGAATTAAAAAAATACTAACAAAGCAGAAAATAACTCAGATGAAATAAAATAAGTTCCTGTGATATGTGGTATTTCTGTACCCTTTAAGAAGAACCTTGAAATGCTGCTATCTTTTCAGGAACACCCTACAATCCTTTCAAAACCAAGCAGCTTGACAGAATGAACTCACCAAAAGGTGCCTTCATTTTGGCAGTTTCATATCTGGTCTAGACACGGAAGAAGCAGAAGCAGACCATAAACGGAGGATCTGCAGGAGAAAGGAAGGAAAGAAGGTCCCGGGGGGGGGGAGATGTGGGCTAAAATCAGTGGTGGGCTCCAGAAGGTTTGGACAGGTTCGGGAGAACCGGTATTAAAACTGGCTGGCCCCGCCCACTGCCCTGCCCCGCTCCACCCTGCCCACATCTTCCTCCTCTCACCCCACTCCGGATGCGACTCCAACATCCTTGCTGCTGGGTCTGGGCGCCCAGAGTGGGGTGAGGCTGAGCCAGCAGTTACTCTGCTGCAGTTACTTTTTAAAGGAAAATTAGAGAATCAAAGTATAATTGCTAACTAATGGGCTGATGAAGTGGACTCTATCCACAAAAGCTCACATTAAAATACATCATTTTAACCACACCCACCCAGTCACCTGGCCATGCCCACACCCACAGAGTTGGCCACACCCACTGTGTGGTAGTAAATTTTTTGGAAGCCAACCACTGGCTAAAATGAAAATTGTGTCACACTGACTGTGAACACTGAACTCTTGCATCAGTCCACAATCCCGGGTGATCACTGACTGTGACTTCAACCATAATGCAGACTGTGAAATAAATTGCAGCACAACTGAATCACTGCCAACGTAGTCATACCCAAAGATATTTGCATGCTCTTCTGTTCTTGTGGGAAGCAAGCTGCATGGAATTACTGCTAGTTTGCTCTTTTCCTCTCCTCTCATCCTGGATTTGCCCCACTTGGTAACTAACTTATTTATTATATTCATATGCTACTCCCTCCTGCTGAAGCAACCCTGAGCAATTTACATACATGGTTAAAACATACAAAATGGGGCAAATAATACAATGTAAGCCAAAAGACAGTCAATCCAGACAGGTTGATTGAACACATAAAATAACCAAATACATAACCCAATGTGGCCAGTTAAGAAGAAGGTAAAATATTACAATCTTCTGAGCCTTTCTTGGGATGGGAACCTGTAGCCTATATGTCTAAGAGGACCATATTTTGCTGGAGGAGACATTCTGTCAAGTATCAAGCTCCCAAGCCACGAAGGGCCTTATATAGGAACACTAATATCTTGAATCAGGTGCGGAAGCCAACAGGATGCAAATGCAGGTGGGACAGGATTGGGGAAACATGACCAAACTTCTGACTCCCCAATACTGCCCTAGCTGAGATGTTCTGCACTTACTGCAGCTTACATGCTGTCTTCAAGGGTGGCCACACATAGAGAGCATGTCAGTAACCCATTAATCAATTCTTAAGATTACCAAGGCATGAATTAGCGTCATAAAATATGCTTAGCCTTTTCCTCCTTTCTACTAAGTGGCAATTTGAGCACTGTCCTGAACCCCCAACATCTGTGCCTTGAGCAGGACACTCCAGAAAATTGGGAGAAACATCTTTTTCTCAGTTAGGTCAGCATTGTTTTCTGAAAGGGACACAGTCTCAAGTATTCCCCCCCCCTCCTTGTTTTCTTTCCAGGGCCACACATTTAAAAAGACAGTGTTGTTCATCTACATTTGTGGCAACGCAGCATTCCTCATAACATTCCTAACTGCAATTATACAGATATGAAGACTATTCTAAGGTTTTGAAGAGCTTGTGCAATAGGATTACCTGTCTGGAGACTTTTCTTACTATTGTTCATAGCAAGAAGAACTATCTGTGAAAGAACCCTCTAATTGCAAATCAAGGTGTTTGTAAAATTGCACGTGGCTATAATTCTCATCACACACCAAGTAAAGGGCTGAATTTTTGGAAGGCACGCATTAACCCGGATTGGCCCTTTCTTGATTTTCACAGTGACTGAGCACTTTGTTTCAGCATTGCCCATTTGTACGCTGTAGCTTTCCTTGTCACCAGAATGCTCGAGAGAAAGGATCATGATCCAGACAAGCAGAACATTCCAAAATTGCTGTCTACCCGGCCTGGACTACCTGTTGTTACCTTCAATCAGCTGTTTCACTTTATGAGAAGCCAAGACCTACTGGGCCAACGTGTTGTCATCATACTTAGTTATTATGTTTTTCCGCAGTGACCACCATTATGGTATGAACTCCATATCTTGAGGAACTGCAAAAATCAAAGATAGCTCATGGCATACTGACTGAGCATACCTCACCAGTGTTCGACTACTATGAAGCTATGGGCCCAGAGCAAGAATGATTGTTCTTAAATTGATTTGACCAAACAAGATTTAAAGAATAATAGCTTTCACTGGGTTTTGAGTAGACTTTCATAACACACACAGATTGCAACTGTTAGATTTAGAGACATATTACTCGTGAGCCTTATTGGTAAGAGAGCTCCATGTGAGTGGAAGCCAGAAAGATGTTACTTATCAGATGGCAGTGCTTTCACGAGGAATGGATGATGAAACTTCATGAAAAAGAGTGTGAGCGAGTACAACATTATCAAGCTTTCTAAAGCAAGACTTTGAGATGTTTTAAGCTTGATCAGTGGATTAAATGTTTAGGGCAAATGTACTGAGCATTCAAAGAGTGGTGCAAGTTGCCTAAGCACTTTCGTTCCTTTTGAAATTTCAAATATATTTACATGTATGACAGATTAGCCTCCACCTGTTTCTTTATCCTGAGTTTCTTTTAAAAGTAACTAGTGTCTATACAAGTTGTGCTGAAAAGGCTTTCCAGAACTTTAGCCAGTGTATTTGCACTATTGGCTTATTTTTTTCACCTCTGGACTGGGTGACATCTGATTGCATTTCGCTACTGGAATCTACCTGCAGAGCTGCCTCCCCCCCCCCAATTTCTTAAGATAAGACTTCCCCATGTATGAAAGGAAGGGTGGTAAAATTCCATGGTGTCAATGACTCTCTGCTAGCATAACCCTAAATGTGGCTCCTTAGTTTTACTTGGCTGTTTCTAGTTAGGTACAGCCATAGTGATCACTGGATTTCATGATGACCTAGTGCTGATCTTGGGACTGATCCTTTCAATTACCTTTGTATCTAACTGCTTTCACTGCTTGCCACACTCCTTAAGAACGAAGTGTGTGACCATTTCGTGCTGTGTGTTCATCACTGTGCATTACTTTCCATAACTTAATAGTTTATACCATTATGAAAATATGACTTGTCTAAATTAAAAGATTTGTATATTGTACCAGCGATTTTTCAATGGGTCTTTCCCCCTCAAAAGTATCATTTTAGAATAGCTGATTTGCCTGAAACAGACTAATGGTTTGTGAACTTATCTGACTAAAGGACATAGCTACTATTTGGATGATATCTATTTTCTATCGTATGTTGCAATTATATTGGCAGTAAAAGAGTTTGGTCAATTATGGTGGGCCCAGAGCAAGAATGATTGTTCTTAAATTGATTTGACCAGACAATCTGTATAAAGCTACTTTGATTTCCAATAATTAAATTTAATCAGTATTTTGATCTGTATTCCTTTTGGGTCTAGGAGCAGCAACAGCATCCATGAACTGGTATCTGAAGGCATCCAAATACAGCTGTTTGGATCATCTGTAGAATTTTGGAGAGTTCATACTTCTTTAGAGAGGGGAATTCCATCTATGATCAGATAATAATTATGGAAATTTCTTAGCTTCAGCACTGTTTATACAAGTAGGCATCATAACTGTGATTAGGACCTGCCTCCTGTAGCTTTTGATAATATACCGAAAAGGGTAACAACCTGTTTTGAGAGGGTAGTCAGGAACTTGTGGCCCAACATATGTTCTCAGGCTGCGGCACCCATTAACTGTGTTGGCTAAGGCTGATAACAACAGCCCAATAACATCTGCAGCATTGTATATTCCATTTCATTGTCAGACATGTTGCTTCCTTGAACATGAGCATGGTGAAGTATATTTCTGTTAGGCTAGCATCAAACTTGGCTCTCCAGGTGTTATTGGACTTCAGTTAACAGAAGCCCAAGTCAGCACACCTGCTGATCAGGCTTTCTGGGAAATGAAGTCCAAGAACATCTGGAGAACTAAGTTTGAGGAACCCTGGGCTAGCGAACAGAAACCTGACAACTAGCTTTGACATAAGATTTTAGCAGTTATACTAGGCATGGCTCTGGATTTAATATAGAAATCTCACAGAGCCGGGAGTTCATTTAATTGAGTAATTCCAGAAATCCAGAATGTTAAGGCCAAATCCATGGAACAGTTGGATGATAAACAGACCTTCAGGAAAATTATCAATGAAAGTTCGTGGCTTAGCCTTCCATTCTTCTGAGGTTGGTAAAATGTGTACCCAGCATGTTGGGGGCAAAATGCTAATCGACTTGTGAACTGCCCAGAGAGTGATATGGGGCAGTATATAAGTGACTGCTTTGCTTTTGCTTTATCTTATTAAAGTGAGGTATTTTCCCATTCTGCAAGGGACCTGGGGTGAGGTCAACATAATCTGAGTTTTAATTACTACTGGAGAACCTTTGTTTAGTTTTACACACTACTTATCCAAGAGACCACAGCATGTCTGAGCTCACAATATGCAGATAGTCAATACTAGCAGAGAGAACTGATTAGCAGCAAACCTTCCCCTCAGTTCCATGTTGTATGCATGCAGGGGTTTCAGACTTCAGATGTGCATTTGGCAAGGTGGAATTCTTCTTCTGTGTCTAGGCCAGATGTGAAACGGCTTTACACACACTGTAAACGAGCGAAGGGGCAAAGTGCAGCTTTCCAAATATTAGTTCTCAGCATTCTCTACCTGTGCTGGCTAGGGTTACTGACAGTTGCCACCCGGCAGCATCTGGATGGCACCGTGTTTGTTCCCCTCTGCACTAAAGCAAAGGTGGAAGAAAACTTTTTTGCTGAAGATAAATGGTAAAGTCTGTGATTGTTTCCCCTTTGGGAGAACTAAAGTGGAGATAAATAATAATAATTTTGTGTCAGAATTTTTTATGGGTTGAAAGGATTTTTGCGGGAGATAAGACCACTTCAGAGGACCATAATCTTAATTTACTCATGTGAAAAAGGGGTCTAGTTGGATCATGTTTGTTCGTGTATCTGGTAAAGTGAAGGACTGGCCTTGCTATGGGTAGAAAGAGAAATCTGCAATGGATTGATCCTCTGGACCTTTGCCACTTAGAAGGAAAGAAATAGTCTTGTGTAACACCTGAGTGTAAAGATTAAAATAAATAAATCTAAATAATTCAGATCATAGAGAATGAGATTTTATAAAAACTGTTTGATGTTCACACTTTCAGGCTGGTAATCACCAAGTGTTTCCTTTAATCCTTCCGTACCCTTTTAGGGAGTAAGAATAAACAATAAAAAGATTATATGCAGGTACGGTCAACCCTCACATAACAACGCGTTCTGATAGCATCATTTCCGCTTAACAACACGTCGTTATGCGCCATGTGTTCCCCCACATAACAACGTTTTTAGTGTCGTTGTCCGGACAACACTACTAAAATAACCGACATTATCCGGACAACGACACTAAAAACGTTGTTATGCGGGAAACTCCATAGAAACCCGCATAACAACAAAAACGCTTAGCAACGCTACTTGGGCAACCAAGTAACGTTATGCATGGGTCTACTGTAAGGTAAATGTCTCCTTTGCTCAAAAGCCAGTCATATCTGACTCTAGGGTTCAGTGCATATCCATTTACAGCCAAAGAGCCAGCGCTCTCTGTGTCTGTATGACATTTCCATGGTCATGTGGCAGGCATGACTAGATGCTGGAGCACATGGAATGCTGTTACCTTTCCAGTCGAAACTACCTGTTTATCTACTTACAATTTCTTGCTTTTGAACTGCTAGGTTGGCAGGAGCAGGGACAGAGACGGGAGTTCAATCCATTATGCAGCAGCAGGGTCTTGAACTGCCAACCTTGTGGCCATGAAGCTCAATGTCTTAATTACTAAGTCAACACAGCCTAATGAATGTAAAGTAGAACAGGGCAAAATGTGTCCCAAGGACTATGGGCAGTTCCCAAGTGGCCTCACTATGCCTTCCCAATACCACTGCTCCCCCTTTATTTCCTTTTCTTTCTTACAAAAAAAAAAAAGGTTTTCCCAATGCCTCCTTGCTTCTTGAAGCGGACACAGGGAGAGGGGATGTCCAACATTTTGCCAAGTCAAGCTGATTTAGGCTGGGAGGTGTCTTCCGAATCTGAAGTCACTCGGAACAACCAAGGACCAATTGAAAAGACATGTGCCTTTGCCCACTAGAGGGCACAAGGGAGAATTCTTAATACATTTAAAAACATATTTTGCTCCACATAGTCCAGGAGCAGGCAGATATCCACTGTGGATGTTGCTTGCCACTTGTCTAAGATGAGAAGAGCAGGGTAAATGTTGTTTTAAAAGTATATAATGCAATGTGCTTCAGTCTGTATCTGGCCAAGTAACTGCTTTATGGAAATTTTAAGATTTACAGCCTCATAGGAAAATACATGCATTTATGCATTCTTTTCATACCCCCCCCCCCACCAGCCATAATTAAACAATGGTCATTGGAAAAGAAAAAAAATCTCTAGATGCAGTCTTATTCATGATACTGGATTGTTATGTTCCTATGACCCATCGTAACAATGGGAATTCCTAACAAGTGCTAAAGGCAATTCTTAAATGTACTCCATATTTTAAATTCTAATGGGTTAGACTTGAATATCTGAAGGGGAAAACTCTTGTCTTGCACTGTCTCTCCATTTACTTCTGCATAAGGTGCCATTATTTCTGTGAATATATGTCTGAATAAGCAAAAGCCACCCAGGTCCAATATGTAGAAAATTCTTCTTTCGCTTTGTTTCGCGCTACCAGAGTTAGTTTTATACCACTGGAGTTGTTAAATCACTTTTTTCCCCAGTTTTGCCATTCTCATTCTTAGAGCTGTAAAATAAAAGAGGAAAATTCAGAATAAATATGAGTATTTTACTTCTATTCTTTTTCAAACTCATAAACTTACCTTAGAGAATTATGGTAGGTCCCCGACAAAGCATTACTTTATTAATTTTAGCAAGCAGGAGTTATTAATGTACATTAAGATCACATAGCACAGGCAGGTAGGCAACAAAGATGATCTAGATATCTAATGTCATGATAATTGGATCTACTTTTTAACCTAAATGCATACTGGACTGTAAAGAATTTGCCTTATTATCTTCAACTCCAGCCCTATAAAAGCAGTATGCAATGCATTATGAGATCCACTTTAATTTTTTTTAGATCCCATTGTACCCCTACCCTGAACAGGTCGCCTCACTTAACAACTAAAACCAACCAAAACCTTGCTTAACAACTAAATCGGGGTTTGCAATCCCCCCCTGCCAGAAGTTACAATCAGTCACTTACAATGGTGTTTTGCTTAAAGAGTAAACTCACTTAAAGAGCAATCCTGTGGAACACATTATGCTCTTTAGGTGAGGTACCACTGTACTTGTTTAGTGTTCCAAAACATTCACGACCCATGAGGGATTCCGTTGGCTTATGTTAGAACAAAAATCTTTGCTGCTTTGGTTAAGCCAAGAACATTTGTCAATCTATAGTCATTTATCATTTTCTAGCACCAAGAGGTAGTCTACTAAACTAATTCTTATACAGTACTACAAATATGAAAAGCAGTTAAGAGTGCACTGCTGAACTATACAGATAGAAGGTTAAAGAATCTCTGGGCAGAAACAGATGTTATAGCCTATGATTAGAGCTCAGGGCACAGCAATGTTATGAGGGATGGGATTCAGGAAGATGTTTGCAAAAATGAGTCTTCTTGTGCTCATGAATTGAAGTCCAATTGCCAAACAGGCTTATTTTCTGACTACTAACCTGGGATGGAGTTTTGGGGACAGGCTTTTCTGCCTTTGTGTTATAGCCTCCAAACACATTGGACACCAGAGCAGTTCCAGTTACTCCCAGTTTTTAACTTTGGGGACTGTCTCTGGTGATTCACATTATTTAGCATGCTCCCGTAGATGCTGTCCTTAGTGCCAGTGGAGGTTGGGAATGGCATCATACCCATCAAGCGTGGCTCCACTGGTCAAAATACGGGACCTGCACAGAAGGGTTCTGCGCAGGACCCTTTTGTGCATGCGCAGAAGGATTCTGTGCATAAGCGCATGCACAGTAACTACTTTCCCCACTGGTCAAATTACGGGATGGTGGCGGTAAAGTGGAGGAAGCGGTGCGGAAATAAGGGAAATCCTGGCCAATTCAGGATACTTGACAGGTATGGATGGCATATGTGGGAACCTTGCAACTGACAAAGCTTTTCCCATGTAAATATCCATCATTATGCCCTTCAACATATCAGATGTTGAACGCTTCCCTGATTGTTCGCGAATGGTCAGGGGAAGAGAAATAATTTTGCAACATCTTATAGAGCATTGCTAATGCAATGCATCACTTAGCTTAATGTTTTTTTTTTGTGTGTGCATGAATTTTGCCAATTGAAACTGTGTCTGCAAAGTATCAGAAGAAGTTTTCAATAAAACTCAAAGGTTCGGTTCCTGTTCAGATGGGAGGAACACTTTGAAGAGCACTTTGTTCTTTCTTCCTGAACAGTGACCAATGCCTTTCTGGCCTATTTAGGCACCTGTTTTGTGGGCAATCCGAACAGGCCTTATTTGAGTTGAGAAAAGACTTCTGTTATATACTCACTTTCAGCAGTTCAGAGAATCTTGGGCTGTCTGTAAAGACTGAGATATTCTGAGACTTAATTTCCACCAACTCTGGCCTGCTTTTTCAATGGTAGAGGAGCGTAGGAGTGGCAATTCCACAATATCTGGAGAGGTACAGTTTCCCCAGCCCTGATTTGGAAGGGACTGTTCCTTTTCATTCTGACCATTTTGCTTCCCTTACTTGGAAAAAAAAATATCTGTTCTCAGATGTATTTTTTTTTATTTCTGAGAACATTTGGTTCTCCCTCCCCCCTGCAGAGCAAACATATGTAGAAATACTTCATAGACTTTCATATTTGCTCCCAATGTGGCAGAGTGTCACTTCCTTCAGTGGCAGTGAAGGAGGCTAAAGTTTGCCAATATATGCCAAGACAATGGCTTTGTTCCTTTCACAAACGGCCCTTTTGTGTATATTGCTACCTTAATTACATCAGGTCTTCCTGGCTTTGTTTCCCTTTCAGAACACAAAAGGGATAATCATGGGATTGTTTTGGAAAATTACTCATTTCCTAGCATTCTCAGTTTATTCAGTATATGGTGAGGTCCACTAAGATGCTGGAGGAGGGGACCAAAGCCAGGACAAAGCAGTGGATGCGGCCTTCTGCAAGGAACTCTCTGTCACTTCCTAGGTTGTATTTGTTTCAGTTCCATTGTTATGGTACAGCAGAATAAGATGCTGTTTCTTCTGCACTGTGAAAAATTCTCGATGTAGTCATGTCTCTTATTAAATTGCCCAGCAAAGCTTTCAGAAGCACTGATTTCTGATGCACAAAGCCACTCAACTCACCAGCAAAATAACGTGCTGACCAAAACAGACAGCTAGTCTGATGAAATGTTGGACTAGAACCTGGAAAACCTGGGTTCAAGATCTCGCTTGGTGGGATGGCCACGTGACATGGAGGACAAGGTGCTTGTGCCTTTAACAATTGGGTAGATGAGGGAGTTTCAGCAGGGTGTGGCTTGTCATGCAAGAAATACCATCTGAAATTCCCTTTTCCATGCAACCATTAAATTAATGGAATTATTAGGGGCACTAGGTTTTTATAGCCACTAATCCTCAAGCACCCCTAGATTCTTGCACATTTTGTGTATGGGAGTGCACAAGACTCTTCGATAATGACTGTTCTTGCATATCCAGAGGCACTAACCATGGGTAGTCTTCACATACCTGGTTCATGATAAGTTGTCCTTTTCGGCCAACATTCCTCTTGTTGGAGAGGGAGTTAAGGGAAAGAAGGTGATACGAAGAACATTTGGCCTGAAATTACCTCAACAGTCAATGTAACGTAAGGAATACAAATGGTTAACATTTCATAAGAGGTGTTTAGCTGGAGTGCTTCGATCAGGCATTTAGTGGTTATCACCCACATGGTGGCTCGATCAATGTCTGTTTGCACCAACTGCCTAGCTTAGTCTCAGACATTTTGCTGCCTTGGCAAGGGACAGAAAGGGATTTATTTCTTCTATGTCCAAAAAACTGACCAACTGGAAGTTGAACCTTACTTGAACAATGACAATAGGATGGGGCCTTTCATCATATTGGAGGGTGGCAAGCCAGCTGTGTCCACCAAGAGATGGAAGATGGTTGGGTTCTCACAGCTCTATGTAAGTGCAGAAAAAATATCTTGTGTAGTCAAGGTTCTTGCTGTAACTATTCATTCCTCTCACTTCCTGAGTCTTGTTGCAAGACAAAACACACCCATGCCTCAGAATTTTGAATATTTGCAAGGCTTGCAGTGTGTTTTTGAAAAAATAAAGTATTTCTGAAACTGGCTCTGTGGTTTGAAAAACAAAAAGCTAAACATGCAAAACATTGACAAATATGCACAAACGTTATTTTAATCAATGAGAGAAATACATACAAAACGTATGTTCTTTGGGTAACATTTGTAAATAAATGTATATGTATTAGAACGGGGTACCCAAACATTTTGGGCCATGGGCTGGTCACGTGGTTGTTTACATGCACATTTTACGTCTGCTTATGGGAGTAGTGTGGGCAGTGCAGGCCGGATTATTTGGCACCATGAGCTGGATCCAGCCTGCAGGTTGTAGTTTGGGCACCCCTGTGTTCAAAGGTGCAAATGGAAAACATGTAGACCAATGGTGCTCAAACTTTTTTGTGGGCCGGTCCCGCCCCCGACACACAGCTGCGGGGGCCAGATGTGGGCTGCTCCTGCTGCTGACAATTTTGATGTCAGCAGCGGCAGCGGCGATCACGCTTTATCTGAACTGCTCCGAGCAGCCTCTGGCTGGGTCCTGTCCCCTTTGCAGCCTTTGCTAAAGCCGATCACCGCGTTGGGGAAATTTTCAGAGCCTCCTGTGTTTCAAAATTTGTGGTGCTGGAAGGATAAATCTGCCATGCTGCGGTGACATCATCCCAGGAGGATCTCCTAGCACCACGAATTTTGAAACACAGGAGGCTCCGAAAATTTCCCTGACATGGTGAGTGGCTTTGGCAAAGGCTGCAGAAGGGATGGGAATGAGTAAGAGGCTGCTTGGAGGAGCCCAGACAAAGTGAGATCGCCGCCACCACTGCTGCTGATGTCAGAAGGTAGGGGCGGGTGGAGTGGGGGCGATCCACGGTGAGCCCAGGTGCTCACCGTGGGCCACATTAATGATATGCAGGGACCTAATTGGGCCCACGGGCCATAGTTGGGCGCCCCTGATGTAGACATATCCAGTGGAACGGCAAAACAGTAATCTTACAATTTGGTATGGACACAGGATGGAACAGGCCTGCAGGTGGCATGTGAAGAAATGCAACAGAAGCACTCCCCTCATGGGGGGCTGTGGGTGCACCCCCAAGCCACTGCCATCTGAGAGGCACAACCCATACCTCCTAATGTAAATTTTAATTTAATTTTAAATTTTAATTTCCAATTTATATAGATTGGAAAAAGATCTATACAAAGAAATATCTGATATGCAGAATGGGCTGCAGAATGAGTAAGAGGCTGCTCGGAGCAGCCCAGACAAAGTGAGATCGCCGCCACCACTGCTGCTGATGTCAGAAGGTGGGGGCGGGTGGAGTAGGGGCGATCCACAGTGAGCCCAGGTGCTCACCGTGGGCCACATTAATGATATGCAGGGGCTTAATTGGGCCCACGGGCCATAGTTGGGCACTCCTGATGTAGACCATACCTGTCAGCCTTCCCGGATTGGCCGGGATTTCCCGGTTTCCGGCGTCGTTTTTTGCCCTTTCCCGCTCCGCGCTGCCGAAACCCCGGATTTCGGCAGCGGGGTAAAGGAGGCACTGCGCAGCCCATCTGCGCAGGTCGCGTTGCACGCATGCGTGGAAGCGCTCTACACTTCCGTAGCTCCCTTCCACGCATACGCAGAAGGCTACGCTGCGTGCGTAGAAGGCTGCGCAAGTGTCGTAGCCCTCCACACGCATGCGTACAATGCGACCTGCGCAAACCCGGTCTGCGCAGGTCCCGGATTTGCCAGAGCCGCGGTTGACAGGTATGATGTAGACATATCCAGTGGAACGGCAAAACAGTAATCTTGCAATTTGATATGGATACAGGATGGAACAGGCCTGCAGGTGGCATGTGAAGAAATGCAACAGAAGCACTCCCCTCATGGGGGGCTGTGGGTGCACCCCCAAGCCACTGCCATCTGAGAGGCACAACCCATACCTCCTAATGTAAATTTTAATTTATTTTTTAATTTTAATTTCCAATTTATATAGTTCGGAAAAAGATCTATACAAAGAAAGATCTGATATGCAAAAAAGTATATACAGGTCCCCCAACAACTTCTGGCATGCAATAAGATATTTGCAAACTTAGGGCTTTTGTCTTGCTGTTTGGTGAGTTATGGGGATAGATCCATTTGTTCTTTTTAGTCAATGATCACATGACATAATTGCTAAAATGGACCAACTTGCCCCAAAAGACTTTTTAGCTACATCTTTCTGAGCCCCTGTTAGGGGCTTCTACTTTTTTGGTACAGGTTTCTGTGCTCTAGTTTAGTCCATTCCCAGTGTAATAGATCACTGGGAGAGGCCAAGGCTCCTTTTGGTTTTAATTACTGGTACAGTAATACCTCATACAAAGTCCACTTCGTACATCAAATTCATACAACATCGCCTAATTCCTTGAAAAAAGTTGCCTCATACAAAGTCTTTGTATGAGGCATTGGGGTTTTTCCCAGGTTGCATTGTGCCTGGGCAGTATAAAAGGCAGAACACATGCGTACATTGCTCTTGTGGGTTTTGTACGAGGTGAAGAGTGTTTAGGTTTTTAAAAACAGATTGCATGTTCCTTAATTTTTCCTATGTTGGTCTTTTTTTTTGGGGGGGGGGCACTGTTTGGTGGGGTGGGCAATTATTTGGTGTTTGCTGCTGTTTGGATGATTAACACTGTGCTGCATGATGGGACATGTTGCCATCCATTTTGTCCTTGCTTCCATCCAGTAATTGTTTAAAGTAGCTTGTACAAAATGGATGATCGGCCGCATGGCTGCAGATTAACACTGTGCTGCATGATGGGACATGTTAACTTTTAAACCTGCACTTCATAAGGTTTTCAAAAGTTAAAAACTTGTTGTATGGTTTGTCCCCTAAAATCAGGGTTATTTGACTTGTTTTTGTAATGTTTTTAGCCTTTAGAGAATGTTTTCTTAAACTTCTGTCAGTTTCCTGTCTGTTTCCTTGACTTTGCCCTGAAATTTGTGCTGTTACAGTACAATGTATCTCTATGGAAACAACGTTGTACGAGGCATCGCAGCAAGGATTTGGACATTGTATGAGGAATCATGGCTAGGATTTTGCATGCCTCATACAAAGTCCAAATCCATATAAAGTCCAAACTTGTGGAACCAAGTTTGGATGTTGTATGAGGTATCACTGTATTGGGAAGAGGATTAATATGCAAGCCATTTCAGGATACTTTCAAATAAAACATTTCTGCTTCAATTGGATGGGCAGGGTAAGTGCCCTTATTATTTTTTGACTCTGCTGGAAGACCATTGCTGTTGTGTTGAATCGCTAAGTTTAAATTTTAAAAATGTTTTCCTTTTATGTGAAGTGCCAACCAAAACTATGACTGCGTGTCGTTTCTCAATCAGCACTACAGACAAGGCAAAGAAAGAAAATAGCAACCAGCAACAGTCTAGCATAGGCAAAAATAATAATTCTACTTCCCTGCCTTTTGTTAGAGGAGCAAAATAAGAGTTCAGCTGATTGTGGAAGGAACTGGAAAGTCGCTTGAGATTGATATGCCATTTAGATATGAGGATGGCACCCAATTTCATGTCTCCCCCCCGTTGACTCTATCTAGACCACATCAACCCACACAAAAGGTCCAGTGCAACTGCACTCTTAAATTCAAACAGTATTTGAAGTAAAAACACCTGATATCTTGATGTTGGCTAATTTTCATGTAAGCCTCTTGACTTTTGATAATAAAACTTCTTTTCAAGTGAGCATATGTAGGATGGCAGTATTTTAAGATGAAAGCAGCAGAATCAAACTGTTCTAAATTGAAATACTGTAATGTTTCACTTTGAAATCAGGCGCATAGGTTTAAATTTATTCTGGTAAGGGGTAGTTTTGCATTCACTCAACAAAGCTCTAATTTGTTGTTTACACTCAGTTATAGCCATACCTGTCAGGTCGCGTTTTTGAAAATCCAGGAGCCGGGCACGCATGCACGGTAAGTTTCCAGGTGCCTGGTAAGAAATGGGTTACTGTGCATGTGTGGCCGTCAGGCAGCGGTGCGCATGCGCAGAAACCCCTTTGGCCAGGAAATGCGCATGTGTGGCCATCAGAGGCAGCACTGCATATGTGCAGTAGCTACTTTTCCCGTCGTTGAAAATATGGGATGGTGGCGGGAAAGGGGCCAAACGAGCACAGAAATATGGGAAATTCCAGCCAATCCGGGTTACTTGACAGGTATGGTTATAGCATAAGTCAATGGTTCAGATTGTTCAGATATCTGGATGGGTGTACCCTGACCAATGGCAACCTTGTGTTTCTCACACTAGATCAGGCGAAAGTTGCTATGGGAATGAATTCACCAAAAGATGGATTCATTTTGGCAGCTTCATGTCTGGCCTAGTCACGGAAGAAGAAGAGGATATCTGGCTGTGGCGCCAGTGGTAGTTAATTCCCCACTACGCCACCTTGACAGAGGTTGGACTCAATGAACCATAGGGTCTCTTCCAGTCCTGCAGTTCTAAGAAAGCAATGTGTGTTTGAGTCTACAGTGTCCTTTTTAGAATCCAATTTGAAAGAAAAGTTTTATAAAAGAACAGTGAAAGATTTCATGCAAACAGGTTAGGAAATGTAAGACATTTTTTATTCAAGGTAGATAGACAGACAGCCTGAGGTTAAGAGACAGACAAAAGAATTCAAATTTAGTCACACAGTATTAGAAACGCACATACACACAGCCATCCAAATAAAACAGGCCAAAGAAAAATATAAAAACTTGCATAAAGATATTTTAAGTGAAGTGGGCAACAACAAGTCAAGATTAAAGCCAACCTGTTTAACCGGTATTTTTATGTTAAGGTGCAAGGTATGTTACACAGTACAAAGTCAGAAAGGTAGAGGCACAACTGAGTTTCAAAGCTGAGTTCTGAATTATCCATGTAGTAACAGAAACAAATGTTATCGTTTACCCATAGAAATGAAACCTGAACCCATTTTACTCACATGCCACTGAAGAGACAATATTTTGGTGATCAGTAATTTCAAGATGCACTAAAAAGAGAGATGCCCTCATCTGATTTTGACCACTCCCTCTCTTTCATCTGACTTCAGAAAGCTTTAAAGAAGTCACTACCTTGAGCACTCAAAGTACTGTAATCACTTGCTAGCATATCATTAAAAGATTCAAAGAAAGCATTAGAAGATTTAAAAAAAAGAAGAAATGGGGTAGAAATTGTGTTGTTAGTGAAGTGACGAAACAAGACTAAGAGAAGCGAGAAACAAGAGTAGCCAGCCTCTTACATGAGTGAACAACAGCGCTGCAACTTTCTTGGTTTTTTACCTGTTAAGGAGGGGTCTTCCGTTCCATCACCTGCTAACTGACTATTGAGTTGACCATTGTAGGTAGATGAGCTCAGACTTTCTTCTTGTTCCTTTAGTGATATGGAATTTTTGTAAGGTGACTTGTTTACACTGTCACCAACAATGTTGCTGGAGTTTGCCTGTGTAACTGCACTTGTTTGATTGGGAGGTTGGTAGACTTGGCTGTAAGCACCCACTGGGTGATACAAAGGGGTCTCAGCTTTAGTGTCTTCTTTGGTGTCCCCTTCTTCTCCATCATCGTCAATGACAACAAATTCTGCATGAATAAGCCCGTCATAGCCACATACAGTTTTATTCAGTTCTTCATCGTCCACATGCTGATAGCCCATAAAAACCATTGTAACAGGTTCTGTATCATCCACATAACAAGGCACGGCATGGACTACACTATAACTGGAATCTTCATCACTTTTTAGCATCACAGGAGAAGGACTGTCATGAGTGTCTACAGAATTTCTGGGTATTAGATCTTGCTGGTGCGTTCTCATCTTTTGATGTGGTTCAATAACTTCTTGGATAACTTCTCTTTGAATATTAGGTGCCATCTTATTTTGAGAACTGATTTGAAGAGATTTTTCTGTTTTTTGAAGGACTGGAGAGTGAGAATTTGGCTGACATCTCTTGGAAATATCTGTACTGTTTTCTCTGGTTTGCTGAGGTTTGCCTGTATTGTGGACAGGTTCATCATGCCTAATCAGTTTGTCCTGAAAAGCACCTTTATCTTCAATTAGTTCATGGGCTAACTTATCTTTCAAGGGAGTTGCGGGTCTGCAAAACTCATTTGAATATACTGGCTCATGATACTCAGTGGGAGACTTGGACTGTTTTTCAGTTGCTTGCCTTAAGAGGTCTTCAACTTCAACAGGTGCAAGGCCATCTACTTCACTGTTTTTTACACTTCCATTGGCGCATACTGCATAGATAGATTTTCTGCCATCATCGTACACTTTTACTCCTGCACCTTTAAAGTCCTCAGAAGGAAGTGGTATTGTGGACAAAACTGTGTTTTCTCCAGTCTTCTTGTCTTTTTCAACTTTAATTTCCATAGCAAACAGAGCTATATGGAAAAAAGACAGACTTAAAAAAAGATGTGCAATACAGTGGCTAAAGACATGTGTTGGAGTTAATGACCATTGGGTACATTCAACAATTATGTGATCCTCAAGGGGGGGATGGGGTATGCCATCTGAATTACGTGGGGGTAGGGGCGGGTCAGGATTACGTAATCCATTTGGAGTTGTTGTGGTTTTGAAACATGGTGCTTTTTTAGGTTTAAAAATTATCTCTGGGAATTTTGATCTGATTTGAGATTATTGAATTGCTCCCTGCCAATAAATAATCCTCACCGATACGTTCTGCATTAGGCACCAATAGTGAAAAGCTCTAAAAATTAGAGTTTCGATACAAAAGCTCTGGATTATGTAATTTTAAGGGTGGGGGTGGCTGGGGGGTGGGGTTAAAAGCGAAAATTATGGTTGGATTACATGGGTGAGGGGAGGGGAGGGGGTCAATTTCCCCCCCAAAATGGATCATGTAATTGTTGAATGGCCCCATTCCAATGACATCAACAGATCTCTATGCATGCTGCATTCACTTCTAGCCTTCCTTTTTAAATTGCCTGCTGTCTTCCCCATATCGAAATAGCCCCTGTACCCCACCCACCCCTTTTCCTTTGAAACAAAGAACATGGGCAGAGCATATGCTTGCCTGCAAGCATTACTGGGGAGAAAAACCTTTAATCCCTTCCAGTGACCCTGTGATTCCCCATTGCTAACAGCAGCAAGTTGAGATTAATCGCGAGACCTGCCATCCAGCTGCCACTCATCTGGCCAAACATCACAGATAAGTGGGTTGGGTTCTACAGCTATAAAATGGTTTTAGATACAGTCCTTTAGAATCCTGTGTTCTTTCCCTGAATTGTATTGTGAACTGTACCTTTCCGGTCTTCTTCATCATTCTCTGTTTCTAGATGCCTTGTCCTTTTAAGTGCAGAAGGTTTGAATGATTTCGGAAGGTCAGGTATGTTGGCATATATGTAGTCAGCTGCTTCTATTAAAAGAGTCCACTGTCAATATATAGAGTCAGTCCTACAGGAATAATTTTAAATGCTATGCTTTGAGCAAACATACCTTGTTTAGTCTCGACTCTTTCCACCTTCACAGACTAAAAAACAAAACAAAGCACAGCAACAAAAGTTTGTGTGATTTTCAGATCACTTTAAGAAATTATGACCAATTAATTGCAAAATGAATACTGCTCTTTGAATAGTGGTATAAAACCTAGGATGGGAATTCTTTGGTCCTTCATATGTTTTGGACAATAGTTCCTACATTCCATTAATACCGGCCATGCTGGAATGGGTTGATGGGAGTTGTAAGCAAAAACATGTGGGAAGCCAAAAGCTCTCCACCTGCAGTGTAAAGCACTCAGATAGAGTGTGTGCAGGTCAGTGGTGGGCATCAGCAGGTTCGTACCATTTCGCCAGAACTGGTAGCAGAAATTCTCGCTGGCCCTGCCCATCCAAGTTTTGAAATAAAGTAGTCCTAATTCAGGTGCAACGCCAGGCTTTTCCCCTGGTCATGCCCACCAGACCACACCCACGGCGTGGTAGTAATTTTTTTTTGGAGCTCACCACTGGTTCAGGTTGATCCTGTATGTCCCATTGAATTCTATGTTATGTCCAAACTAGGTTGTGACTACACAGAGTAGGAAATGTGAGTTAACTCACTGTGAAGTTGTACTGGAGAATTAAGGTTTCCCCAGGTCAGTTCAAATTAACTGGGAGAAAGGAGGAAAGCCTTGTTTGCAGTTTGTTAACATAGCTGTGTATAGCCCAGCAGGTTGTGCATCTTCTAAAGTGCTACTTAATAATCTGCGCAACAGAGTGCCATTTTCCTCCTCCTTTGTGTTCCCCTTTTATTTTATTTTTAAAGAAATGGATAGATCTTTGCTCCTCACCCCCAGGTCACTCTCTTTCCCTAATCAAACCCATTCAGTGATCTGCATAAGATCAAGAAATCATTCCACATTAACTGATGTGAATGGATCTGTTAAAAAAAGAAAGCAGGATCCCTACTGGCCAAGAAAAAAACCCTACAGATTTGAGGGTAGCCCAAGCTGATTTTCTTTGCATTGTGCTGCAAGGATTGGGGCGGGGGTAGATTCCGAATCAGCCCACCCCAAACCCACAGCATTCTCTGCATTTTTTTTTTTGGCCAATGAAGTCACACCCTTTGACTGCACAGGATTGCAGCTTTAAAAGGCTTGGGATAAAACAAATTCCCTTAAAACAATACCTTCTAATTTTTCTTTTTGTAATTTGTAGTGTATTTGGATCCCTTATCCTAGAAGTACTCTATCCTAAAACAAAGGCAGGTGATATCTTTATTAGACCATACACACAAAAAAGCTAGCTTTTGACCCATAACAGATCCATTAGCATTTGTAAGTGGTCAATAAAGATACCTGTATTACTTGCCCTTGCTTTAGGATTGTGAGAGGACCACTTGACTTTGGTTAGTTGGAAGGCCTATCATTTAGCCTTATTTTCAGATATGTATACATGTATTTGGTCTCGATTTATAACTGGCATATTATTGGGAATTTGGATGATATTACCCATTGAAACAGAAGCAAAATTTCAAAATCAGCTTTAAAATTCAACTAGTAATGACATTCTTCACCAAGGGAATGTCCATACAGATATACAAGAATTACACCAGTTTCTGAAGTAGGTTTTCAATTAGGCTGAATCTCAGGAAGAAACTCCATTAATTCCATCACTACATTTCAGTTGGTATGTGTCCCCTGTAATAAATATGCATTTAATCTGTATAGCTTCAAGTACCTTATTTTTTAATTTCTGCTCAGCCAATCAGAAATCATTAGCTTTCTAGAGATGTCCATCCTTGGGAATATTAGACATTTCCCCCTTTCCATTTAGGACAGGAGTTCTCAACCTTTTAAAGCCAGGGCCCAGGTCATGCTCCCTCAGACAGCTTCAGGTGACGGATGGCTATTTTGCCCTTCCTCCACCACATGGCACTTCCTGATGTGGTAGAGGTAGCAGGGGGCCACATGAAATGGTGCCATGGCCTGCATCTGGCCCATGAGCCACAGGTTGAGAACCCATGATTTAGGGTACTGATCTTTTAACCTCATACATGATTGTTCAGTTTATTTGTCATTCCCAGGAATGAAGATTGTTGTTTTGCCTGTCCTACCATGTCCTGAATTAAACTCAAGGTGCAAACAAGGGCAGTGACTATTCTCTAGTTGAGCAATAGCATGATAGTCCTTCAGGGCTGTTTGCCTTTTGGGACATATAGTCAAGTTTGTTTAGTTTATTTGAGTTTTCTCTCCAGGGAGAATAAACGGAGAGAAAAAAAAAATTCTTTTCTGATTTTAGAGAGTCGTAAGGCACAGAAGGATTTTCCCCACATGTCCTGACTGTCAGGCACCATAAGTTAATAATCAACATGTTTTACATTACAAAAGATAAGCTGCAGTTCATGGTGCAAAATGCAAAAGTATCAGTCAGAGCTTGGATGTTTCAGGTTTTTTTTGGACTACAATTCCCAGAATCCCCCAACCAATATAGGTTTAGAAGTATAAATGTTGTAAAACATTTCCCTGACTTATAAAATTTATATAGCTGGTAGCAAAAGCAAAGACTCACTACTAAGTATATTAACCATGATCTTGATGTATTTATCTTTGTGATAATTTTAGTTGCTTTTCTGTTACCACTGCTGTGTAACGTACACTTTATCCTCCCTTTCATCCCAACACTTACCATAACTGATCATTTTTATGAGTCAGTAGTAGGTTTCAAAAATTAGACTCTGACCTTTATAATGTCTTCTGTGGTCCTTTCAACTGATTTAAGCCTTTTCAGGATGGCCTTTTCTTTAGCTGAGATTATTAGTTCCCTTTTCTCAAGATCCTCAATTTCTTTCTCAAGTCTGCAGAAGAAATAATATATGAAAATACCATCTGCAATTATGATAATGTATAGCAGCAAAGTCATAACTAGTAATTTTAGTACACAGAGCTCTACTATCCAACTAGATAACTTTGGCTACAACTGGGAAGGGCACAGACAGGGAAAGAAAAAGGAATTGAGAGGAAATGGTGTTTACAGCCATATTGGTTGTTTTCTGAAGCCTCCTGTTTTGTGTTTCTTCCTTCCTAGGGAGGAATGGCTAGGGTACTTGGAGTAGGTGGGTTCATACCCTTCTAACTTCAAGTATCAATGGGAGGGATGGTGCCACTCCAGTGATAAATTTATATTTCCGTACCCTGGGTCAGTACCCCAGTAATTCTGTCCTAGTTATGGTTTTGATAAATAGGTGCAAAATAATTTCCTACAGCCAAACCTGACCCGAGCATTTTGTAGCCTGAAAGGAAGAGAACTAGATGCTCCCCAAGCAACAGCAGCAGCAGCAGCAAAATTGAGCAGAGAGAATATTTTTAAAAGAATTTCCTCAACAATTTGAAAGAACAGCTATGAAAGATAGTTGCTTTTCAAATATTGTCATTAAACACTTTCCTTGATCCTCAGTGGAGGGTGAGAGAAAGTATAATTATTTCTTCTCCTCCTATCTTCTTTTTCTTGCGTGTCTAGGCCAGATGTGAAACTGCCAAAAAGAAGGCACCTTTTGGTGAGTTAATTCTGCAGTTCCTTTCCTCTGACCTAGTGTGAGAAAGTTTAGCCGGCAACACAAGGTTGCCATTATAAGGTTCAAAAATACCACAATCTTTGAGGAGGCTCTTTTTGTGTACCACTCCCCTCCTAGTTGATTTCAATAGAACTGGATCGGTTAGGAGGGGAAAACTCTTATTTTTCTTTGTTTTTACATATAGCACTGATCAAGAAATGCAGTACACAATTAAATATAACATGTTCATTCAAGAAGTGGCAGTGTGTTTTCTTTAAGCTGATAGAATTATTTTTAGTTTGAAAAAGAATGCTTGTTTTCAGCTTCCAAAATGAATCTGGAAATGGATGAGTTGATTGCTGCTTTTAAAAAATGAGTCACGATCTCGTTGTTGATCAAATTCTACGGCAGAATTAGTTCATATTATCTTATTTCAAATGTGCTAGCAGAGCACAGGATACACTAAGATCATTGCTAAGGAAAGTGGTATTTACTGGTCTCTCTTCCTTCATATAGCATTTAATTTAGCCCATAATTATCTCTCTCTAGAAGTGAACAGAATCCCTCTCTTGGCATGCAACCTTTTTCATTTTAATGCTGATGACATTTTGTAGGGAATCTGTTGACATTCATTCCATTAAAAGCTGGGGCACATCGGAGAGCCTGCATCAAAATGGAACCCTTCCGTAAGAGACAGTGGCTTGTACTGGAAAGATCACAAACAAAATGAAAAATAAAGAGCAGGGAAACAGCTAAGTGGTTTAACTGTATTTAAGAGGCAACCATCTGATACAGAAGCTTCCTTTGCTGGTAAAGAAACATGTTGTAGGAAGAGGCAACTCTGTGTCCTCTAAATAGTTATTGTCACTATTTCTGTTATCTCTAACCATTAAACATACTGACTAGGGCTTATGGAAGCAAGGTTTGCGGTGAGTCCTTAAGCCAGGGGTTGGCAACCTTTTTATGTTGGGGGTTGGGTCACACACCCTCAGACAGTTGAGGAGGCCGGACTGGTGCTCCCGCCGTAAATGCTGCCACAAACACATTTACGGCTGCTGTAAACATGTCCACAACTGCCGCAAACATGTTTATGGCAGCATAAACATGTCTGCTGCCGCCGTAAATGCATCCGTGGCTGCCATATCCATGACTGGTGGGGGCGGCAGCAGCAGTTGGAGCGAGGGCAGGGAGCGGATTATTTGGTGCCGCAGGCTGGATTCGGCTCATGGGCCGTAGGTTGCCAATCCCTGCCTTAAGCTGTGCATCTAAAAATGCAATGAATGTAGAGAGGAAATTTACAGTTTCTATTTGTATTTTCATTGTCCACTGATTAAAAATTCCTACTGGGTTTATAGTATGTGTATATACATAATAAAAAAACCCTGAATTTGAAGTTTTTATAATGTTATCAGTAACACTGGAGTCGAACTAATACTGTACTGCATTTACTATGATTGCCTCTGATGGGAGTTTTATGCTTATAGAGACTAGCTCATAGCTGTCAAGTATCCCTTATAGGCCAGGAAAACCCCTTATTTTACCCTCTTTCCCGCCATCATCCCTTATTAATTAGACTGCAATGCCCTATTGCCGCCATTGGAGGGCAGCACAGGATAAGCATAGCTGTCAAGTATCCCTTATTTGCCGGAAAATTTCCCTTATTTCCAAATCCAAAACTTGACAGGTATGGACTGGCTTCCAACAGAAAGAGAACTGCAAGCTATGAAAGGAAAAGACAAGAGAGGAAGCAGCCCACAGGGAAATCTTTCAGCAGTGTGGCATAAGCTTACTGTGTGGTTGTGCAGAAGCATAAGAAGCTGAAACAAAATCAGAGGCAAGATAGGGCTGTGTGGCCGCAACCCTTATGCCCAGTTTCAAAACAGGGGAAGAAAACATTTGAAACCACACCAGTTCAATATTATCTACTTTGACTGATTGGCAGCATTCTGCCAGGCCTGGAGTTTCTCCTATATGGAGTACAAGGAAATAAATTGTCATTTGCCCGTCCAAATCATCAGTTCCCATCATTATGATTTAGAAAACATGATGAAATATCAACCATCTGTAGGATATGTAAAATGTGTTATTTTACAATAAGGTGTTCTTTCAAAGAAGGCAATAGTTGAAACAACAGAATACAAATAGCTGGCCCCAAAGATACTCATCCACCTGTCATGAGCAGAAATTTGACCTGATCACAATGTAGTTCATGGCGGAGCAGTAACAGAAGTAGTATTATACCTGAGGATATTTTGTTCCAGCTCATCCATCTGTTGTTGATCTTCTTGATTCTGCTTTTGCATTTCTTCTAATTCTTTTGGAGTAAACATGTTTAATCCATCCAAGAGCCATTTTTCACGCAGAGCTTTTTTCTATATAAACACAACAAATGTATGTAAAACTCACAAGCCCAGGTTCCTTTATTGTAGCCCTAGCAAAAATTCCTGGGGGGGGGGGAGAGGTATTGTTTGCAGTCTGATGAACAATTAACCTGTAGCACTAGTGGAGAAGCATCATCATCCAGTGTTCTCTTTGGTGGCATCATTCCCACAAATAACATAGGAACTAATCCATGTGGCAATATTGATTTACCATCCTTGGACGGTTAGTTATTTCTGTTTATACAATTCTATATCTGATGGTTTTTAATTGTTGTAAGCCACCCAGAGTGGGAACATATCCCACATGGGTGGGATAACAAACAAACAAACAAACTGATATGACAACTCCTCCCCTCTCTTTTCCTGACTAATACAGTACAGGGAACTGTTGACAGGAATGGTTTCAGCCCTGTCCTTGCATATCAGTGGTTCCCAATGTGGGACCCATGCCCCACAAGGGGACTTCAATTCCCAGAAGCCTAAGTTAGTATATTGGCTGATCAATGCTTTGGGAAATTGACTTAGGCTTCTGAGAATTGAAGTCCAAAAACCAAAGGTTGGGAAATACTGTTGTGTAGGAACTTCTTCCAGCTTTCTGTGGTGACTCCAGATGAATTATATCTAGTAGAAGTTCCTGGACGAAATTGAGTCCTTTTACAGCATAGTAGAGAGAGAGAGATCATGTAAAACAGGCAGGTTCCAAACCTTTCATGAATCAGCACAGCTAAGGATGCCTTAAGTGTTTTGTCATAAGAATTCTTGGGGCTGTGGTGGCTCAGTGGTTAAGAAGCTCGCCTTGTTAGCTGGAAGGCTGGCAAGTCAGCAGTTTGAGACCTGGGTACTGCATGACAGTTTGAGCGCCTGTTTCTGTCCCAGGTCCTGCCAACCAAGCAGTTCGAAAGCAAGAAATTGCAATTAGATAAATAGGGACCTCTTTGGTGAGAAAAGGTCATGGGGACATGAAAGTTTGGTTTCAGTTGTTAAGCGAGGCGACCATTCAGAGAAAATTCTGCTCTTTAAGTGAGTTAGTTTCTAAGCGAGGCGTTTTTTATGCGAGGTTTTACTGTATCAGATTACCCAGTAGTGGTCTTTAAAAAGAGACAGACAGATGGAGAGGGAGACTCTATGGATGCTGTTTGAGACTTTTTCTTTTTAAATTTTCCATATAAAAGAGTTTCTGAACAGAAACAACTAGGGTGTGAAAAATTAAAGCTCCCTTCTGCATGCATGATGGCCCGGATCCTGTTTGGGCCCTGAACACTGATTTTAGAGAAGATTTAAAATAGTGGGAGTGAAATTAATATATCTGTGTGGTGGTGTGCATAGAATGAAAAAAAAAATATGACTCTGGAGAAAAGTGATTGAATCTCTACTTGCCACAGAAACTCACTGGGGTGTGTGTGGTAAAATCATTCTTTAGGTATCTCTCTTACCTTGGAAGCTCTATTAGGGTCATTATAAGTTGATTCTGACTTGATAGCAAATAATACACAGCTAATATAATAGTTGACTTGGCCATAAAGTTATGACAAGAGTCACACCAAGCCCTACTATTAGGCAGAGTGAGGTGGCCAGTTCAAGCATCAGATGCATGTCATAGTGAAAGGGCATCATATTATTATTATGATTTTTAACTTGATACTGAACTGCCCAGAGAATGCTCTAAGCATTATGCAATGACATATAAATGTAATTACTGTATTCTCACTATTGTTTTAGTCTTATTTCCAGGCTTGAGGAAAAGCATATATGGATTTTCTCCTTAGTTGCCAAGATATCTTAGCTGGTATTTGGTAATATCTACAGTTGTTTGGCCAGTGGGTGTGGGGAAGGGTACCATTGGCCTCAGCCCACAGGTTGTATTGAGGCAGCCTTGTGCAAATTAATTCTAAAATGAGAGGGAAATCTCACTTCCGATGTGATATGGTCCTTCTGCAAAGCTGAAGCCCCTTAGAATGCTCAAGGGAACACTTATTTTGACATGTTTTTGCATCCACCTCCCCCCAATATATGGGCTATGAATATGTGAAGGGGGCTCACTAAACCAGAAGCCTTCCTCTACATCAGGTGTTCTCAACCTTTTAAAGCCAGGGGCCGGGCCATGCTCTCTCACACAGCTTCGGAGGCCGGATGGCCATTTTGCCCTTCCTCCACCACATGGCACTTCCTGGTGTGGTGGAGGTGGTGGTGGGGGCACATGGAATGGCGCTGTGGGCTGCATTTGGTCCACGGGTCACAGGTTGAGAATCCCTGCTCCACATTGTCTTTCTATGAGAAAGGAGAATTTGTCAGGGATTCTGTCTGAGAAGCCAAACTGTATCCATTCTAAGATGGCTATATTCCTATGAAAGTGCTAAATGAAGCAATGAGGGCTCTTCCAACATTGCAGCTGCAATATTATTGTGAGTGTTTATCCTGTTTCTTGCACTGGGTTCCTTTGATTCTTCACCAAACCTGTCAAGCGCAGCTCTGGAGATTACGGGACCTGCGCAGAACGTTTCTGCGCAGCTCACTTCTACACATGCGTAGAAGGCTTTTACGCATGCGTAGAACGGACCTGCGCAGAACATTTCTGCGCAGATCACTTCTACGCATGCGTAGGCTTTTATGCATGTGTAGAACGGACCTGCGCAGAAACGTTCTGTGCAGCTCACTTCTACGCATGCGTAGGCTTTTATGCATCCCCTTCTGCACAGAAGCCTTCTACGCATGGGTAAAAGCCTTCTACGCACGTGTAGAAAGGACCTGCGCAGAAGGGATGCGCAGTAACTCATTTCCCCCCACTGCCAAATTACGGGGTAGTGGCAGCTCCGGGCGGGAAATGGTGAAAATCGGCGCGAAAATATGGGAAATCCCAGCCAATCCGGTATACTTGACAGGTATGTTCTTCACTACTTAATAAACCTTCCCAGATCTCATGTCACCAGTAATTTTTCAGTACAACTTTGTCATCTGTAACTATTGACTTATAGTGTCTGGCCTGGGGTTAATAGGAGCCACAGTCCCAAACACTTCGAAGTTACCAGCTTGGAAAAGGCTAGTGTGGAACATGGTGGGCTAGTTCCTTACTGCGTATTGTGCTTAGACAGAGAAAGACAGGCTGTGTTTTCCTTGGAAGATGCCTTCCGTGTCTAAGTAGAATTGCTAGTGAAGTGGTGTGGGTGTGCTTTGTGTGGGTGAGAGTATAGTTTAAAGGAGAAATGTGTTTTCATGGCTGAGGCCTGTTTTTTCTCCAGCATCACCCATTCTGACTCACCTACCACAATGCTAGCCACCTCTGATTTTCCCTTTGTGCCACCCCCTCTGTTTCTAGTGAGGTCTTGCCAGAATTTCACATCTGGAGGTGTGCCTCTAAACAAGAAAAAGCAAAGGACTTGATCTTCAAGCATTCGAAGCTACTCTGAAGGTGTTAAGAACTACATTCTGAAGCAGTTGCATAGCAACCACCACTCCGGTTTCCTCTATTCCCAGACTGGGGGAAGGTAGCCATGAAGGCCTGCAACCTAAGTGTAGTATGTAGGTACTTAACAGAGCAGTGGCAGCCTTAGCCTAAAATTGCTGGCCTGAAAATACTGCTCATAACCAGGCCTCTTGTCTTCTTGTCTTCATTGCTAATCCTGGACAGATTGTTCTTCCCATAGAGAACCTTTTGGAACTGAGAGCAGTTGACTTTTTTCATTCCAAAAATACTATATAGTGGACTGATCGATCTAAGTCAGTGGTTCCCAAAGTGGGTCCTACACCCCACAGGGGACTTCAATTCCCAGAAGCCTAAGTCAGTATATTGGCTGATCAGTGCTTTGAGGAATTGACATAGACTTCTGGGAAATGGAGTCCAAGAACCAAAGTTTGGGAAATACATATCTAAGTGATATCTCTAAGTCAGGGGTGCCCAAACTTTTCCGGCCATGGGCCGGTCACTTGGTTCAGGGGGCTGGTCACTATCCCAGTGGGCTGGATTTGGCCCCTGATGCCAATTCATTTGGCCCATAAGCGGAAGTAAAATGCATCTGTATGGGTGCATTTTACTTCCGCTTCCGGGAGTATCGAGGGCTTTGTGGGCCAGATGAATTGGCATTGGGGGCCGGATCCAGCCCACAGGCCGTAGTTTGGGCACCCCTGTTCTAAGTTATTTGCAGTAGATCAGCAAAGCTTTCTCCCTAATATTTGACAAAAGCAGCAATAACATATGACTCAGTTCACTTCTGTGTTATATTGCTGAGACTGGTCAAAGTTCAATAAATAGGTTTAGTTTTATGTGGAAGGACTACAAGCTGTGTTCTGTTCTGGAACTCAAAACCAAGTCCTAGGTTTGGAAGTGTTTTAGTCAAAGTGCATGTCATTTGCACCAGGCTCATGAATCTTGAGCCTCTTGTGTAGTGCCATGAGTTCTATTTTGTGAAGGCCACCCTATGAAGGCTTGCCCAGATCAATTCAAAAATAAAGAACCAGAAGGACAGATCTCATGGATCTTGACATCAGCAGGACATCAGCAGACTTAGCAATTGAAGAAATCATTGGTTTATAGTCTTTATTACTCTGCTAAGATATATTATACTTTTGTTTAGTTATAAAACTAGTTTCTAGTTTTCCAGCTGTACATATCAATAAGCAACATCTTTGTTAGTGATGCAATCCCTCATTCAAGTGATATATGTGTGGCTTCCCTAAACTCTACTTATAAATAGATCCCATATATCTGAAATCTGTCTCCTAAAATCTGACTTTTATGTGTCTTTCTTCAAAGGATTTACAAAAGGATTACTACAAAGGATTTAAAGAGTAAGATTTGCCATTAGGCCAAACAGTAACCTACACCTGATAAATCATGCTTCATTCATTATGGATGTTATGGGAATTAATCTGCAAAAGTGAACATACTTTCATGTCCTTAGAAACTAATCTTCAAAGTGGCATGTTGGTGCCTTGCTGTGAAATATACATTAATGTCAGTGAGAGATCAAAAACTATATCCTTTGTCTCTAGCTTTTCAACATATAACTAGATTTGACTTTCCTTTATTATGTGGAACAGTAGCCCCCCAAAATTCTGATTCTTTCAGTGATTTATTGCTTTTCTTATATGCAGCTGCCTGGGTTTTAAATAATATTTTCTTAAAAACAATTCAATAGGCTCTAAATCATTGTATAATACAATTTTTAATATTATTAATAGCAATAATATTATTAATATTCACTATTAGATTGGGCAAAATAAGAAATTATGGCTATGTCAATAACAAATCATTCTAGGGAGCACTTTCAAAATACATAATGACGTAATTCCGTCTAATACATGATACTGTTTGAGTAATTAAATAAAGTGAGTAAAAGTTGGATGTCTTCATTTTATTTGTTGGAACCAGAGAGTTAAATCTAATTGTTCATTAGAATGAAAACAGTCCACAGTGAATGAACAGGGGTTCATAAGTCAATATTAATGTAGGTCTTATTGTTTGTTGGCTGCAACTAACAGTCTCGTTTACCTGAAAACTTGTTTTGCGACTAGTTACGGATAACTGGTTATGTGCAATTAATTCAGCTTTTTTAACAGGACGAATGCATCATGGCCAAGATCCTATTGTGACACAATGCTTGTGTAACTCCTTGTTGCACTAGCAGTTATAGCTTTCTTTTGCTTGTAGCAGGAAGTATCCCGGCCCACCTTGTGCAAGTGACTCTTGGCAGAGTTGCAGCATTAATCAGAGACCACATGGCACAACAGACCTGGATCTATTCCAAGATGAACAGGGTTTCTTTAATTGGCTCTCCATGTATATGGAAATGCAGGGAAGCAGTATCTAGTAACTAAAAGAGGCTAGAGCTAGAGGTTTGATTCCCAGAATATCTCTGCAGACCTATATGTAAAAATATTCCTAAAACATGGGCATGAGGCCACACAAAGACACTGGAGCAGAATGTGATGCTTTCCGAAAGGGAAAAAAAAGTTGTTTTAAAAAAAGGGAAAGTGAATAGGGCCAGAAGACTTTACTGTTTATTTTCCTACCATTTATCAGTTGATTCATTTCTAAATTTTGGTGCCCTCTAAAATTTGGCACTCTGGAGCAAAGCCTTGGTTGCCATATGGTAATTATTGCCCTGCCTGGTACTGTACATACCTAGTAGCTATATCCTTATGATATGCTGTAGCTGTTGTACAAAATCCCCCCTTCTCCTGGATGAACCAGGCTGGCTGATCTTTCTGAAACTAAATGGCTTAAAACTCATTGCTGAGTTATGCAAATAGTGTAGCTTTTAGGTGTGAATTGTCATAAGGTAAGAAATCCATGTAGACAGTTTCTGTTGCATACTGAATCATCTGATTCGACATGCAACAGATAATATCTGTGGAGATTTCTTGACTTATGACATTTGCATCTAAATGTTATGCTGTTGTGCAAATATGCAACAGGATTTCAGCCAATGAATAAAAAGCCTAGTTTGTTTAATGAGATATAACATTTTGGCTCTTCTATCTTCTCCAAAGATTAGCTAGAAAAGCTAGAAAAATGAACCTACAAAAAATGGTTTATATATCTAGTATGCTTGGGGAGAGACAAACCACAGTAGTGGTTATTACCACATTTAAACATAATAAATGAATCCTAGAAAGAAGGTCCTTGGTTTATTTAGTTTTAAGCTGGAGCAGCACAAACTGTTGTATCACTCCAAGTATACCAAATCTCATCTGGTTTCAGAAGCTAGGCAGGGTCAGGTTCCATTATTACCTGGATAGGTAATGCTAGGTATCTCCAGGGAAGGAAAAAATACTGCCAACAATTCTTTACAGCTAGTGCCATTCAGTGTGGATAATATTGAGCTAGGGGCACAGATGGTCATATTTGATATAAAAAAGCTTCTTAGGTTCCTGTGATTCTTATCCCTGAAACTGTGATGTGAAAAACCTGCCACTTATAATTACCCAGCCCTACCACTTATTGTGATGTATAAACAATGATTTGAACAAACTCCTTAGCAGCACTTTGCCTCTTGGAAATGTTTCCACTTGAGCAAACGGGAAAGCTGAAGAAGATAATATGAACAACTTTCCAATAGTTGACCTTGACAGTTGACTGTTTTTACTCAGTGGTGGGATTCATTTTTTTACTACCTACTCTGTAGGTGTGGCATGGCGGGCATGGCCAGGTGTCCATGTGACTGGGTGGGCATGGCCAGGTGTCCATGTGACTTGCTGGGTGTGACCTGAGGCTCCAGCAATCAGATGGGCAGGGCCAGCCAGAATTTCTACTACCAGTATGGGCGTACCGGAGAGTACCGGCTTAATACCACCACTGCTTTTACCCAATGCTTCATGCAAGGTGTGATCTGTGTTAGGATTTGTTTATGATGGCATAATGATTTTGGGGTATTCTCAACAAATGAAAATTGCAAAAACATTTTTTTTAGTTTGCAAAATGACAAGAAATGTCAAACTGTCCTTGCAAAACTAGGCCTGAGAATATGCATTCTGTCTCTCCTTCCACTCACCCCTTCTCATTCATGTCAGACTGGTCCATCAGTAATAGGGATTCTGAACCAAGGAACAAAATTTGCAGCTGCTTTTCCTATGCATGGGAAGCAAGGCCAAAACAGCTTTTCATTTTAGTTCCATTAAACCTAATTGACCAAAGGTTTGCCAGATAAAATGTGCTGCTGCCTGAGGATTTTAGCAGGCTCTTCTATTGGATGCCTTGTTGAATCTAATTGTTATGGTGTAAAAAGCAAAGTACCATGGATACACCCTGATGGAAAAAGGGCAGCCATGATTTTAGTAAGGAATTATTTCTGGCCATGATCTCATTTTAAATTTGCAAAGCAACATAAGCCTATTCTTTATATAACTTCTAAAATAACTGTTGCTTATTAATAATAAAGTCTATTGTTCTCTGGTTGTTTAAGTTTGAAACCCATCTGTAAAGCTAAGAAAATAAAGAATACAGGCTCTAAATGTTAAGAAAACACCAAGAAATGTCAAGGAAACATTGAGATAAGTAAATGAAATCATGTTTGTAACTTGAACTGAAATGCTTTATTTGCATAGGGCTGATTCACACAAACATCATTGAAGAGCAGTAGTCAGTAAATTGGGCTAGGGTTGGGGAGGTTAGGGTTCAAATCCTTACTGGATGACCATGGGTCAGTTATGATCTCTTAGGATAATTTATCTCACAAAGTTGCTGTGAGAATAAAAATTGGGAGAAGGGCTACATAAAATACCTTGAGCTTGTGGGATGAAATTGTAAATTACTTTCAAGTGTGAATGAGCCAGATCTGATACCATAGTTAGAATTTTAGCATTTTTTCCTGCTATTCCACTTACTTCAGTGATATGCTTTTCAGAAATCAAGTCATGCATTCAGCTTTCAACCAAGAATAGAGGAATCTAATGATGCACATGTATTTATGTTTTTAATCTTGGTGTCTTGGTGCAGCACACTTCCAAAGAAGGAAAGAAAGAAGTTGAGGCTCCTCAAGAATTACCTTCAGGTGTTGAAGTTTAAATTTTTCTTCTTCTACTGTGTGGCGTTTCTGTGTGATTTCTTCTTGCAGTTTTCTCTTGTCCTGAAAATGACAAAAGGGGAAAGGGGATTTCATTCATACAATCCACAAGGTAAAAAGAAAACAAACCACAATACGTTTTATCTGGAATCTAAATTGCTTGTCCTTTGCATGTCTTGTGAAAGCGTTCGGTAACCTTACTCACAAGAGAGAAACTTCCAATCTTTTAGGGGTACAGTAAAGGTAAAGGTCACCCATGCTTGAAAGCCAGTTGTATCTGACTCTAGGGTTCAGTCCTCATTTCTGTTTATAGCCAAAGATGTTTCTGTGGACATGTGGCAGCCATGATTAGATACTTGAGTGCACGGAATGCTGTTTACCTTCCTACTGAAGTGGAACTGATTTGTCTACTTGCAATTTCTTGCTTTCGAACTGCTAGTGGCAGGAGCTGGGACAGAGACGGGAACTCACTCTGCCATGAAGCACTCTGGTCTCAAATTGCTGACCTGATGACCTTCCAGTCATCAAGTTCAGTGACTTAATCACCAAGCTACCATAGTCCCTTGGGGTATAGTACTAACCCAGTATTCCTCAGCATCTGACTTTGGTTGAAGCAGATTGCTTCCGGTCAGGTGAAGGGCATGCATTTGCTGCACTAAAAGCCATAAGCAAAGCTAGCCTGTTGGGGTCCTGTCATCTGGATGAATTTATATGAATTATGGAGGGAAATCTGCTCCAGTTGCCAAGCATTCCTTCCTAAACCATAATTGTAAAGTACATGTTACATGGATTTATAGGCAGGTGCACTATTTCACTGTGTTATTGCACGTCTCGGCACTATCTTTGTAATCTCCCATGGTTTAGCAATTATTTAGCATGCTAATGCCAGTGCGGTGGCTCAAGTGGCTAAGACGCTGACTGGGAGGCAGGAGGCCAGCAGTTTGATTCCCAAGTACTACAGGACGGAATGAGCTCCCGTCTTTGTCCCAGCTCCTGCCAACCTTGCAGTTCGAAAGCAAGAAATTGCAAGTAGATAAATAGGGACCACTTTGGTGGGAAGGTAACAGCATTCCGTGTGCTCCAGTGTCTAGTCATGCCTGCCACATGACCACAGAAACGTCTGCAGAAGCAGACAGCGCTGGCTCTTTGACTTTGAAACAGAGATGAGCACTGAACCCTAGATTTGGATATGACTGGCTTTTGAGCAAGGGAAACCTTTACATTTAATGCCAGGGCAGGCAATCTGCAGGTCTCAGAATGTTGATGGACTCCAGGTTCCATTGGCCTCAGCTGCCATGATCCATAGACACAAATGGAGTCTGAGAGCAGGGCCAAAACTCTCTTATTCCTGTGCTAAGGGTCTGTGTGGTCTTGACTACTACCATTGTAGAATTGTTATTTGCCTGCTCTGGTGGGGCTGATCTCATGTGTCTTTGATCCCCTGACTGTCCTAGGCTTAGAAAGCCATCATTGGCTAATTGGCAGTTTGTCTGCCCTATACAGAGATGAAGATGAAGAAGAAGATGACGACGAAGGAAGAAGAGCTCAGTCTAAAACTCTTCAACTGTTATTGGTTGAGCTATTCTGAAAGGAACTTAGAAAGGAAGAATATGATGCTCATAAGCTTCATAGAAGAGGTGGGGCAGAAAGAGTTAAGGGGGAATGGGGGAGTTTCACAAGACCAGAAACTGCAGAGTTTGCACATTAATTAAAATAACCCACCCAATATTTGGCCGCAGGCCTGGAGTTTTCCCTAAAAGGATATGGGTATTACTCATTAAATAGGATAAGTTTATCTGTCACCCGTTTATTGTTGCCATGTCTAAAGGTGAGGGCATTCAGTCACCTTGCTTGTGCTTTCTTCTCTTTTTGCTCATGGCATTTTTGGGGTTCTCACTTACTGTAAGTAGCAGCTGAACATCTCTCTCTGGCACAGTGTGGGCTAGCTGTGGCATAACATGCAATCACAATCACACTTATATACTACCCCATAGTGCTTAGTGCACTTTCTGGGCAGTTCACAAGATAATTAGCATTTTGACCCCAACATATTGGGTACTTATTTTATTGACCTCAGAAGGATGGAAGGCTGAGTCAACCTTGATCCCGGCCAGGCTCAAATTCGGCGTTTTGTTTGCAGTATAGCAGTTTAACCACTGCACCTCCAGAGATCATGCATGTGTGTCTGTGGTAAATGTTTCAGACAACCCACTCACTATGAACAGTATCTGTGGCATGGGAAGAAATGCAAAGAGGGTTGCATGTATGGGGGTGAGTATGTTCCTTGGTTGTGCCTATGCAGTGACAAAGAAAATATTAATTTTGTTAGTGAGGAAACCAGAATAAGTGCTTACTCCAGTTTTGGGGGGTGGGGGGGGGTGGACAATCGTTTCCCATTTTTCAGTGGGCCCATCTATTTATCTGGCTGCTGCTCCTGCTCATTTTTACAACCTCCCTCTTTTGTCAAACCCACACAGCTGTCCAGGATGAGTCTAGGCTAGGAGCTGTTGCTCCTTTGTCAGCTCCTGTTACAGTCAACCCTCACATAACAATGTGTTTGGATAGCATCATTTTAGCTTAACATGTCGTTATGCACCACGTGTTCCCCCGCATAACATTTTTAGTGTCGTTGTCCAGAAAACAACGCTGAAATAACTGTCATTATTCGGACAAAAATGTTGTTATGTGGGAAACTCCATAAAAACCCGCATAACAACAAAAATCGCTTAGCAATGCTACTTGGGGAACCAAGTAACGTCGTTATGCGAGGGTCTACTGTACTATATTTGCTTTTAGGATCACAGACAAAGAGCTAGCAATACTACAGGGAGCTCTGTAGGTTGGCAGTGAAACCCTGCGGGGGCTTTGTCAAGGACCCCCTCCATATCAACTTTTGGTGTTGTCACTAACCAAAATCTAGAGAAAGCCATACACAGTGGTTCTTTTTCTGGAAAGGCAGAGATATTAAATGTTATCAGCTGTTAGATTAGGCTGAGAGTGCTGCCTGCTGGTTCCTGTTTTCAGAAGGAGGAAAAGGGTAACAAACTTATCGCAGAACAGGAAATGTTAACATGAATGGAAAGAAAGTGGCCATATATATCCCACACACTTAATGGGAGTTTGCTGTGACTATCATAATCATAGCTTCACACAGTTGTCCTTGGAAGTATAATTTCAGAGATAATTTATGTTCATTTCATGAGTCCTGCCTGTCGATTTCATGAGTCCTGTCTATGGAAGAAAAGGAAATGACTGTCAAAGTAATTTAAAGCTATAGAGATGGTTTTTTTATTTGAGAACAAACTTCAGGGTTCTCTTTCAGCGTGTGGACACACATGTGTGCAGCCCCTGACCTCTATCCCTGTATGTTGTCTGTTTCAAGGTCAGGAGTAGATGGGATATTTTTATAAAGATGCAAAGATTTTATTATATTATTTTTATTTGCCAAATGAAGTTGCTTTGTTGACAAACAATAGCTGGGGAAATAAATCCAAATTTACTCAGTCCTTTTCAGGTGGCCATTTCTAAAGATCTCAAAAGATTATTTTCACATTTACTGGAATTTATTGAAAAAGAAGAAGGGGAAAGTTAACAAAGGTGATATTAGTAAATAAATTTCAGTTACAGAGGATTTAGCAAGTGGGCTTGGCTCTGTCTCTATTATCATCTGAAGAATTTCATCTGTAGCTAGGATACAGAAGTTAGTACCCCCCAACAAAGATAAACTACACCTACAAAGTCAATTTTTTAGTCTGCATTTACACGTCTACTTGTATTGTTTATTCCCTTTGCAAAGTTTCTTGCCTAACTAATTGAACCAAACATCTTTGAGAAAAGAATGATAGCTGGCGTCTTGCAGTTCTATTTTTAAAGGTTGTCTACCAAGGTACATGCCTGCTGATGGCTTTGAATGGTTCAGTTAATCCAGATTTCAAGAACATCCTGCTGCCACACTCTGAACTCACGCCTTCCCTTCTTCCTACATGTCCCTGTATAAATGGCCTTAAAATAATCCAGTCATTAACTGTGTAGATTATTAAAACAATCTCAAACAGAGCTCACTTTTCCTTGCTAAATGTGCAGGAAGGTTTTTTTTTAAATATTGCTGCAGCTTGATGGGTTCAACTCCCTCCCACTCTTATTCCCCAAACAACATAACATTATTGCTACTGCTAGGGTGCATGAACAAGATCCTCTTCCCAAAATGAACCTTGATTTTTCTCTCTTATTCCAAGTGTCTTTCCTGGCCCCCTACCTATTCATAGATGGATAGATAAATCTTTATTGTCATTGTCCTACACAGAACAACGAGATCGAAACCGAGGGTCACATATTTTGTTGCATGAGGCCCAAGACAAGATGGCACTGTCTCCTCTCATGCAAAAGTTGAATGGGTTGTTTGATGTTCAGCAAAGGATATGCAGCAGCCAGCATAACAGGGCCAAACACAACTTTATTTCGGGAACTGAACATGGAAAGCAATAGCGCAGCAGCGCCTATATATACAATACAGAAAAGATACATTCAGGCAGGATGCAACTGGATTGGTTGGGAGGACAGTGGGGTGATTGTGGGGTGACAGAGACTGTGAAGCCTTTTGCACTTCTCATTAGAAAGAACGGGAACCCAAGTCCCGCGAGAGTTTAGTTCCAAGAAGAACACAAAATGGAGGATCACCCTATCCCAACAACTCAATACAAACTGTTAAAACAATACATTCAGTTTCATACACAACAGGTTGCAAACTGAATTTTAATTCAGTTCTGGCAATGGGATATGGTTTTCCACAACTGAAGACAGCAGGTCAGTTCAGGAGATGCAGACGGACGACATAGCACAATTTCTTTCTTCCAAGAGAGGAGAACCAGGAGCTGAGGGGAATGCTGTCAGGTGTTAGGACATGTACCACCTGGGGCAACTGCCAAATTCTGTCTAATGGAAGGTCTGGCTCTGGTTAAATAATTCCTTTTTTCTTATTTGGCTCCAGCCAACATTTTCCACTCATCACCACACTCAATGATGTTCCATATCTCCATTTTGACCAAGACTAAACATAGTAATGAAATAAAAAAGTATTCTTTTCCTATTTACCCTTGATCTCTGTTGTTTCCCCATGTCAAATGTTAAGATTGGCAAATCCCTTGGAGACAGGGTTTTCCCACCTTGTATTTTGTAGATCACTACATCGGTGGCACTAAAGATTGTTTTTAATGGCACTGGTATGCCTCAGGTAGAGAACACTTCCCTACCTTGTGCCAAATATACAAAAGGTTTCTGTGTTTTTTGAGAGGCTGAAGAACTATTTAGAAAGAAGCTACAGCAATGTCTATAAAAAGTATTGGCCAGAAAAGATTTTAACCCGGCTGTAGCACTGGGAAAAGAGAGGTGGACATCTTATGGGGTAAAAAGGCAGTAAATTATGATATCACTTTATTTCTGCTGCATATGTGTGAATAACTCATCTTACTTCCTGTACTATCCAACTTGAGGGCAGCGCTATTTCTTTCCCCTTAGCCAGCATAATGTTTCGGACCAGTCCTAATTTTAACAGCTTGCCTGCCCATACCTACCTGTTTGGATCTGTTGTGGCATAATAGAATGGCCTAGAATGGGAATGGGTGTGTGTGGGAAGCCCAGCCCTATTTCAGGTTTAAAACATGTGCTTCCTTCATTAATAACCAAACAACATTGTGCAAGTGATCCAACCTTTTTTCTTTATGAGTTCAAAGGATGTTCAGAAATACAAGATGGTAATGAGTGGAAAATGTTAGTTGGAGTCAAACCTCCACACCTGTAAAATTCCATGAGCTTAGCAAAGCATATTTCCAGAAACCTAACTTTGGATGCAGAGGATTTGGTGACATCATTTTACTAACAGAAAGTATTGCTATTCACAGATGGGCAAAACAGAAGCTGAAAGAATATTCAGGGAAGGGACTGAGGTTGGTTGTTCTGTAACTTTAAGATTTTCCAGCTTTTTGTCACTTTGGCACTCTACGCATGGGATGCCCTGGGGAAACTGAAGTATAAGTAAAACAAATATACAAGAGAGAAAATGCAGCCTTCTTTTCCAGAGAATGCTGTGGCTAGCTTTAGAAGGATTCTCTTGGATCATGAATATTAGTGCCTTTAAATAATAGTCAATGAGCTACTCCGTTAAGCTTTCTCAATAGCTTCCCTCAGGCTTTGGAACTCTCTGCTAAGGTTGTCCTTCCACTGACATGCAAAGAACTATTTGTTTAGGTAGGTGTTGTGTTCGGTAAAGCTGTGCCTTTAACAATGTACCTTTGCCATGTGTTAACAATGTAACCTTTCTGTGTGCAACATTATAACCATCAGCTGTATCAATGTAAACCTGATAAGGGGACGCGAGCTAGTGACCACCAGATGGCAATAGCGAGCGTCCAGCTCTCATGGCTCAGATTCACCTGGTTCAGCAGCGCGGGAAGATTCCCCGCCACCTCTTCACCTGGTCAAGAAGGGCGTGACTTTCTATGACGTCACGCAGGCAGCAACCAATAGTCTGTCGACGAGCCACATTCAAATGTATAGCCAGCTGTATATATTGAGCTACTCATCCGCCATTACCACATGTTCCCCCGGATCATCATGCAATAAACCTGTGTTAAGCCAACCCTTCGGCTGTTTCGTTGTCTTTGGTCCCTTACACTAAATTGGCGACGAAGGTGGGATATGGCAGCCCACGGGACCAAGACATGCGCCGGTTTCGAAATCAGGAAACCGGGCGACTGGGAGATCTTCGAGATGGACTTCCAGGCAGCACTGATTGAGTCCGAAGTCACGGAAGAGGCAAAGAAAAGGGCCATCTTCACCAGGATGCTCGGACAAGAAACCAAGAGGACCTTGGTGGATCTGATTGCACCGAGGAGGGTGAGCGAATTCAAGGCCAAGGAACTCATGCAGATGCTGCGTGAGCACGTCTGGCCCGCCACGGCGATGTTTCCCGCTCGGAGTGCGTTCTGGAGGCGAGTCCAAGCGCCCGGGGAGACGGTCGCCGCATTCGTGGCGGCCCTGTGGCTGGCGGCCGGCCCGTGCAAATGGGAGAATGCCGAAATCACCCTCCGGGACTGTGTGCTGTGCGGCCTGAACGACGCCGAGACCCAGCACACATTAATGAACCAAGAGCCACCTCCCACGTTGCAGGAGGTCGTCAGAGCGGCCCAGGCCACAGAAGCTACAAAGGCCGGGGTCCAAGAACTCCAGGACTGGCGGCCGAAGTCGAGCAAGGCAGAGGCTCCGGTACAGGCGGCCCGGCGAACTTCGAGGTCGTCCACAGAGAGCAGCGACGATGAGGACGTCCGGAGGGTCTGGAAGGAGAGCCGGCGATGCGACGGCTGTGGAGCGGCCCACGACCGCGTAAAGTGCCCCTTCCGGAAGGCCGAGTGCCACAACTGCGCCCACCGCGGGCACATCGCCAAGGTGTGCAGGAAGAAGCGCGAGACCCGGAGGAGCTCCGCAGACCGTTCCGCGGGACAAGACCGCCCAACGAGACCCAAGGACGGCGCCCAGGCCACGCGGAAGCAGGACGGCGTGGGCCGCATCGCCGACGGCAGCGAGGAAGACGCCCCAGTGTTCAGCGTGTCTACTAGACACCCCCGCTACTTTGTTGAGGTACTAGTCCAAGGGGTTCCCATTAGGATGGAAATTGACTCGGGGTCCTCATATTCAATCATTTCCCAGAGGGAGTTTTTGGGAATTGCCCCCCACAAGCGACCCAAGCTCAAAGCTTTGAGGTCCACACTACGGGACGTGCAAGGGAACAGCATTCCAGTGTTGGGGGTCGGAGAGTTTCAGGTCAAATTCAAGGAGCACGCCGCGTCCCTTCCCCTAGTCGTGCTCAAAGGGGGAGATTGCAGCCTCCTCGGGACTCAATGGTTCCAGCCCCTTGGGTTGTTTATTGGGGGGGGGCACGCCGTGGGGATGCACGCCGTTGGGACTGATCCAATTCAGGAGGTGTGCGAGGTGCACCCCGAAGTTTTCAAAAAAGGACTGGGGAAATTCAAGGGGCCCCCAGTGACTTTCGACCTGGACCCGGAGGTCCGCCCAATTCGCCTTAAACCACGCAGGGTGCCGTTCGCACTTAAGGACAAGATAGAGGCGGAACTGGACAAGTTGGTGGGCCAGGGGATCCTTGTGCCTGTAGATTCTGCGGAGTGGGAAACTCCAATTGTAACCGCACTAAAGGCCAATGGGGAGGTCCGCATATGCGCCGACTACAAGTGCACCATCAACAAGGCGATCCGCCCGAATGCATATCCGGTGCCGGTAGTCAGCCATCTGCTGGCCAGGTTACACGGGGGAAAGTGTTTCGCTAAGCTCGACTTAGCACAGGCCTACCAGCAGCTCACGGTGTCCCCTGCCGCAGCTGCTGCGCAGACCATAGTCACCCATAAGGGGGCGTTCCAGGTGACGCGCCTCCAGTTTGGCGTGAATTCAACGCCTGGAATTTTCCAGTCACTCGTGGAACGCCTCCTGAAGGGATTGGAGGGGGTGTTGCCTTATTTTGATGACGTGTTAATAACGGGGGGGAGTCGGGTTGAATTGGCCAAGAGGTTGGGGAAGGTCCTGACAATATTCGAAAAAGCGGGGCTGAGGCTGCGGAAGGACAAATGCGTCTTCTTCGCAACCGAGGTTGAGTTCCTAGGGTTTTGTGTGACTCCTGAGGGAATAAAACCATCCAAGTCCAAGGTGGCAGCCATTAAGAAAGCCCCCCGCCCCACCTCCAAGCCCGAGCTGCAGTCGTTCCTAGGGCTGCTCAACTTTTACCACTCCTTCCTCCCTCGGAAGGCAGCGGTGGCTGAACCGCTACACAAACTGCTAAAGAAAGACCAGGCATGGAAGTGGGGCGAGGACCAGGAAAGGGCATTTAGTGAGCTAAAAAGCCTATTAGCGTCCAATGCCATACTGACCCACTTCAACCCCAAACGCCCAGTAGTCCTGACCTGTGATGCATCTCCAGTGGGGGTGGGGGCGGTGCTGTGCCACGTGTTGGAGAACGGAAGGGAGGCCCCGATAGCATTTTACTCCAGGTCCCTGTCCCAAGCGGAGAGAAACTACGCACAGACAGACAGGGAAGCACTAGCAATAGTCGCGGGGACGAAAAAATTTCACGATTTTCTGTATGGCCGCCCCTTCACCATTGTAACAGACCTCAAGCCCCTGCTAGGCATCTTTACCGCAGATATGCCCACCCCACAGATCCTGTCTCCAAGGATGCTCAGGTGGGCCATTTTTCTCAACGCGTATCAGAACGCGTTGGTCTACCGGCCCGGGAAAGAGATCAGCCATGCGGACGCTCTATCTAGGTCTCCCCTCCCCCTAACGCCCAGCCAGGTGAGCAAGGGGGAGCGGGACCATCAGGTTCTCATGATAGAGGTACTGGATTCGCCCCCCGTAGTGCCCGCCGACATTGCCAAAGCGACAGAGAAGGACAAGACGTTAGCGGCGGTAAGCTCCTGGGTGCAGAAAGGGTGGCCCGCGTCCTCCCCAGCGGAGGAGTTCGCTCCATTTTTCAGAAAAAAGTTAGAACTGTCCCTAGAGAGGGGGTGCCTCTTGTGGGGGCAGCGGGTGGTGATTCCCACTTCCCTTCGGCCGCGGGTGCTCAAACTGCTGCACGTCAGCCACCCCGGCATCGTGCGATCCAAGGCGCTGGCCCGGAGTTACTTCTGGTGGCCCCAGCTGGACGCCGACATTGAGCACATGGTCGGCACTTGTGAAAGTTGCCAATGCTCCAGACCAGAGGAGGCCCACCTTCCCCACAGGGAATGGGACGCGGCTAAGGGGCCGTGGTCCCGGGTGCACGTTGATTTCGCGGGCCCGTTCAGAGGCACACTGTTCCTTCTTGTAGTGGACGCTTTCTCCAAATGGTTGGAGGTTATCCCAATCACTAGCACCTCCTCGGCCCAGACCATTAGGCATTTGCGGAGGCTCTTTTCCACGTTCGGCATACCCGACACATTAATTAGCGACAACGCTAGTTGTTTCACGTCCTCCGAGTTTAGGGCATTCATGGAGATTAACGCCGTTCGGCATATCACCTCCGCCCCGTTTCACCCAGCCACCAATGGCCAAGTAGAGCGCCTCGTCCGCACCACGAAGGACGCGTTGCGGCGCATGGGCCCAGGGGATCTGAACCTACAAGTGTGTCAGTTTCTGCTAGGGTACAGGGTGACCCCATTGGCGTCAGGATACTCCCCCGCAGAACTCTTAATGTGTAGGAAACTGACCACCATCCTTACTAGGCTAGACCCCACGAGGGTAGAGGACAAAGGAAGGAACATCGGGCTAGAGGCTACAAAGAGTTTCAGTGTAGGCGCCCCCGTGCATTGCAGGAATTACGCCAGCACGGGCCCAGCCTGGGTACCGGGCGTAGTTGTGGAGCAAACCGGCCCCGTGTCGTACCGCGTGGAAACCAGCACAGGGCTACTGTGGAGGCGGCACGCGGACCAGCTCCGACGCAGGGTCCCCGATGAGCGGGGCACAGACCAAACAGGGAATAAACCAGCGTTAGGGTTCTCCCCCACCCGTTCAGCCCAAGGGGGAGGAAAAGGGAACCGCGGGTCCCCACCAAGGGGGGGAGGAGGATGTTCTCGTAGATATCCTAGGGGATCTTTCTGAGGAGGAGGAGGAACCCGACCCCAATGTCCCCACAAATGCGGATGCCCCTACTAAGTTAGATTTTGATTTTCAGAACCGGGGGGGGGGGGTTTCGGAGTGGTCCCCCACCCGTCCAAGCGAGAAGAGGGGTTTTTCGTTAGCCCCGACTACCCCCGGTCTGCCCACAATGGAGTTTTTCCCTTCCCCTAAGGCCGCCAGACAGCGGCAAGCCACTAACAAGTCTCCCTCTCCCGTTTCAGGACAAGGGACCAGGGAACAAAGAAGCAGTAGCGCCGCCGGGGGGGTCAGCCCTCTTCACGGCCCAAACGCACATGCAACAAGCCATCTTGGCTGAGAGACTTCGTCTCATCCTAGGGGGGAGGGATGTTGTGTTCGGTAAAGCTGTGCCTTTAACAATGTACCTTTGCCATGTGTTAACAATGTAACCTTTCTGTGTGCAACATTATAACCATCAGCTGTATCAATGTAAACCTGATAAGGGGACGCGAGCTAGTGACCACCAGATGGCAATAGCGAGCGTCCAGCTCTCATGGCTCAGATTCACCTGGTTCAGCAGCGCGGGAAGATTCCCCGCCACCTCTTCACCTGGTCAAGAAGGGCGTGACTTTCTACGACGTCACGCAGGCAGCAACCAATAGTCTGTCGACGAGCCACATTCAAATGTATAGCCAGCTGTATATATTGAGCTACTCATCCGCCATTACCACATGTTCCCCCGGATCATCATGCAATAAACCTGTGTTAAGCCAACCCTTCGGCTGTTTCGTTGTCTTTGGTCCCTTACACTAAAGTAGGTCTTTGATATCTAAGTTGGGTTTTAATGGAAAGAGAATTCTTTCTATCCATCTGGTCTTATCTGTATTTCTTGTTGTTGTGTTATCAAGTTGTCTCCAATATATGATGACCCTAAGAATGAATTACAGTATTTCCAAAATGTTCAACCCTCAACAGCCCTGCCCCGTCTCATGTAACTTCAAGCGTATGGCTTCTGTAAGGGAGTCGGTTGATATTATATTTGGTCTTCTTTTCTTGCTGGCTTCCATCTATATTAGCATTATGGTCTTTTCCAGAGAATCTTCCTTTTTCATGATGTGGTCAAAGTACGTTAACCTGAGTTTCATCAATTTTGCCCCTAGAGATAGTTCAGGCTCGAGTCACTATAGGGACTACTTATTGGTCTTTTTTGGCAGGCCAAGATATCTGCAAAGCTCTCCTCCAGTAACATATTGCAAACAAATCAATTTCCCCTGCCACTTACTTTATTGTCCAGCTTTTACACCCGTGCATAGTGATTGGAAATACAATGGTGTGGATGATCTTGTTTTTGGTCTCCAGTGACACATTATTACATCCCATGATGATCTTTTCTAATCCCTTCATTGCTGCCTTTCCAAGTTTCAATCTTCTTATAATTTCTTGACTGCAGTCTCCATTTGGATTGATGACTGAATCAAGGTATACAAATCCTATCACTATTTCAACTTCTTCATTGTTAACATTACAGCAGTGTAGTATTTCTGTAGTCATGATTTTGTCTTCTTAATATTCAACTGTAGTTTTGCTTTGGTAGTGTACTTTTTGTCTTCTTTTTCACTAAAAGTCATTTCAAGTCATTAGTGTATTCTGCCATTGTGATGTTATCACAACTACAAATTATTGATATTTCTTCCACCGATTTTCACCCTTCCTTCATCTGAATCTATTCCAGCTTTGTCTGTGATATATTTTGCATATAAATTTAACAGACAAGGAGATAAAATGCATCATTGTCTGACAACTTTGCCTGTAGGAAACCATCCTGTCTATCCATATTATATCCTATTGGTAGCTTCATGTCCACAATACAGATTATGTATCAGGACAATCAAGTACTTAGGTATTTCCATTCCTTCCAGAATGCACTGAAGCAGCTGATGAATATTTGGAATATGATCTTGAGTGCCTCTTCCTTTTTGGAATCCATTTCTCATTCCCTACAAGGAAAAAAGTATTTTCTGTAACATCTTGAGCATCACTTTCATTGCATAGGAAATTATAACAATGGTCTTAGAGTTACTGTACTCCTTAGCATCTCCTTGAGTACTGGAATGTATATCAAATGTTTCCAGTCTGAGGACCATTGTTTTGTTTTCCATATTGGCATAGTCTTGCTAGGATTTTGGTAGATTCAGTCTTTTTGGCTTGAAATAGTTCTAGTGGTATCCTGTTTATCTGTGGTGATTAATTTATTCACAATGCTTTCAGAATGCTGTAGTATTTACTTCACATTCTAGAACTGCATGTTCTTCATCCTAGGAGTCTTCTTCAAAGAAATCTGTATTTTCATCTCTTCTATACAGTTCTTCCTTATTCTGTTTCAACCTTCTCTTTATTTTCTCCTGATCAAATATGGCACAAATATGGTGTTTTCCAGCATTCCAAATCTAGATTTAAATTTCCATTTGATTTTTTTAGACCTTCTGGAAGAGGTCTCTTGTTTTATCCCATTTGTTATTCTCCTCTATTTCTTTGCACTGTTATTGTCTCTATATGACAGCTGCTGACAAGCTATATTCAGGATTCTGACCCTACTTTCTGTAACCCTTTACTTTTGCCTTTCTTGCCTGTCTTTAAGTTTTTTTGAAAAAGTATCTTATCAACTATTCACTATGGTGAGACTGTTGTTCTATTCTATTTTATTTATTTATTTTATTCAATTTGTATAGCCGGCCCAATCAACATGCGACTCCGGGAGGCGTACATAAAATCCCCAACTTTAAAAAATAAAAAACCCTCAAAAATTCCTAAAACACAAAAAAGAACATCTAATCAAAAACTAAAAACTCGAGAGATCCTGCTCTAAATGAGCCAGCGGAGGGGTGGTGGTCACACCCCATCCACCTCCTCACACCTGCCCCACCAGCCAGGTTTCCAGCTCTTTCCTGAAGGGCAGCAACTCCGTCTGGAGATGCAGTTCAACTGGCAGGAGGTTCCATAGGGCCAGCGCGGATACCAAAAATGCTCTTCTTGTAGTGCTAGAGAGGCGAGCCTCTCCAGCAGTTGGCATCCTTAAAGAGTGTTTACATTTCATTTCTTCTAGTTGTAGCTATACTCAGTGCTACTTTTAGGGAGAAAAGCTAGGCTACCAATTAAATAAGTAAGTATGTACCGGTCCAAGCGCAAGAGCACAAGGCATATGACATGCCAGGGCAGCAGGGTGCTGGGGGTCAATGTGTTTTGTTCTTAACAGCAATTTCTCTTTGTCTGCACTTTTCCTTTGCAATACAACAACACATTTCTCTGGCTGCTTCTACTAACAGCTTGGCACATATTTTGTTCTTGATAAACAAAATCTCATAACTGCCATGCAACTGATCTGAATGTCACCAATCACAATGTTTGTTTTAAGTTTAAAACACATAAATTATTAACATTATAAAATGCTGCACATTCAGCTGAAGGAGAAAGATGTCTCTTCTAGCTGGGGAATGAGTTAATTGTAGCAATCTCTTGGCTTTCTGACTGAGTGTCCTTCAAATGCATGCAGGCATGTTCCCTGAGCCACTCAAGTCGTAATGACAGCATCGCACATGACTTCCAAAGCAGCTTTTTTCTTCCAAAACACATAAAACATTGCTTTACTCTCACATCACCTGTGGCCAGTATTCTTGACCTGGCTGTCAAATTGTACGCATGTTGCAAACACAATTCACATACAAAATTACACTGAATCTTCAAAGTTTTGCCATCTGCAATGCCAAGGCAAATAAGACCTGAGACAAAGGATACCAGTGCATTACAGAGAAACATGATCCTACCACTTATTTACCTCTCGGCAGCTTCGATCATGATTTGTCTAGAGTGTATAAACACATGGAATTAGCATGAGCACTTACCGTGATGGCCTGCAACCGTTCCTTCAGCAGCTCTTCTTCTTCCATTCTAGAAATCAAACACACAGGTGGTGAAAGCTACAAAGATACCACATAGGCAAGGAGGCTTCCGTAAGGAAGAGGAGGAGGACAGTGAGGAGGCAGATGCTTCGTTGTGATCTAATTCCAGCAAGGAGGGAAGAATTCCCGACTTATGCGATGAGCGAGTCAGCTCAGACAGACCCACGTAATGAGGGTGTGCTGGAGAGGCAGACGTCCAGAACTGGCATGAGTTGACTGACAAGTTTGAACGGCAGGAGCACAAGCCCTTTTCCTTCTGCAGCTGCCAATTCTTTGTTGTAATAATACGCACACTTTGCATTGCTAAAAGCTTAACTGTTAACTACCCAAATAGCGTTCTCCTTCTGCCTCCAGTCAGGAGAACAGAGACAATATTTTTCCAGTGCTGTGATAGGGTTTCAAAACAATAAGTTGAATGTAAAACACTGATAGCTTGTCATTTAATGCTTGCCAAGATGTCAACATTATCAGTGCTTCGCTGAATAAACAACTTCCTTATACAGGGCACTGTTAGACTGGAATTCACTGCCACAAGATGTAGGGAAGCATTTCTTCACACACTGCCGAGCTAAAATTGTAGACTCCCCTGCTATAAGGCGTTGTGATGGGTGCTAAAATGGACAGTTTTAAAACAGGATTAGATTAAATAAATTCAGGGAGTTTAGGATAATCAGTGACTACTAGGAATGCACTACCTTTTTTTTCTTTGCTTGTTTTTTTGGGGGGCTGATATTATTATGGGAGGTCTACCCACAAACACACATGTGCAGACTTCTTCATTTTATTCACTGGGGAAAATATTGGGTCCTCTTCTAGGCCTTATTCCTTGTCTCAGTGCTTCCTAGGAGTGGCGGGTCTTCAGGAGGCACCCTCCTATAGATCCGTGATGGTGAACCTTGGCACTCTAGATGTTCTTGGACTTCAATTCCCAGAAGCCCAAGCACCCTGTGAATCCACATGAATGGGTTTACTGTGATTCATCCAGCCCACGCTGCCCTTGTCGCTCCTGGAAGCAGAAGTAAAATGCACCCGTACGGTAAAACTTCTGCTTCCAGGAGCGACGAGGGTAGCGCAGGCCGGATGAATCGCAGTAAACCCATTTGTGTGGATTCATAAGGTGCTTGGGCTTCTGGGAATTGAAGTCCAAGAACATCTGGAGCGCCAAGGTTCACCATCATGGCTATAGACCATAAAGTGCAACAAGACTGCCCCCGAAAGCACTGCAACAGCTGTTCCCCATGGAAGCATTTAATAGGAAATAAGGATTCAAGGGAGCCCTCAGTCTTTCCTCAGGTGAGAGAACTGAAAGTATTTTAGGAGATTAGCGGTATATTACCTTATCACTAGGTATTTATTCTATTATATTTATCTTCTGTCTGTTACCCAAACAACATCTATAAACGAGAATGGCAAAGAGTATTGGAAGAATTCATTAAAGGAACAACAATGGTATAGGATGAAATATAAGAGAAAACAGAAATGACATGAGAGTTAGCCATGCCCATAAGACCAATGATTCAGTCCTGTGCTATATTGCTTTAACACTAGATCACCTCTGTAGGAAAAAGAGAAATGAAAAAAAAAAGGGGGAATATGATAACAAAAGCGCAACTGAGGTGAGATGAAATAAAATGAAAACTGTTCCTCTAAGGCTGGCAGCTTTTCCACAACTGTGTGCAACTCTTCAAAACTAAGAAGCAACACAGTGGACCACAAAAAGATTTGCAAAGGTGAGTCATACAAAAAAAAAAGGCAGAGGCAGGACCACAGGAAAGAAAGGGAACTGAAGGTTGGATTGGAGTGACAGTCACATAGCATCACCAGTATGAACAGTGAAACTGAACCTGTAAACGCAGCATGAGCAATCTTACGATCCCAATTGATTTAAACCATTATGAAAGCTGGAAAACAAACCATAGCAGAACTGAATTACTGAGAATCAGCTTTTCAGTATAGTCACATCCTATCTATAATCTTCAACATGAGGAAGTCTATAGCATACAGTATATAGCTGGGGAATATGGGACACATGTATTCCTCACATGCTTGTGAACTTTCTCTTGGCTTCTGGTTGGACACTGTGTGAAGCTGGACTAGATAGGACTTAGGTCTGATTCAGTGCGCTTTCTCATATTCTCATGTTTATATCTAAAGTGTTGTCACAGAAATATGTTTTATTACATACCCTGTAAATAAAGTGGCTACATTTCCTCTTATTGGAAAGGGCACCATTCTATTTAAAGGGCTGCCAAAGGACAAGCCATTTCCCATGTGTTCTCCATCTGAAGGCATGTCCACTCCAAATGTGATGTACAGGGGGTGGGCCACATGAAATGGTGCTGCAGGCTGCATCCAGCCCATGGGCCGCAGGTTGAGAATCCCTGGTTTATGCAATTCAGTGTTATGTTTTTGGTGTTGCATGCCACCCTCTTTTGGTGATATGTAAGGGGACTACTCTTTCTGAAAGACAAGATAACTACATGTTATTGTTATTGTTTTAGTTATGTGCCCTCAGATTGTCTCCAATTTATGGCAACCCTATGAATAAGACCCCCAAAATGTCTTCAACAAACCTGCCATACTTCTGCAAGTTGTAGTTTGTGGCTTCCCTTATGGAATAAATCCATCTAGCATTTGGTCTTCCATACTGCCTGCTGCCTTCTACTTTTACCAGCATTATTGTCTTTACTAGGGAGTCTTACCTTCTCATGATGTGTCCAAAGTAGTCCAAAGTAGAACAGTCTCAGTTTTATCATTTTTGCCTTCAGAGACAGTTCAGGCCTCACTTGATCTTGGACCCACTTGTCTTTTTGGTAGTCCAGGATATCCACAGAACTCCCCTCCAGCGCTATATTTCAAATAAGTCTATTCCCCCCTGTCCCTGTCAGCTTTCTTTACTGGCCAACTTTCATACTGGACACAGTGATTGGAATTACAATGAAACCTTGGTTAACAAACAACAACATAACAACTACGTAACAAAAGGAAACCCATAGAAAATAGTGGCTCATTTTTCCAGAACGGATTAATTGGTTTTCAATGCATTCCTATGGGAAATTGTATTCAATGCATTCCTATGGGAAATTCGGTTTAAGTAATTTTCACTGTAAGAAACATCCCAGAGAATGCATTAATTACATTAACCGAGGTTCCATTGTACAATAGTGTGGATGATCTTGGTCTTCAGTGACACATTGTAACATTTGATGAGCTTTTCTAATTTCTTCATTGCTGCCTTTTCGAGTGTTGAGCTTCTTGTGATTTCTTGCAGCAGTCTCAATTTGAATTGATATTTGAATCATGGCAAAATCTTTTAGAAGTTCTACTTCTTCACTGTCAACATTAAAACTGTGTAGAATCAATTGGAAATTGGTTTGTGGGTTAAAATGAATGTTGGGGCCACCAGAAATAGCTCCTGGCCAGGGCCTTGGAGCGGACAATCCCCGGGTGGCTGACGTGCAGTAGCTTGAGCACCCTTGCCCTCAAAGACTCAGGAATGACCACACTCTCCGTGGACAGTTCTATTCTCTTCCTAAAGAATGGTGCAAATTCTTCCGCCAGGGGAGCCGTTGGCCACCCTTTTTGCACCCACAAGAGGTGAATCCAGAGCCTCTATCATGAGCACTTGGTGATCTTGTTCCACTTCACACTTGGGGTCGCCAATATGAGGCAGAGGTGACCTAGAGAGTACGTCCGCATGGCTTATGTCCTTTCCGGGGTGGTAAACCAGCGTGCTCTGATATGCGTTTAGAAAAATGGCCCATCTCAGCATTCTGGGGGACAGGATCTGCAGTGTGGGCTTGTCTGCGGTGAAAATGCCTAGCAAGGGCTTGTAGTCAGTCACGATGGTGAACGGGCGACCATACAGAAAGTCATGAAACTTCTTTGTTCCAGCGATTATTGCAAGTGCCTCCCAGTCTGTTTGTGCATAGTTACGCTCTGTCTTTGACAGAGATCTCGAATAGAAAGCCACTGGGGCTTCCCGCCCGCTTTCTAACAAGTGGCACAGGACCGCCCCCACCCCCACTGGTGAGGCGTCACAGACCAGAACCACTGGCTTCTTAGGATCAAAATGGGTCAGAATGGCCTCTGAGGATAACAGTTGCTTTAACTCGTTGAACGCTCCCTCTTGACTCTTGCCCCATCGCCAAACCCCATCCTTTTTAAGTAATCTATGAAGTGGCTCTGCCACCGACGCCTTCCTGGTCAGGAAGGAATGGTAAAAGTTTAGGAGCCCCAGGAATGATTGCAACTCGGGTTTCGAGGTGGGGCGAGGGGCATTTTGAATAGCAGACACCTTTGACTCGGAGGGTTTTATGCCAACTGGAGTTATCCGGAACCCTAAGAACTCTACCTCTTTTGCAAAGAACATGCATTTGTCTTTCCGCAACCTCAAACCCGTTTTCTCGAATACGGTTAGTACTCTGTCTAGCCTCTCGGCCAGGTCTGACTTGCTCCCCCCTGTTATCAAAACATCGTCAAAATATGGCAAAACACCCTCCAAACCCTTCAAAAGTCATTCCACTAATGATTGGAAGATGCCTGGAGCCAAATTCATGCCAAACTGTAGGCACATTACCTTAAATGCCCCTTTGTGGATGACTATCGTCTGCACAGTGGCTGCAGCTGGAGTTATAGTTAGCTGCTGGTACGCCTGCGCCAGGTCCAGTTTCGCAAAACACTTCCCCCCATGTAACCTGGCCAACAAATGGCTAACTACCGGCACCGGGTATGCATTTGGGCGGATTGCCTTGTTGATGGTGCATTTGTAATCAGCACAAATTCAAACCTCCCCGTTAGCCTTTAACGCTGTTACAATTGGAGTTTCCCACTCTGCAGAGTCCACCGGGACTAGAATTCCCTGGCCCACCAACTTGTCCAGCTCTGCCTCTATTTTGTCCTTTAGTGCGAAAGGCACCCTTCGCGGTTTGAGCCGTATCGGCCGGATCTCTGGGTCCAAGTCAAACGCAACTGGGGGTCCCTTGAATTTTCCAAGTCCCTTCTTGAATACCTCAGGGTGCGCGTTACACACCTCCTGTATTGGATCAGTTCCGACGGTATGCATGCCCCCTATGAACAAACCCAGGGTCTTAAACCATTGTGTCCCCAGGAGGCAGCAGGCCCCCTCCTTAAGAACAACCAGAGGGAGTTCCTGGGCGTGTTGCTTGTACTGTACCATGAATTTTCCCACCCCCAACACCGGGATGCTATTTCCCTGCACATCCCGCAAATTAGACTTCAGTGCCTTGAGGTGGGCCGCACAATGGGGGAAATGCGCAAAAATTCCCTCTGGGAAATAATGGAGTAGGAGGACCCCGAGTCTATCTCCATCTTAACGGGGACCCCTTGCAACAGTACCTCAACAAAGTAACGTGGGTGTCCCAAGGACACGCTATGGACTGCCACGTTGTCGTCGCTGAGGACTTGACGGTACACGCCATGTACCTCTACGTTGCTGTCATCGGAGACCAGGCCCACACCATCCTGCTTCCTTGGGGGACGTTCTGCTGAGCCCTTGTGCTCTCCGCGCAGTCACCTGCAAACCTTGGCGATGTGGCCCCGCCGTCCACAGTTGTGGCACTCGGCCTTCCAGAACGGGCACTTGCTACGGTCGTGGGATGCTCCACAGCCGTCGCAACGTCGGCCGTCCTTCCGTACCTTCCTGATGTCCTCGTCCTCGCTGCTCTCGGTAGAGGAGTGGGGGGCCCGTCTGGCCGCTTGTACTGGGGCCGCTGCCCTATCAGGTTGTGGGGGCCTTGTTCTGAACCCCTTAACCTCGGCCCTCATGGCCTCTGCCACCTGCGCTTCCTTCAGGACCTCGTGTAAGGTTGGGGGTGGCTCCTTGTTCATCAGCTTCCGCTGGGTCTCCTCATCCCACAGGCCGCACAGCATGCGGTTCCTGAGGGCGATTTCTAAGTTTTCCCACTTGCATGGGCTGGCAGCCAAATGGAGGGCCGCCGCAAAGGCCGCCACGGACTCACCAGGAGATTGCACTCTCTTCCAGAATGCGTCCCGAGCCGAGAACATCGAGACCGTGGGCTGGAAATGGTCCCACAGGGCTTTCAGGAGCTGTTTGATGGGGACCTCGTCTACTTTTCTCGGAGACACCAAGTCCACCACTATCTTCATGGCTGGGAAACCGAGCATCCTGATTAGAGTGGCTCTTCTCTTCCCCTCGTCTGAGATGTCGGACACCATCAGTGCGTTTTTGAAATCCATCTCGAACAGTTCCCATTCTTCCAGTTTGTTGATGTCGAAACCGGTCTGTATTGTCTTGATTCCGTGGGAAGCCATATCCCATCATCGTTGCCAATTTAGTGTTCAAGAACCAAGACAATAGAAGCAGCCAAAGTCTGGCTTAACATATCTTTATTGCATGATGGTCAGGGGGAACATGTGGTAATGGCGGATGAACAGTTCATTATATATGGTGGCTATACATTTGAATGTGGCCCCTCAGTAGTTCATTGGCTACTGTCTGCGTGACGTCACCCTTAGTCACGCCCTTCTTGTCCAGGTGAGGCAGTGGCGGGAATCTTCCCACGGCTGTAGGCATTTGGAGAATTTTTACCATGTGAGCTGGATGCTCGCTACTGCCCCCAGTGGTCACTAGCTCGCGTCCTCATACAGAAGGTTACAATGTTACTTCTAGAGATTGTTACATTCACTCATTCATGTGGTTACATTTACTTAAGGCACATTACAATTCATACATAACATGTTTTCCTTCCTAAGAGGGGATGAAGAGAGGCTTGGAATTTGGCCTTCCGGCCAGGTGTGAATTCCTTTTCTCTTGGAGATTGAAAACAATCTAAGAGTGTAAGAATGGAAGGAGGAATGTTGGACATTGAATGTGGAGTCTTACTGAGTAAGAGAGGAAGATTTGGGATTTAATTTAATTTAATTTAATTCTCACACTTGTATGCCACCCAATCAGGAAACCTGATAATGGACGAAAGATGGCTTTTATTATCTTAGAAGGATTGAGAAGAAATGCCTTTGTTTTAAGCATGTTCAAGGCAGAGGGATTGAAATCCACAGAGGCTTGCTTGTGAATTGAAAAGTAGAAAAATATAATCCTGATTGTGTTAGTAGGCCTAGCTGGAAAAAACCCAACATAGTTGTTACTTTCTTGTTTTAACAAGAGAAAGGGGAGAAACTAAGAATGTTCCTTTTTATTTTTTAAAACCTTTTGTGTCCCTGATCTTTAATCTATTTTTTGTTCATATAATAAAGCTTTGATCTTTTACAGAAGAATTTTTGGATTTTTAATTAGAACATAAGCTGGTAGAATTCCAGTTCCTTTTGAAACTTTATTGGCATTTCGCTACCTAATTTACATTGCTAAATCCTACCTGATCTGGTTGGTTTGCAAGCATAAACAACCAGTGATTGAAATCTATCACAGATTTTCTTAGCCTGGGGCAGAACTTAATGTGCTCTGAAGCAGCAAAAGGTTTTATTCTGGCTTCCTAAATAGGTGAAGGTCTCTGTCAGGTGGAACGGATCCTGTAATAGTGGGATAATGAGCTTTGTTATTCCTACACTGTGTAGCTCTATAGCAGGGATTCTCAAACTGCGGCCCATGGGCAGGATGTGGCCTGTGGCACCATTTCACGTGGATCCCCACTGCCTACACCACACCAGGAAGTGCCATGTGGTGGAGGAAGGGCAAAATTGTTGTCTGGCCCCCGGAACTGTTTGTGGGAGCATGACTTGGCCCCCAGCTTTAAAAGGTTGAGAACTCCAGCTCTATAGTCATGATTTTTGCCAAAGGAGGACTACAGTTGAACATGTGTACAGGAATTGGTCAATGTCTAGTTTTTGATCTGTAGAACAAGCTGTGAATCCACAGTTAATGTCATCACTTTGAATTTGTATTATGAAATCTGGCAATACTCTTCTCCAAAATTGGTCAGATGGGGAAGGTAGGAAAAGGCATATTTGTATTGTCAAATATACCAGTGGCTCAATGCCGATTGTCAGGCGGTGGGTAACCTGACAACCCTGAGGACTAACGGCTTTGGGTGGAGAAGTCCACAGGGAAGGGTGATGGCCCCCAAGTGGATTAAATCCCACTCACAAAAGAATTTCCCAAGAATTGGCCATGCTTCTTTGTAATTTGATGCTGAGGCTTTTGGCCTGTCCATCAGTGTGGTCATCCTGAACAGCTGCTATTTTATCTTCTTAACTTGTATTTTAAAATTCCTGCTCCATCCTCTCTAGGGGTTCCCTGTCTGCACAAGAGCTAATTGGGGGAGGGAGGGAGGGGAGGGGGAGTACATATGTCTGAAAAACCTCTGACTGAATATAGCTATTTATATATATTAGAGTCCCCCCCTCCACCCGATAGCCATGTATTAAGCAACAAGAAGAATAACATGGGTAGAGAGCGAATGTGGTTTATTCTTGCTTCCATTCTTTAGCAATGGATGGAATATTTATGTTTATAAGTACTTGCAAATGGTATGTTCCGTATGAAATATCTGTTAGATACTATAGTGAATTATTTAGAAGGTAAGTATAGAAGTGCTAAATCAAACTTGGCTTATTTGCTGGCCTTTCTTTTAGGAAATGATAAATTTAACTGAAAAATCATTTTTTATTTCCAATGTTTGTTATTTACTATGTCCTATTTTATTTCAATAACTGTGAGGCTATACTGCCATTCTGCTGAAATGTATCTGAGGTTAAATTGATTGCATATCAATTTGACCTCTGTCGATGGCTTATGATCTTATGACAAGAGACAACCGCCAAAACAATCTTAGTTGAGATGAAACCAATTTGTCCTATAGCTAATGAAAGAAAGATATACACATGTAAACTGACCCTTTGGAAAAACAGGAATGTACAACCATAACGTATGTACCTGCAGGAGCCATGCTTGCTGGGGAAGTCTGGGAAATACAATCCAAAGATACTGCATTTCCATGCTCTGTGAGTTATTCTCATGGAAACAATGGATGTGGAAGGAAGAAGTCCATTAATGCAAATTGTTCCACATTACAGTACTTCATAAGCCTCTATGTACCATGTCTGCACATCTGCATAAATGTATACCTTTAGGCAGTGAGAGGTCGCTTATTAAATATCACATTACTTGAAGCTAGTTTGTGATAAGGAATGGACCATGCTTTCCACTGCATTAAGACCACTTACAGTAGACCCTCGGTTAACATAATTAATATGTTCTCTGGGACATTTCTTGCAGCGAAAATTACTCTAACCGAATATCCCATAGGAATGCATTGAATCCAATTTCCCATAGGAATCCATTGAAAACCAAAATACATTAACTGAAATTCAGTTTTCCATAGGAATGCATTGAAAACCAATTAATCTGTTCTGATTTTTTTTGTAAACTGAACCACTATTTTCTATGTATTTCCGTCTGTTATGTGATTTTTATGTTAACCAAGGTTCCACTGTACTTTAAATCTAATTTATATTAAATTATATTATTTTAAATTTATATGACTCCAATAGATGTATGCCAAAATCAGTTTGCACGGGACAGTAGACTAGTGAATACTATTGTTTGCCAAGTGATTTCTATTGCAATAGATTGTTAAATATTTTGCTTATCTAAACTAGTTGTTAGATGGAGTTTTCATCCTTCATCCAATCCCCGTCTCCTCCCATTTCCATTAATCCTTCTGTGAACTGGATTTGCATTTTGGCATTTTGTCTGGCTTCAAGCCACTTTTTCTATGATGGTGTCATTTTATTTATTTATTTTATGGATTTGTATCCCACCCTCCTGATGGGGATACCACTCAGGGCAGCTGACAGCATGCAATACAAGAAACAGCATTCAAAGCAACAACAATATGACAACAGTTAAAAACAACATTAGCTAAAAATGATCAATAACCCTCCCCCCAAAACAAAAACAAAATTAAAAGCACAAAAACCTAATCAGATAAACATTAAAAACTACCCTTACCCTCCCTCCTCCCACAATAAACCAAGCTATCAATCCTGATGCTCACAGTCAGCAATATTCACAGTCTGGGCAAGATTCCTGGAAGAAAGTTTTATGAGATCTGACAATTAAAATAGTTACCTCTACCAAGCCAGTTGTCCTTGAAAGCAGAACAATCAGCTTACATTTTTCCCCAATCTACAACTTCTATGGCAGGTCATGAGCAAACATTTCTTTTGACCAAATAGACGTTGATTTATTAATGTCTTGTTTGCAGTTGTTTGATGCAGTGTGTTGACTGCATTCATTTCTGGTTCTATTTGCCTCACATGCCTGAGGTATTCAGTTTTATTTCATAATCGATTTTACCAGATCCCTTACTGAAATGACTGTGTTAGGAAAAGTGGGGGGTGGATGATCTTAATTTTTTTTAAAAAAAAAGCTTGTGGAAACACCAACAGCTGGCTTTGAATATGGGCATTGTATCTCCTGGAGCGTTGATTCTAAAGGCAAGTTTAAATAGTTTTATAGACTAATCCCAGCATGCAAGAGTTGTAGCAGCTGTCCTGTCATCTATGGATTTTGACTTCTTCTGAAATTATGCTTCCCAAAATTCTGAGGGCTGTGCCATTCTTTTGTTTTAGAATTAATATAAAACCAGAGGTACTTTTCTCTCTTTCACTCAGACAAGATGACTTTTAAATTCAACATTGGGAAGTATTCCTGTTTTTAATTGGGATCACCATACATGGGTTGGAAAGGCTTAATTCTTACCCCCAACAGACAAGTTTCCCCTCTAAATTCTACGGCACTAGAAAGAGTTGAAGAGGTGAGCGTGGGGGCTCAACTGGCATCAGTCTAGTTTGTCTTTTTCCTTCTTTTTTTTAAAAAAAGCTATGTATGGTCATGCATGTATGTAAATAAAGAGATGTGAGTGAATTTAAATGGGAAAAAACTTATATGGAAGGGAAAACATAAACTGTCACAATCCACCCATTGATAGTCCCATTTCTAAGCAGAACATTACCAACAGACACCAAGAGTACTAAACAAGAGAATGACCCTTGGCATCCTTTGAATGGATATGACCCTCAAGTTCCTCAACTCAGATCCAGGAAGAGCTTTATGGCAAGAACAAACACGCTTGAGGGTACACAAGAGCAAAATCAAATTAGAAGATGGAGGAAGGAGCTCATAGAACAAGGAATAGCATTAAAGGATGATATGGCTTAGAAACTCAACCTCCCTTACATCACTTGGAGGACCATGAATAGGCCAAGGGTCAGAGTGCCTAAATGTAAGATCAACATGCTGTTGGCAGACAACAACATGAATGTAGAGTGGTACAAAACCCAGACATTTGATGGTTTGCCAGTTACTACCAAAACATGTACCGATGAGTATTTAAGTTTGGCCAATGACAAAGCCAAGAAGGTGGCTTTATTTTTGCAGTTTTAAGTCTGACCTTGACACAAAAGTAGAAAATATAAACTGTCACAACCCACCAATTGATAGTTGCATTTTAAAGCAGTGGTGGAAAAATGTCTCAACTACACTAATCTAATCACGCTAACTTGGAAGTAAAGGGAATGCAACTTTTAGTTGCATGTTCGATATGTAACAATGGAATTAAGCTGAATCTAATATCAGTGAGAAAAAAGAACTTCTCACTCCCAGAGAAACTGTGCTTCTCTGTTACTATTCTGATCATTATCTCTTTCCAAAGATGATTTCCTCCTTTAACCATCTATTGCATTTCTTCCTCCCTCCAGATAGAGTCTTTTTGAAAAGATGCAAGGCTTTATTGATTTTGCATCCATACCAGTCTGTTATATAGATTTTAATGTTGGCCTGGGGAGGCCTTAGGTTCAAACTCTTGACAGAACTAGAGAGTTCATTGATAAAAATGGGCTCTTCACTATGTATGTCTTAACTTGACCTACATCAAAATATGGTTGAAAGACTAAACGTGGATTGGCTGGATAGAGAACTATCTTGAGTTCTTTGAAAGAAAGTCGGCCTATGAACGCAACCCAAAATATGCAGAGTACTAATCTTGGTTCATACCAGTGTGGAGTATGATATGAAGAGCTTCTGTAATACCACCCCAATTGTAAGGCTCCTTCCTGAGAGTGGTGGGGCTGGCTCCAACATTGTTGAGATTCCAACTCGCAATCCATTCTGTGATATTTTTCAGAGCTAAGAAGAGTTACCTATTTGGACTATAACCTTAGAGTCTGTGGCCAGCATGACCACTGACTGGGGAATTGTAGAAGTGAGTTTTTTATAGTAATTGTTTTTTTTTACTGATTGGTTGGCCTGTGGCTCTTGAAGTTGTTTTTAAGTCTGTTTTTGAAGAAAAATGTGTTTCTATTCTGCTTGTAATGTTGTGGTGTTTTTTGATTTTGGAAGCCTGAGAAGCAGGAAAGTGATTTATAAATAAGTTTCAGGAATAAATGAAGTAAATAAAAGACACTATTAAATTCAATCAATTTGGGAAGACAGAGATAAGTAGTGGTGAAAAAATGTCTCAGTCAAACCGATCTAATTAGATGGGGGATCAATCAACTCAGTCTGTCCTTTGATTTGTCAAATTAACAGAGATTTCTCCCAATAAAGTTTCAGTGTCTGCCTCCAACCTCAAGATATCAGTCTGCTTCACTTATTTACATAGGATGCAATGATCTTGAGATTTCAGAAATTATAGCAGTGTTAGTCTGTGTTTCAAGCATATCAGGGATTAAACAATTAAAAAAAATGACAAAAATCCTTGTGGCACTTTAAAGAATAACAGCAGTTAGCCTTTTAAGTGCCACAGCATTTTTTGGTCTTTTTGTTTCATTTTGTTTACTCTCTGATATGCTTGAGATGTCAGTATCACTGAGAAAATTTAAGGCATTATACTGCTTCCTGCTGTAAACCAATTTCTCTCTCTCTTGCACTTCTTACCTGGGTAATCACAGGCCCATCCATACTGGTCTCCCCCCCTCCTTTTTTGATTATCGCCCCTGTCCAACGCCCTCCCATGGTGCCCTCGCCTCTGGTGCTCTGGGGCATGAATAATAAATTTATTATTATTTTATTTGCCTGGTGTGCTGCACTTTAGATTAAGCCATTGCTCCAAATTCCCTCTTCCAGCTTGGAGAAATGGTTTATTCTAAAGTGCCTAGTATCGGACAGAGCAAGCGAGGGGCATTTGACCAAGTGGATCACGAGGATAGCCTTCTCCCCCATCCCTTGGTCGCCATCCCTCACTTGCTCCACCCGGCACATGGCACTTTAGATTGAGCCATTGGTCCAAGCTCCCTCTTTCAGCTTGGAGCAATGGTTTATTCTAAAGTGCAGTGTGCCGGGCAGAGCAAGCAATGGGTGGTGACCAAGCAGTTCCCGGGGGCAGACTTTTTGCCCATTCCTTGGTTGCCACCCCTCGCCCCTGTCCAGTGCCCTCCCATGGTGTCCAGCACACCCCTGCTCCTATCTGAACATGTTAAGTGTCTCAGGCAGCAAAGACAAGCTAATATCCACCCAAACCCTCCCTATCATCTCTCTGTGTGTCATGTGACATGAGAAATACTAAACTATTTTATGTTAACTGCCCAAGGACAGGGTCAGGGAGGTTAATTAACGATAATCTTAACCTATAAAACCAAGCATTAACCGTTGGAACTGGCTATAGGCTGCTATGCATTGCCCTACTGACCCACACCCACCCTTCGTGTGCACGGCCGAATTCCCTACGCAGGTCAACGAAGGATTTAAAAATCCGGCACGGGGGCCTCAGCCCCACAAACGGCAAGAAAGGGAAAGAACTTCACTTCCCAACATTCCTTGCGCTGCGCCGCGCCAGAGCCAATCAGGCTGAGAGGCTCTCGCACGGGGCAGCGTTCGGAATCGCGCCGCAGCCAATCAAAACAAAACCATTTTAAAAAAACGCAGCACACACAGAAAGCACCAACCCATTACTACAATCCCCAGCATCCTGCACGCCATGAGCACGCAGAACGCTGAGGAAAACGGCGCCCAAAAAATTAAAAAGAAAAGCAACTCACCGCGTCACAGCCAAACACACACCAGCCGGCTTTCTTTCCCACACCCACGGCGCCTGGAGTTTCCCCTTTAATATCAGTGGGTGGGGGCTTCGACCCCCCTCTCCGCTGGCTTTTCTAGGGTTGGGAGATTTGTGGGGAGAAAAGGGGAATGTTTCCCAAACCCTTCTGGACTCTGGACACCAGGGAGAGGGGATCGATTCCCACCCCCCTCCTTAAAAAAACTCCGTCTTTTCTACTCTTTAAAAACGGAGTTGTTTTAAGGAGGGTGGTGGGAATCGATCACCTCTCCCTGGTGTCCAGAGTCCAGAAGAGTTTGGGAAACATTCCCCTTTTCTCCCCACAAACCTCCCAACCCTAGAAAAGCCAGCGGAGAGGGGGGTCGAAGCCCCCACCCACTGATATTAAAGGGGAAACCCCGATCTACTTTCACAACTCCACACAAACAAAGCACAATAAAACAATACAGCCCCCCTCCCTACCACCTAGCCCACCCTTCCTAACCCCCAACGACCATGCCCCCCTCCCCACCACCTAACCCACCCTTCCTAACCCCCAATGACCAGGCCCCCCTCCCCAACACGGGCCGGCAGCGTACATATTCCAACGAGTCTGCCTTGCGGAAAAAAACCCAACACATGCTATTTCAATGGGCCACCCAGCCACCGAGGCCGGCCCACAGAAATAACTACACCAAACACATAAAATTTACACAGAAAATCTCCAACAAACACACAAAAAAACAAGGAAAAACACAACCCCCCACCCCCCACAAATCACACCAAAACCACCCATTACATATAGGAAATCACAACTTACCAAGAAAGGTCAAGCCTCAACGAGAAACAAAATTGAAATGGCAAAAGAACAGGAAGAAAACACAGGAGAGGACAAACATTACGCAACAGCACCACCAAGTGGCCACAGGAAAAATGACACTCAATGAATTCGAATTACACTTACACATTTTTAAAAAAATCTTATCCAAAGTACACCTATCACCAAAAAAAAAATTTTTAAAAATGCAATTATTGGGAAAAAAAATATATCAACCTTTCAACTTTTAAAAATCCAAATTTATTTAAAACAGTTTAAAAAAACTACCAATGTATAAAAAAATATTTTAAAAAAATAACATAACTCATTTAAACACACATACAACAAAAATCATCCAACACCATTTCTCATATTTTTTAAAAAACAAAACCCCCAAAAAAGCCCGGCAACGCCGGGCAACCCTTGCTAGTACCACATATTAGCTGAAATCTTGTGGAGGTTTGATGGACGTTATGCTCAGGCAGCCAGTGTTGTGCAGTTGTGAACAGCATTTATGTGATTCTTCTCTCCTGCTTCCACAGGTTCACGTTACATATGCTGAGAATTTATGAAGAATAAACCAAAATTTCTATATGAAATAAGAAAATCCTTCTGAAGGGGAAAATAGTTTGGCTAGGTTTCATAGGTTAGCATTTCAAGTAGTTTAAATTGCCACATTTGCTTAGTAAGTGTTGACTTAATTTGCCTACCCTCTGAGAGCACCTGCATATCTTAGGATGGTGGAATTTTTTGCAAATGTAATTTTGCTAAGTGAAAGTTTTATGACTCACCACTCTCTCTTTGTTTCGAAAGATAAAATAGCTTTTAGTAACATTTCAGTCTCATTGTGTGAAAAAGATTTCACTCTAGTTTTATGAAGCAATAAAAAAGTAATTCATATATTAACATAGAAAACATGCAACTCACCCTAATTTGGCTTCTCAGTGCTTCTGCTTTTATCTGCTTTTACAATGTCTCAACAGCCCAGTCAAAATCTAGACTTCCACACAATTGACTTTAAACCACTTTTACAGCATTGACTTCAATAGGGATTAATCAACCTTTGTATTTTAGCTAACCTGGGCTGTACAGTTTTATAGCTACTTCAAGATACAAGTTGGTGTATCAAAACCTCTGTCCTAGGTAAGACACTTGTAAAAGAAGTTTTGCTTTACCCAAAGTAGGCCTGGCCTGCCTATTAGGACGGGTAAGATGCCCATCTCAAGCAGTGGCATCCAAACAGCACTACACTGTGATCTCTTCCGCCGCTGCAGCTGGGAAGCAGCCAGGGAGTCTCTTTAAGAGAGTCCACAAGAAGGCCCAGGAGCACTGCACTACTTGTACAAATATGTAAACACAGTGATGGAGCAGAATGTTTACTGCAACAGGGAAACAGATGATGCATGCTAAGGGGAAAAATAAGATTCACTACAAAGTGTGAATCATATATGGTGTATTGCTCTCTTGATGTTTTGTTAGAAAGGTTGTGAAAATGTTGATGGGTTCAGTAGCCGAGAGGAAAGTAGGATTTTTATAACTTCAGAAATATCTTCATAGCTTGGGAGAAAGAAAATGTACCTCCCTTTGAGAATCAACAAATCCGCAAAGTTTGTAGGGCATTTTTGGAAAAATAAAATAAACATAAAATGGTGCAAAATTTTAAATATGTGAATGGTGGCAATTTGTACAACTGGTGAAAAGTTAAAAACACAAATACATTTCAAACTGGGAAAAGCACATTAGGAAAATGCACAAAAATGTGTGCAAAATTTCGGTACTGTATCTTCGTAAAGGCATCCAGAAACAGGAGTGTGTTTTTTACTCCCCAAACCTCCAGGAAAAAACTAGAAGTGAGTACTGTATTTCTCTTTCTTTCATTTCTATTTTGGACAACCTATCACAGTGATGGTGAACCTTTGCACTCCAGGTGTTCTTGAACTTCAACTTCTAGATGCCCTGATCAGCAGGAATGCTGACTTGGGCTTCTGGTAATTGAAGTCCAAGAACACCTGAAGTGTCAAGGCTCGCCATCAAAGGATAGAGAGTGTTGGCGTAATTAATTGGCCCACACCACCCAGCTTTCCTGTCATGTTTCCCTGGATTCAGACGGTCCCACTGTACCCTAGTGCCTTGGAGTGTATAAGCCCAGGAGAGTCAAATGTGGCGGCTAGGAAACCTGAATGGCTGTGATGCTTCCCGCAACACACCCAGTCTATCCTAACTGAGCCATGTTTCAAAAATTCTAAAAAAATTATTTATTTATTTATTCAATTTGTATAGCCACCCCAATCAATGTGCTACTCTGGGCGGCATACATAAAATCCCCAACGTTTAAACTCTAGAAACCCTTAAAATTCCTAAAAACACTGAAAAACTACCTCCCACCCTCACCAGTTAAAAATGTAGTTACAAATTTTTAAAAGCATGAATGATCCTCCTCTAAATGAGCCAGTGGGGTGGCAGTGGTTGCTCCCTCTCCATCTCCCCACACCTGCCCTGCCATCCATCCATAAGGCCAAGTGCTTAAGATCAACCCCCCCCCCCCAAAGACATTAAGACTCCTGATAGCTGGTCAAAGCAACACCTGGTTTTAGAACCATACTAGCACTGGTGCCCGTCTTTGATGGTTTTTTGGGGGGGCCCTCAACCCGTGGGGTGGAGGTGGCATGGGGTCTCTCCCTCTCTCTCTCATATTCAGGCACACCCACACAGTGACTGTCTGTCAACTTACCTCTCTGTCTCACTGTTTTGAAGCCAAGCTCGAAACAGCGAGGTGGAGGAGGAAGCTTACAGGCCACTTTCCGACCGGTGTGGTGTGTTCCCGGGTGGGAAGCAGCCTGGAAAGAAGGTGGTAGGGAAGGGAGGAATGAAGGGGGGTGGTGGAAGGAAGGGAAAGAAAGAGGGATGGATGGAAGGAAGCAATGGAGGAAGGAGAGAGGGTCTTGCCTCGGTCACTTGCACCTCCTCCTCCTCCATCGATGGTGTGGGACATGGCTTGGCAGTGGCAGTGGTTTGTGTGGTGGGCGAACAGCAAGGGGTGCATGCGCATTGAGGCTTCCGCACTGGGTGCGCGGCCCCTTGCCATTAATTGCGCATGCACAGGGTGGTTGGGTTTCTTTTTTGCCTGTGCGTGCCGGCTGTCCCGCCTCCTAATGCTCAGGTCCTCCTGCCTGATTGGCTGAGGCATGCCACAGAGGATGCTGGGACTCATAGTCCATGTTTTGTTTCGCGTTCGTAGGGTGAACGCCCCACCCTCGGCCCCCGGACCCTCATGGCACTGATCTTTGGGACACAAGGTAGGTGTGCATGGTGCATTATGAGATAGGCTGGACGGGTGTGGAAATGCATTCTGCACATGCACAGCCACAGCCCTTCTTTATAGGTATAGATAGATACACTCTGAGCTGGGAACACAGACAATTGATTTTAAATTTTGTTAAACATAGTAAAAAAGGCAAAGTTTAAAATTTTCCAAAAGGCTTCCCAAAACCAAAACAAACCACCACAAGGAACAAACAGTCAATCTGAAACAAAGGCTATGGTAATTAAGAGAAAAAGCACTTTTAAAAAGCTAGCAAATCTACCTAACACGAATCAGCATAGCATCAGCATAGATTTGGAGCATGCACAGAATGCATCTTCCTGGCATGGCATCATAGGGCAGCCACAGAGCATAGCCTCTCAAAAAGAAAAAAAGGCAGCTAAGTCCACTAGCGTAACTTCTGAATCCCCTTTTATGCATTAAGCTTCACATTTTGGACCTTTCCAGGTGGTCTACCAGTTAGGCTTTGCATTCCCTTGAATGTCCATAAAGACAAGAACATTTTCTGCCACCTCCCTTTACACAGTTGAAGTTATTTTTCAATCAGCACAATAACATGGAACAAGTTGACTTGGTATGGAAAGCTTTTTTTTTCAGCCAAAGTGAGCTACAGATACTGTATTACTGAATTGTTCTTCCTACTCTTAGCCAGTTATGTCCAGGCATTGACTAAAAAGCCTGACACTACCAGAAATGCACCAGGTTCCTGTTTCTCAGTTTTGTCACATTGCCAACTCCAGCTCTAAATCTAGTAGCATGTGACCATTCAAAACATGGCCACCTGATTACTGTAAAACTTCAAGTCCTGATTTGACTGTCATAAATGGACTTGGCAACCTTGGAGCTGAGCTCAGTCTGGTGCCAGCTTGTCTCAGCAAAGCTGATGAGTGTGCAATGCTATGGCTGCAATCTCATGCTTGAAGATCAGTGAGATCAATGGGAGTTTTAATGCTGTTACATGTGTACATGATTGCAAAACATATTTGCTGGAAAAAACTTATCCTACACATACATGTTGAAGTTTTTAAAAATGATTTTACCTAAGATTTCTAATAAAAATGATACAATTTTCGGGTATACACTAACACCAGAGATTTTGGAGGAGTTATTAAGATGTGCGTAGATGGGGCTGTCGTGGCTTAGTGGTTAAGATGCTGTGCTGGAGAACTGAGTGTTGTGTAACAGAGCGAGCGCCCACCAACTGTCCCAGCTCCTGCCTACTTAGTAGTTTGAAAGCGAGAAATTGCAAGTAGATAAATAGGTACTGCTTTGACAAGGAAGGTAACAGTGTTCCATGTGCTCTGGCATCTAGTGATGCCTGCCACATGACCATGGAAATATCTTCTGGCTCTTTGGCACCACCCACTAGAGTTAGCCATGACTGGCTTTTGAGCAGGGGAGACCTTTACCTTTACTATATGTGTGAAGGCAAGTGGACACCCACTCAAGGCAGTGAAATATTAAATTAAAAAATTACATTTGAAAGGAATCCTAGCTATGCTGAAAAGACACAATTCGTGGATATTGTAGAAGGAGTAGAACCTGTAGATCAAACTGCCTCAGTGCCAAGCAAATGGCTTTGAAACCATGAACTAAATTATTTAGCTTACTGTGTGCCTAGCAGGACATCTCTTCTAACGTTGTCCTGGGCCACTTTGTTGAGATCATCTTCCCAAGGAAGCAACAAGTGTTTTTGTCTTTGTCTCTGCCTTGTACAAAATGTTCCACACCCTGTACCTTTGGAAACAAGCTTTCCATAACTGTGTTCCTCTTCAGACAACACCCTTCCTACGTCTATTGTTAACCACCCTGTTAAATTTTTTCAAGATGAGAAAAAGGCCTCATTAATGGGGTTCAGCTTTGCTCTGTAAATGTTAGGATAACTTTTAAAAAGAAAATGGCATGTAATAGTTCCACAGAAAATCCATTTTTTAAAAAAGAAGGGGGGCAGACATATTTCCTATCTGTCTTTTAAATATACAGTAGTATGTTTCATATAGGATGGAATATAATTTTCTTCTTACAAGTAGAGACATTCTTACTTAGCATTAAGACAGCAATTTTGGCTGAAAGCCCACCTAGAATAGTTATAGTAATGAGAGTAGAAGTCTTGGACTAGGTCAGTGGTGGCGAACCTTATGGCATGCGTGCCAGAAGGGGCACTCAGAGCCCTCTTTGCTGGCATGTGAGCTGTCACCCCAGCACAGAGTTCACCCCACCCTCTGCCCAGCAGCCCAATGGGAGTCGTTCCTCCCTCTCCCCAGCATGGAGTTCATCCAGTCTCTATGCCCAGCAGCCCAATGGGGTGCATCCTCCTTTCCCCCAGCACAGAATTCACCCTGCCCCTCTGTTTTGGCACTCAGTCTCTAAAAGGTTCACCATTACTGGACTAGGTAGTTTTATATCAAAGTTCCCAGTGAAGCATGACATTCATTGGATTACCTGTGTTGTTGTGAGGATAAAGTGGGGACAATTAGAGCCACCTATACTGCCTTAAGCTCACTGGAAAAAAGAGTTGGATATGAAGGCAGCTGATATGAACACTTAAAAAAACTCACATTAAGCATCTCTGCATTTTAAATACATATTACTCTCAGTATAGCTTTGCATTATACGGCAGAAGAATGGAAACAGAAAATAGTGCCTTTTAAAAAGAGCAGCATGTGGCCTGGGAACCTTATAATGTATTTGAAGGCAGAACTATATTATGATGTTCCCAGGCCACAAAGCAGTGATAAGTGCCAGACAGAGGCAGACTCTTCAACAAAGCCAGGTGCTAACTTTGTACCAATTTCTAGTTTGAAGACAATATTTCAAGAATGTAAACGAGGAGTTCTCAACCTTTTAAAGCTGGGGGTCGAGTCATGCTCCCTCAGAGAGCTTTGGGGGCCAGATATCCATTTTGCCCTTCCTCCACCACATGCCACTTCCTGGTGTGGTGGAGGCGGTGGGGCCATGTTGTGTTCTGTAAAGCTGTGCCTTTAACAATGTACCTTTGCCATGTGTTACCAATGTAACCTTTCTGTGTGCAACATTATAACCATCAGCTGTATCAATGTAACCTAATAAGGGGACGCGAGCTAGTGACCACCAGAGGGCAGTAGCGAGCGTCCAGCTCCCATGGATCATAGTCACCTGGTTCAGCAGCGCGGGAAGATTCCCCGCGACCTCCTCACCTGGTCAAGAAGGGCGTGACCTCCTACGACGTCACGCAGGCAGCAACCAATAGCCTGTCGATGAGCCACATTCAAATGTATAGCCAGCTGTATATATTGAGCTACTCATCCGCCATTACCTCATGTTCCTCCGGATCATCATGCAATAAACCTGTGTTAAGCCAACCCTTCGGCTGTTTCATTGTCTTTGGTCCCTTACACTAAACTGGCGACGAAGGTGGGATATGGCAGCCCACGGGACCAAGACATGCGCCGGTTTCGAAATCAGGAAACCGGGCAACTGGGAGATCTTCGAGATGGACTTCCAGGCCGCACTGATCGAGTCCGAAGTCACGGAAGAGGCGAAGAAGAGAGCCATCTTCACCAGAATGCTCGGACAAGAAACCAAAAGGACCTTGGTGGACCTGATTGCACCGAGGAGGGTGAGCGAATTCAAGGCCAAGGAACTCATGCAGATGCTGCGTGAGCACGTCCGGCCCGCCACGGCGATGTTTCCCGCTCGGAGTGCGTTTTGGAGGCGAGTCCAAGCGCCCGGGGAGACGGTCGCCGCATTCGTGGCGGCCCTGCGGCTGGCGGCCGGCCCGTGCAAATGGGAGAATGCCGAAATCACCCTCCGGGACTGTGTGCTGTGCGGCCTGAACGACGCCGAGACCCAGCGCACATTAATGAACCAAGAGCCACCTCCCACGTTGCAGGAGGTCGTCAGAGCGGCCCAGGCCGCAGAAGCTACGAAGGCCGGGGTCCAAGAACTTCAGGACTGGCGGCCAAAGTCGAGCAAGGCAGAGGCTCCGGTACAGGCGGCCCGCCGAACTTCGAGGTCGTCCGCAGAGAGCAGCGACGACGGGGACATCCAGAGGGTCCGGAAGGAGAGCCGGCGATGTGACGGCCGTGGAGCGGCCCACGACCGCGTGAAATGCCCCTTCCGGAAGGCCGAGTGCCACAACTGCGGCCGCCGCGGACACATCGCCAAGGTGTGCAGGAAGAAGCGCGAAACCCGGAGGAGCTCCGCAGACCGTTCCGCCGGACAAGACCGCCCAACGAAACCCAAGGATGGCGCCCAGGCCACGCGGAAACAGGACGGCGTGGGCCGCATCGCCGACGGCAGCGAGGACGACGCCCCAGTGTTCAGCGTGTCTACTAGACACCCCCGCTACTTTGTTGAGGTACTAGTCCAAGGGGTCCCCATTAGGATGGAAATTGACTCGGGGTCCTCATATTCAATCATTTCCCAGAGGGAGTTCTTGGGAATTGCCCCCCACAAGCGACCCAAGCTAAAAGCATTGAGGTCCACACTACGGGACGTGCAAGGGAACAGTATTCCAGTGTTGGGGGTTGGAGAATTTCAGGTCAAATTCAAGGAGCACGCCGCGTCCCTTCCCCTAGTCGTGCTCAAGGGAGGAAATTGCAGCCTCCTCAGGACTCAATGGTTCCAGCCCCTGGGGTTGTTTATTGGGGGGGGGGGTGCACGCCGTTGGGATGCACGCCGTTGGGACTGATCCAATTCAGGAGGTGTGCGAGGCGCACACCGAAGTTTTCAAAAAAGGACTGGGGAAATTCAAGGGGCCCCCAGTGACTTTTGACCTGGACCCGGGGGTCCGCCCAATTCGCCTTAAACCACGCAGGGTGCCGTTCGCACTCAAGGACAAGATAGAGGCGGAACTGGACAAGTTGGTGGGCCAGGGGATCCTTGTGCCTGTAGATTCTGCGGAGTGGGAAACTCCAATTGTAACCGCTCTAAAGGCCAACGGGGAGGTCCGCATATGCGCTGACTACAAGTGCACCATCAACAAGGCGATCCGCCCGAATGCATATCCGGTGCCGGTAGTCAGCCATCTGCTGGCCAGGTTACACGGGGGAAAGTGTTTCGCTAAGCTCGACTTAGCACAGGCCTACCAGCAGCTCACGGTGTCCCCTGCCGCACCTGCTGCGCAGACCATAGTCACCCACAAGGGGGCGTTCCAGGTGACGCGCCTCCAGTTCAGCGTGAATTCGGCGCCTGGAATTTTCCAATCACTCGTGGAACGCCTCCTGAAGGGATTGGAGGGGGTGTTGCCTTATTTTGATGACGTGTTGATAACGGGGGGGAGTCGGGCTGAATTGGCCAAAAGGTTGGGGAAGGTCCTGACGATATTCGAAAAGGCGGGGCTGAGGTTGCGAAAGGACAAATGCGTCTTCTTCGCAACAGAGGTTGAGTTCCTAGGGTTTTGTGTGACTCCTGAGGGAATAAAACCATCCAAGTCCAAGGTGGCAGCCATTAAGAATGCCCCCCGCCCCACCTCCAAGCCCGAGTTACAGTCGTTCCTAGGACTGCTCAACTTCTACCACTCCTTCCTTCCCCGAAAGGCAGCGGTGGCTGAGCCGCTACACAAACTGCTAAAGAAAGACCAGGCATGGAAGTGGGGCGATGACCAAGAAAGGGCATTTAGCGAGCTAAAAAGCCTCCTGGCGTCCGACGCCATACTGACCCACTTCAACCCCAAGCACCCAGTAGTTCTGATCTGTGATGCATCTCCAGTGGGGGTGGGGGCGGTGCTGTGCCACGTGTTGGAAAACGGAAGGGAGGCCCCGATAGCATTTTACTCCAGGTCCCTGTCCCAAGCAGAGAGGAACTACGCACAGACGGACAGGGAGGCACTAGCAATAGTCGCGGGGACGAAAAAATTTCACGATTTTCTGTACGGCCGCCCCTTCACCATTGTAACAGACCACAAGCCCTTGCTGGGCATTTTTACCGCTGATAAGCCCACCCCACAGATCCTGTCTCCGAGGATGCTCAGGTGGGCCATTTTTCTCAACGCGTATCAGCACGCGTTGATCTACCGGCCCGGGAAAGAGATCAGCCATGCGGACGCCCTATCTAGGTCGCCCCTCCCCCTAACGCCCAGCCAGGTGAGCATGGGGGAGCGGGACCATCAGGTTCTCATGATAGAGGTGCTGGATTCGCCCCCCGTAGTGCCCGCCGACATTGCCAAAGCAACAGAGAAGGACAAAACGTTAGCGACTGTCAGCTCCTGGCTGCAGAAAGGGTGGCCCGCGTCCTCCCCAGCGGAAGAGTTCGCTCCATTTTTTAGAAAAAAGCTAGAACTGTCCCTAGAGAGGGGGTGTCTCTTGTGGGGGCAGCGGGTGTTGATTCCCACTTCCCTTCGGCTGCGGGTGCTCAAACTGCTTCATGTCAGCCACCCCGGCATCGTGCGATCCAAGGCGCTGGCCCGGAGTTACTTCTGGTGGCCCCAGCTAGACGCCGACATCGAGCACATGGTCGGCACTTGTGAAAGTTGCCAATGCTCCAGGCCAGAGGAGGCCCGCCTTCCCCACAGGGAATAGGACGCGGCTAAGGGGCCGTGGTCCCGGGTACACATTGATTTCGCGGGCCCGTTCAGAGGCACCCTGTTCCTCCTTGTAGTGGACGCTTTCTCCAAATGGTTGGAGGTTATCCCAGTCACGAGCACCTCCTCGGCCCAAACCATTAGGCATTTGCGGAGACTCTTTTCCACGTTCGGCATACCCGACACGTTAATTAGCGACAACGCTAGTTGTTTCACGTCCTCCGAGTTTAGGGCATTCATGGAGATTAACGCCATTCGGCATATCACCTCCGCCCCTTTTCACCCGGCCACCAACGGCCAAGTAGAGCGCCTCGTCCGCACCACGAAGGACGCGTTGCGGCGCATGGGCCCAGGGGATCTGAACCTACAAGTGTGTCAGTTTCTGCTAGGGTACAGGGTAACCCCATTGGCATCAGGATACTCCCCCGCAGAGCTCTTAATGCGCAGGAAACTGACCACCATCCTCACTAGGCTAGACCCCACGAGGGTAGAGGACAAAGGAAGGAACATCGGGCTGGAGGTTACAAAGAGTTTCAGCATAGGCGCCCCCGTGCATTGCAGGAATTACGCCAGCACGGGCCCAGCCTGGGTGCCGGGCGTAGTCGTGGAACAAACCGGCCCCGTGTCGTACCGCGTGGAAACCAGCACAGGGCTCCTATGGAGGCGGCACGCAGACCAGCTCCGACGCAGGGTCTCCGATGAGCAGGACACGGATCACGCAGGAAACAAGTCAGCGTTAGGGTTCTCCCCCACCCGTTTAGCCCAAGGGGGAGGAGAAGGGGACCGTGGGCCCCCACCAAGGGGGGAGGAGGATATCCTCATAGATACCCTGGGGGATCTTTCCGAGGAGGAGGAACCCGACCCCATACATATCTCGCGGAAAGTCCCCACAAATGCGGGTACCCCTACCAACTTAGATTTTGATTTTCAGAACCAGGGGGTTTTTTTGGAGTGGTCCCCCACCCGTCCAAGCGAGAAGAGGGGTTTTTCGTTAGCCCCGACGGCCCCCGGTCTGCCCACAATGGAGTTTTTCCCTTCCCCTAAGGCCGCCAGACAGCGGCAAGCCACTAACGAGTCTCCCTCTCCCTTTTCAGGACAAGGGACCAGGGAGCAAAGAAGCAATAACGCCCCCGGGGGGGGGGCAGCCCTCTTCACGGCCCAAACACACATGCAACAAGCCATCTTGGCTGAGAGACTTCGTCTCATCCTAGGGGGGAGGGATGTTGTGTTCTGTAAAGCTGTGCCTTTAACAATGTACCTTTGCCATGTGTTACCAATGTAACCTTTCTGTGTGCAACATTATAACCATCAGCTGTATCAATGTAACCTAATAAGGGGACGCGAGCTAGTGACCACCAGAGGGCAGTAGCGAGCGTCCAGCTCCCATGGATCATAGTCACCTGGTTCAGCAGCGCGGGAAGATTCCCCGCGACCTCCTCACCTGGTCAAGAAGGGCGTGACCTCCTACGACGTCACGCAGGCAGCAACCAATAGCCTGTCGACGAGCCACATTCAAATGTATAGCCAGCTGTATATATTGAGCTACTCATCCGCCATTACCTCATGTTCCTCCGGATCATCATGCAATAAACCTGTGTTAAGCCAACCCTTCGGCTGTTTCATTGTCTTTGGTCCCTTACACTAAAGGCCACCAGATAAAATAGTGCCATGGCCCACATCCAGCCCATGGGCCGCAAATTGAGAATCACTGATATAGACCTAGTCAAGCATTATCATTGAGGACTGTATTTTATGTCCTAGGAGAGGTGCTTTTGTCTTCCTTCATTGTTATTTTTCTATCATACAGAATTGGCTGCCTGAAGATAAGGCTTGTTGCGAGCGAGTGAACGAGTGAACGAATGAACGAATGAACGACAGCAAATTTAACATACAGTAAATCTCATGTGTTGCAGGTTTTTTTTTAAAAAAATAAGCAAACCAACTCTTTTAGCCACTACCTCCAGAGTGAAGGTTTCAGGCACCTGGCATATCTGAAAAATGACCCTTGGCCATGTTGAGTTCAACCACCCAGGAAACTTTGTCACTGACCTTACAACATGGCTGTTTATTCTGTGTTATGTTATCTGCTGTCAACCAATACATGATGTTTTTATTATGTGCTGTCAAGTCAGAACCAACTGATAGACTCTAGTTGGGCTTTCAAGGTAAGTGAGGTATTTAAGGAGTGGCTTTACTAATTCCACCCCCTCCAGTAAGATTCCTGGGACCTAGTCTGTCTACACCACACCACACCACACCAATTTATAAACCCTAAAAGAATCTCCCAGGTTAAATAAGATATAGAAGGAATGGCTTTATATTTCTCACATAAATTTCCATGGCCAACTAATGATTAGAACCTGAAGTCTCCTGAGTCTTGTCAACTACACTTCACTGAGTAAATGTCTGTTTGGGGACAAAGAAACATGAAAACAACTACTGTGTACTACCTCACCAGAAATTACTGCTAAAAGCCTGAAGTAGATTTAAAGTCTCTTAATATATTACATGTATTATTGACTAGTTTAGGGCCAGAATATTTGTGTTACCAGCAACAACAGGGTTTTCCCCGTAATGATGTATTGACAATTTATCCTACTTTTTCATATAATTTTCCTTTGTGTCCTATCTACAGCTCTCCAAACTTACAGCATACGTAGCCTGAAACATTGGGTAATGATGATGAATTGGGGTTTAGTCTATGAACACTTGCTCCAGCCTTTCCCAATCTGTGACCCAGTCTTGAGATGAATAGGGCTACATTTCTTATAATCCTTTACCACTAACCAACCTGGCTTGGATTGAGGGTTGATGAAAATTAGAGTACAAAACATCTGAAGGCCACGAGATTGTGGGGTGGTGGTGGTGGATTGGGGTGGGGTGGGATGGGGTGGGGTTGGGTGGACTTCCACCACAAAAAACATTATTCAGTATTTAAAGTATCACAGGACTCTTGGTCAATTTTGCTGCAACAGGCTATTTTAGGTCCATCACTGGAAAATGTATAACAAACTGAAGTTGATATGTGCTCAGAGGACATCTCCAAATCAATCTCGACACCACTCTGCTACTGCTTATAAGTCTTTCAAAGGTGTTTGGAAGCCAGAGATTGGAGGAGCTCTTGGATACCTTAGAGTCATTATTCGGAGACTATGGGCTATATTGTCCTGGATCTCACAAAATCAAAGACTAAGTCTCAGGAGCCCTGGCCAAATAACCACCCTTATGAATTGTAATGAGTTGCCACCAAACCAAGGGAAGTCTTTGTTCAGCTAGATAAAATACAGGAGTGAGAATCTGTTCCCACAAAAACATTTTGCAATGTAAGTTTAGCCTCTAACACTCTGTTAGCTGATCAAGAAATATAAATAAACTTGGATGAGTGTGGCAGGATCCAGTTATGTGATTGCCTTGATTGCTACTTCTTGATTGCTTCTTCTTCTTGGATACCTTGGAGTCATCATTTTACATAATATGTTGAACATACTATTTTGTTGGAACTAGTAATTGATTGCCTTTAATTTCACCATTCTCAGACGTTTATAGTTAACTAGCAGAGCACCCGGCATTGCTCGGGTTTTTGCTCACTGATGATATCATTTCTGCTGCTCCCCCAGTCTGCCACTGCCCCTTATCGCTGCTGGCTGACTGGCAAAGCCGCTCTCTTCTGCGGCATCTCCAACACCACTTTCCCTACTGCTACTGCCACTGCCTCCGGGGAGGAACGTCTGGCCAGTCCGCTGCCGCTGCCACCCCCACTGCCTTTGTCCCCCGCTGCTCTTCCCCTGCTCCCCCAACTCAGGCGACCTCTCACCCAGCCATCATTCTCCCCGAGCCCGGTTCTCCCTGCCCTGCTGCAAGCCCCAAGTGGCAGGTGCTTCATGTGGCAACAGAGGAGGCCGGCGTGTTGCCTGTCAGGAGGCGGAGAGAGGGGGAGGGGCCGGCCTTTTCAGCCTTCACCTCATAGACAGGGGGAGGCCTCAGTGGCAGGCCTCATCATCGCCATGGTTACTGCGCAAGCCGCAACCTGGCTCGTGTTTCTTTAGGGCTGTGGCGTGGCGCAGCCTGCGTGGTTGCTGCTCATGCCGTCCTTAGATAGGGAGACATGCACCTCAGAAATGGAGGTCTATGACTCCCAGCATGGCTGCCACCCTCTTGGCACTTGGCACAAAGTGGCTTCATCCTCGAACACAGACGCGTGTGCGCACTAACGCTGGTCCTGGCATTTTCACCCATTGGGGGCCACCTTTGTGACACTTTTTTGGGCCATACACCCCAAATGGGCATCGGGACCAGGGCCGCCATCAGAAATTTCTGGGCCCCATACTGAGCAATCCGATTGCTCCCCCCATACTTTTCTCTCTCCTCGCATTGGGGTGGCGGCCGCTGGAATACACAATTTCCCAAAAGAAATCGATGGGCACTTGCATCCAACTTTAGAGTTCAGTGCTCATCTCTAATTATAGCCAAAGAGTCAGTGGCCTTGATCCACAAAAGCTCACATTGAAATACAGCAGTTAGTCTTTAAGCCTTGCTTGAAAGCCAGTTGTATCCAACTTTAGAGTTCAGTGCTCATCTCTGATTACAGCCAAAGAGTCAGTGGCCTTGATCCACAAAAGCTCACATTGAAATACAGCAGTTAGTCTTTAAGCCTTGCTTGAAAGCCAGTTATATCCAACTATGGCAGAATAATAATAATAATAGCATTTATGTTCCATCTGTTTATGGCTTAGCATACCCACTTACCCAGCAAAGATCTTGCTCTGCTCGCATGTTCTGTAATTGTGGCAGGATTAATATCTGATGACTAGAAAGTTAACTAAATCATTTGGAATTTCATCTTCCAAATATCTCTTCAAAATATCATTTTTATGGCTGTGGTCCTTCTAAAATACATAACTAGAAATTACTGTTCCACAGAAGAGTACTGTTCAAAGAATGGCATTAGATTATTTCTTTTCCTTCCCCTGCTCATCAGCAACTGTTCCTTTGAACATTAGGTTATAAAAGGAAAGCACTGTGGTGTTAGGATGTCTTATTTCCTTTAAGTAAGATAAATTGATTAAAAGCAAATACATGCCTCTCACATCTGTTAGCAAAATCAACAAAGGATTTTCTTGCTGTCAGATTTTTGTTTCCATGTTAAAGGTCTAGGAGGACTTTAACATGGGGGAGATCTGGAAGGCCATCTGTTTGTTTGAAAGCATTTTAGGAAGAAAAAAAGAACTATTTTGAAATTATATTTCATTGAAGATCTGATACATGCAGCTTTTCAATGCTGGGGCAAGTAATATGTCTGAAATGATTTTTTTTTAAAGCCAGCCATCTGATTTCAAAAATAGAAGGGTGTGACATGTCTCCATGCAAGTATCCATTGCTAGATATAACCTGACATCCGCACATCTGGCATTGACTCTGCAATGCCCATCTTGGGACTGAGGTTGACTGTAGAAATGATAGTCACAATATATGATGAAATATTTGGACTTCTATTCCCTGACTTTTTATATTGATTGGAGCAGAAAGACATGTCTTTCATTAGAATTACTCTTCTCATTCCTTCTGAAATTATCTTTAATTGATTTTTAAAAATCCAAAGGTTTAATTAAATATTTGTGGATTTCTGCTTTTTATTTATCTCATCTCATTCTTGTTTATACTTGTTACTGTATGAGCGAGAACATCAGGATCAATTTGGATGACCTTGCTTGAGGAAAGTACAGTATCTGCCAGAAATCTAAAGGAGATGGAGACAATAAAGATGGTTCTGGGATGGGAACCTTTGCAAAAAAAAAATGGGCATTTGCTCATTTTGCGTTTGATACTTGTTGCACAGCAGAGCAAGAAGCAGAATTAAGGATGTGATCAGACACTGCAGGGATGGGATGGGTGCTCCTTTATTTATGTATTTATTTTCTCCCATTTCATTTCTATACTGCCTATCTGACTACAGTCACTCTGTGTGGTTCCTTTTGAACCCCCACACTGAAATATATAGCCACTTATAGTTCTTATATTTTGTTTATAATACTGTATATTTGTTCCTGTATGTGTGCAGATATCCTTTATTTTGATATATCGCTCAGTTTGATTGTTAAGGATATTGATATATGGGGCCTTTCAATTTTACATAATATGATATGCAATATGATTGATTCCAATATTAAAGTAAACAGTTATGTGTACACACTGTCAAATCAAATTTAGTATAAAACAGGCAGTGAGAAAAGGGAACGGATAGCTTCTGAAAGGCTATGTTAAGAATCAAGAGGCGCCATGAGATTGTCATCATTGTGTGTTAAAAAGCACTGGCAAAAAAGAATGTTATCTTGATATATTCTCCTTGGCCTTTGTTCCTTTTGCTAACATGCTTTTGTTTTGCTAAGGCGGATGAGAAATGTTGGATGAATAGGCCAGTGAACATTAAATGTCGAAAACAACATTGTTGAGTCTATAAGTTTGTTCTTATTTTGTTTTTGTTTTGTTATCTGTATCTCCCAGTGCTGAATGACCTTAATCTTAGCCTTCTGGATAATGGCCTATATTTCTGCATGGGAAGACAACATCTCAGCATATTGCCATGATTTCCAGAGCTACTGGCATCTTTCCTTAATTGCTGTAGCCACAAAAAAACTAGGCCATTTCTGACAAAACATATATAATTTGGTAGCGTAAATAACAGTTTGTGGCATGTTCCTGACCCTTGGATGCCATTCTGTCATTCCTCTGTGGTGAGATTTCTAATAAAACTTTTCTTCACGTGATCCCCTCCCCCAGGATTAGAGTGCACTTTCTTCCTTTCCCCCGGAGTCTTAAATGTCAATTTCTGGTTTTAATGAGGCACCCTCTCCCCCATTGCCATCCCTACTCTGAGGTAACAGCTGTCTAATAGCTTGACATCCATATGAGATGTTGTGATAAAGAACTGAACAAAATTTAATTGAAACTAGCCTTGCTTATGTAGTCTCATCAACACTGTGAGTACTCCCCTTGGATATCATTAACTTCTGCTAACTAGTTAGGAAAATAGTATTAGTGGAGGATTATTAATTAAGGGGAAAGCATAGATTGGAAAGGGCCAGGAGGGAAGTCAAAGCCTGTGATTATTATTATATGCCTTTGTGAAATACTTCTACTAAGTCTGTGCTTATGAAAAACATTGTTTTGCTGTACTTCTCTTCCTCATCCTTACAGACAGAAGGTGCCCTTAAGGCTGGCTTACCTGTAAACCTCTTCTGCTTAAAGCTTAATAACAGGCTAAGAAATGAAACTAGTAATCAGCTCTGTGGTTTCACAAGGGATAGGCCAAAGTTTGGTCTTTTACTTCCAGCAGAACACATTGACTTGGTTGCTGGCAAGAGCAGCGCTGCTTTCTAAGTGTTGTTACCAGTGATGGACTGCTCCAGGTTCCCACCAGATCCCGGGAACCAGTAGCAGAAGTTCCCCCAGGCCATGCCCACTTGGCTGGCCATGCCCACACCCTATCCCAGGCCATGGTGTGGCCGGCCAAGTGGGCATAGCCCACAGAGTTAGCCATGCCCCCAGAGTTAGCCACGCCCAGGGTGGGGGTAGTAAATTTTTTTGCAGTGCATCACTGGTTGTTACCCTGGTTTGTGTAACAACACATAGAAAACAGTGTGATAGAAACAATGTAGGAAGGTTGTCCACACATAAGGGATATATCAAACAGTTTGTATGTGGCCCATGTAACTTTCATACATATTCAACCATATATCCAATTCCTGTATTATTTTGAATTTAAAAGGTTTGGTGTATGAGAGTCAAGACACAGGAAACAGCCAAGGGCTGGGTTAACTCAGGTTTATTGCATGGTGGACAGAGGGAACATGAGGTAATGGCGGACGAACAGCTCTATATATATATGGTAGTAACGTATTTGAATGTGGCTCCACGATAGCCCATTGGCTACTGCCCGCGTGACGTCATGGCTGGTCACGCCCTTCTTGTCCAGGTGTAGGTAGCGGCGGGAAACTTCCCGCGCTGTGGCCTTTGATGGGTTTGAACCAAGAGAGCTTGGACGCTCGCTGCTGCCAGCTGGTGGTCATTAGCTCGCGTCCATTTACAGGGTTTATAGTGATCAGCTGAGGGTTACATTGTTACTCGTATGCAAGGTTACATTGGTTCAGATACATTGTTATCACATGTAGAAGGATACACTGTTAGAACACAACACTCCTCCCCCCTAGGATGAGACGAAGTCTCTCAGCCAAGATGGCTTATTTCGAACACGCTGGGGTCTCGGCGCGGGCTGCCCTGCCCCGGCTTCGCTCCCTCCTCCTTGCTCCCTGGCTTCCTGCCCTGCAATCGGAGAGGATGACTTGTTAGTAGCTTGCCGCGGCTCTGCGGCTTTGTTGGGCGGTGTGTGCTTTGTTTGGGAAGAACCGGGGGCACTGGGGGCTAACGAAAAACCCCTCTTCTCGCTTGGATGGGTGGGGGAACACTCCAAAAAACCCCTCCGGCTCGCAAAATTAAAATCGTAATCGAATTCGGGGGAAGCGGCAGCGGCGGCCGCAAGCTCCTTTTCCCCCTCCCCGGGCTCTGATAGGACTGGCGTGTCAAAAGGATATGAGTCGGGATCACTGCTTTCCCCCCTGGCTTCGGACTGGTGTCCTTCTCTGTCTCCCCCTTGGGCTAAACGGGTGGGGGAGAACCCTATCGCTGAATCCGGTTGCTGAGCCCCACTGATCGGACCCTCACTCACTCGGCGCTGCAGTTGGTCCGCGTGCCTCCTCCAGAGGAGACCGGTGCTCGTTTCCACCCGGTACGACACTGGTCCCGTCTGTTCTACTATCGTCCCTGGCACCCAGACTGGGCCTGCGTTGGCATAGTTCCTACAGTGTACAGGATCGCCTACGCCGAACCCTTTCGAGACCGCTAAACCTATGTTCTTCCCTTTGTCCTCGACCCTCGTCGGGTCTAACCTGGACAAGATCGTGGTCAGTTTCCTCCGCATCAGCAGCTCAGCTGGCGAGTATCCGGACGCTAAGGGGGTCACTCTGTACGCTAATAGAAATTGACAGACTTGGTGATTTAGATCCCCCGAGCCCATGCGCCGCAGGGCATCTTTTGTTGTGCGCACCAACCGTTCCACTTGGCCATTCGTGGCCGGGTGAAACGGGGCGGATGTGACGTGCCGAATTGCATTTGCCTCCATGAATGCCGCGAACTCAGCGGACGTGAAACAGCTAGCGTTATCGCTGACCAGAGTGTCGGGTAAACCGAACGTGGAAAAGACCCTCCTTAGCTGGCCAATGGTAGTGGCGGAGGATGTGCTCTTTACCGGAATGACCTCCAGCCACTTTGAGTACGCATCCACTACCAGGAGAAAAATGGTTCCTCGGAACGGGCCAGCAAAATCTACGTGCACCCTGGACCACGGTCCCCTTGCTGCGTCCCATTCCCTATGCGGGAGACGGGCTACCTCCGGTCGGGAGCCCTGACATGCCTCACAAGCGCCAATCATATGCTCTATGTCGGCGTCCAGCTGGGGCCACCAGAAATAACTCCGGGCCAGTGCCTTGGAACGGACGATTCCCGGGTGGCTGACGTGCAGCAGCTTTAGCACCTTCGGTCGCAGGGACGTAGGAACCACCACCCGTTGGCCCCACAAGAGGCACCCCCTCTCTAATGACAATTCTATTCGTTTTCGAAAAAATGGGTCGAATTCCATGCTTGGGGATGACGCCGGCCACCCCTTCTGTACCCACGAGCACACTTTCTCCAGTGTTCTATCCTTTCCGGTCGCCTTGGCAATGTCGGCCGGTACTATTGGGGGTGAATCTAGGACCTCTATTAGCAATACCTGGCGGTCTCTTCCTACCCCTGCCTTCTGATCGTCCGACAAGGGCAACGGAGACCGTGAGAGCGCGTCTGCATGGCTGATCTCCTTCCCGGGCCGGTATTCCAACTCATGTTGGTATGCGTTAAGAAAAATAGCCCACCGCAGCATCCTCGGGGACAGGATCTGTGGCGTGGGCTTATTTGCAGTGAAGATTCCTAACAGGGGCTTGTGATCAGTCACGATTTTGAACGGGCGACCATACAGAAAATCGTGAAATTTTTTGGTTCCCGCTACTATCGCTAATGCCTCCCTGTCGGTCTGTGCGTAATTCCGCTCTGCTTGGGACAGGGACCTTGAATAAAACGCTATCGGGGCCTCCCTTCCGTCGTTCAACATGTGGCAAAGCACCGCCCCCACCCCCACCGGGGATGCGTCGCAGACTAAAACTACTGGCCGTTTGGGATCGAAATGAGTCAGGATTGCCTCGGATGTTAGGAGTTGTTTTAACTCTGTGAACGCCCTCTCTTGCTCGTCACCCCACAGCCATTTTCCCTCCTTTTTAAGTAACTGATGGAGCGGCTCGGCAACAGACGCCTTCCGTGGAAGGAAGGTATGGTAGAAATTGAGAAGCCCCAGAAATGACTGTAGTTCGGTTTTGGATGTGGGGCGAGGAGCTTTCTTGATAGCGGCTACCTTAGATTTGGACGGCCTAATTCCCTCGGGCGTGACACAGAACCCTAAAAACTCAACCTCTGTTTCGAAAAATACACATTTGTCTTTTCTCAATCGCAGCCCCGCCTTCTCGAACACGGTCAGAACTTTATCCAATCTATGTGCCAGCTCGGCCTTACTCCCCCCCGTTATCAACACGTCATCAAAATATGGCAACACCCCCTCCAGCCCCTTCAGGAGGCGTTCCACGAGCGACTGAAAAAGGCCAGGTGCCGAGTTCACGCCGAACTGTAAACGCGACACCTGGAACGCCCCCTTATGTGTAACTATTGTTTGTGCCGCCGCTGTGGCGGGGGTTACAGGGAGTTGCTGGTAGGCCTGTGCTAAATCAAGCTTAGCGAAACACTTTCCCCCATTCAACCTGGCCAGGAGGTGGCTGACCACTGGCACCGGGTATGCATTAGGGCGGATCGCCTTGTTAATTGTACACTTATAATCAGCGCAAATGCGCACCTCCCCGTTAGCCTTCAGTGCTGTTACAATTGGAGTCTCCCACTCCGCGGAATCCACAGGCACAAGAATCCCCTGACCCACCAGTTTGTCCAGTTCCGCCTCTATTTTGTCCTTTAGTGCGAACGGCACCCTGCGCGGTTTGAGTCTTATCGGGCGGACCTCCGGGTCTAGGTCGAAGGCTACAGGGGGTCCCTTGAACTTTCCCAGTCCACTTTTAAAAACGGCGGGGTGTGCGTCGCACACCGCTTGTATTGGGTCCACGCCTACGGCATGCACCCCCCCTATGAACAAACCTAAAGGCTGAAACCATTGCGTCCCGAGGAGGCTACAACTCCCCCCTTTTAGCACCACTAGGGGAAGTTCCGCAGAATGTCTCTTAAAGCGAACCCGGAATGTCCCGACCCCCAACACTGGAATGTTGTTCCCCTGTACGTCCCGTAGTGTGGCCCTCAACGCTTTAAGTTTGGGCCGCATGTGGGGGTCGATTTTCAAGAACTCTCTCTGGGGAATTATAGAATAGGAGGACCCCGAGTCAATTTCCATCCTAATAGGGGTCCCTTGTACTAGTACCTCAACGTAGTAATGGGGCTGTCCCGCAGACACGCTGAACACAGGAGCGTCGCCCTCGCTGTCGTCCGAGATGCGGCCCACGCCGTCCTGCTTCCTCGTGGTCCGGGCGCCATCTTTGGACCTCTCTGGACGGTCCGGTCTGGCCGAACGGTCTTGTGACTGTCTCCGGCCCTCTTTCCCTTTCCTGCACGCCTTGGCGATGTGCCCCCGACGGCCGCAGTTGTAGCACTCGGCTTTTCTGAATGGGCACCTCACGCGCTCATGGGCCGCTCCGCACCCATCGCAACGGCGCCCTCCCCTTCGGACCTTCTGGACCTCCTCGCTGTCGCTGCTTTCCGAAGACGACTTCGAGGCCCGTCGGGTTGCGTGTACCGACTGTCCGGACTTTCCGTGCAACGAGTTTTCCGCTTTGCCGGCCCTCGGACGCCACTCACGCCACTTGTGCATCTCATCTACTCCAGCATTCGTGGATTCCGCGGCTTCCGCGGCCTCTACAACCTCTGTCAGTGTGGGTGGTGGCTCCTTGTTCATCAGGCTGCGCTGCACTTCCTTGTCCTTCAGGCCACACAGAACTCCGTCCCTGAGGGCCATCTCTAGAAATTGGTCCCATCTGCAGGGGGTGGCGGCTACTCTCATAGCCGTTACGAAGGCTTCTACCGACTCGTCCGGCGCTTGAACTCGCCTCCAAAACGCGCTCCGAGCGGGAAACATTGCCCTCGAGGGTCGGAAACGCTCACGCAGCAGTTTCATGATGTCATCGGCTTTGAACTCACCCATCTTCTTCGGCGCAATAATGCCCACCAGCGTTCGCTTGGTCTCCATTCCAAGCATGCGGGTGAGGATGGCCCTCTTCCTTTCCTCGTCGTCTTCTTTGACTTTGAGTTCCACCAATGCCGCCTGGAAGTCCATCTCAAAGAGCTCCCAGTCTTGCGGTTTGGTAATGTTGAACCCGCTCTGTGCCCTGGCTCCTTGGGGATCCATTATCCCACCTTCGTCGCCAGTTTGGTGTATGAGAGTCAAGACACAGGAAACAGCCAAGGGCTGGGTTAACTCAGGTTTATTGCATGGTGGACAGAGGGAACATGAGGTAATGGCGGACGAACAGCTCTATATATATATGGTAGTAACGTATTTGAATGTGGCTCCACGATAGCCCATTGGCTACTGCCCGCGTGACGTCATGGCTGGTCACGCCCTTCTTGTCCAGGTGTAGGTAGCGGCGGGAAACTTCCCGCGCTGTGGCCTTTGATGGGTTTGAACCAAGAGAGCTTGGACGCTCGCTGCTGCCAGCTGGTGGTCATTAGCTCGCGTCCATTTACAGGGTTTATAGTGATCAGCTGAGGGTTACATTGTTACTCGTATGCAAGGTTACATTGGTTCAGATACATTGTTATCACATGTAGAAGGATACACTGTTAGAACACAACACTCCTCCCCCCTAGGATGAGACGAAGTCTCTCAGCCAAGATGGCTTATTTCGAACACGCTGGGGTCTCGGCGCGGGCTGCCCTGCCCCGGCTTCGCTCCCTCCTCCTTGCTCCCTGGCTTCCTGCCCTGCAATCGGAGAGGATGACTTGTTAGTAGCTTGCCGCGGCTCTGCGGCTTTGTTGGGCGGTGTGTGCTTTGTTTGGGAAGAACCGGGGGCACTGGGGGCTAACGAAAAACCCCTCTTCTCGCTTGGATGGGTGGGGGAACACTCCAAAAAACCCCTCCGGCTCGCAAAATTAAAATCGTAATCGAATTCGGGGGAAGCGGCAGCGGCGGCCGCAAGCTCCTTTTCCCCCTCCCCGGGCTCTGATAGGACTGGCGTGTCAAAAGGATATGAGTCGGGATCACTGCTTTCCCCCCTGGCTTCGGACTGGTGTCCTTCTCTGTCTCCCCCTTGGGCTAAACGGGTGGGGGAGAACCCTATCGCTGAATCCGGTTGCTGAGCCCCACTGATCGGACCCTCACTCACTCGGCGCCGCAGTTGGTCCGCGTGCCTCCTCCAGAGGAGACCGGTGCTCGTTTCCACCCGGTACGACACTGGTCCCGTCTGTTCTACTATCGTCCCTGGCACCCAGACTGGGCCTGCGTTGGCATAGTTCCTACAGTGTACAGGATCGCCTACGCCGAACCCTTTCGAGACCGCTAAACCTATGTTCTTCCCTTTGTCCTCGACCCTCGTCGGGTCTAACCTGGACAAGATCGTGGTCAGTTTCCTCCGCATCAGCAGCTCAGCTGGCGAGTATCCGGACGCTAAGGGGGTCACTCTGTACGCTAATAGAAATTGACAGACTTGGTGATTTAGATCCCCCGAGCCCATGCGCCGCAGGGCATCTTTTGTTGTGCGCACCAACCGTTCCACTTGGCCATTCGTGGCCGGGTGAAACGGGGCGGATGTGACGTGCCGAATTGCATTTGCCTCCATGAATGCCGCGAACTCAGCGGACGTGAAACAGCTAGCGTTATCGCTGACCAGAGTGTCGGGTAAACCGAACGTGGAAAAGACCCTCCTTAGCTGGCCAATGGTAGTGGCGGAGGATGTGCTCTTTACCGGAATGACCTCCAGCCACTTTGAGTACGCATCCACTACCAGGAGAAAAATGGTTCCTCGGAACGGGCCAGCAAAATCTACGTGCACCCTGGACCACGGTCCCCTTGCTGCGTCCCATTCCCTATGCGGGAGACGGGCTACCTCCGGTTGGGAGCCCTGACATGCCTCACAAGCGCCAATCATATGCTCTATGTCGGCGTCCAGCTGGGGCCACCAGAAATAACTCCGGGCCAGTGCCTTGGAACGGACGATTCCCGGGTGGCTGACGTGCAGCAGCTTTAGCACCTTCGGTCGCAGGGACGTAGGAACCACCACCCGTTGGCCCCACAAGAGGCACCCCCTCTCTAATGACAATTCTATTCGTTTTCGAAAAAATGGGTCGAATTCCATGCTTGGGGATGACGCCGGCCACCCCTTCTGTACCCACGAGCACACTTTCTCCAGTGTTCTATCCTTTCCGGTCGCCTTGGCAATGTCGGCCGGTACTATTGGGGGTGAATCTAGGACCTCTATTAGCAATACCTGGCGGTCTCTTCCTACCCCTGCCTTCTGATCGTCCGACAAGGGCAACGGAGACCGTGAGAGCGCGTCTGCATGGCTGATCTCCTTCCCGGGCCGGTATTCCAACTCATGTTGGTATGCGTTAAGAAAAATAGCCCACCGCAGCATCCTCGGGGACAGGATCTGTGGCGTGGGCTTATTTGCAGTGAAGATTCCTAACAGGGGCTTGTGATCAGTCACGATTTTGAACGGGCGACCATACAGAAAATCGTGAAATTTTTTGGTTCCCGCTACTATCGCTAATGCCTCCCTGTCGGTCTGTGCGTAATTCCGCTCTGCTTGGGACAGGGACCTTGAATAAAACGCTATCGGGGCCTCCCTTCCGTCGTTCAACACGTGGCAAAGCACCGCCCCCACCCCCACCGGGGATGCGTCGCAGACTAAAACTACTGGCCGTTTGGGATCGAAATGAGTCAGGATTGCCTCGGATGTTAGGAGTTGTTTTAACTCTGTGAACGCCCTCTCTTGCTCGTCACCCCACAGCCATTTTCCCTCCTTTTTAAGTAACTGATGGAGCGGCTCGGCAACAGACGCCTTCCGTGGAAGGAAGGTATGGTAGAAATTGAGAAGCCCCAGAAATGACTGTAGTTCGGTTTTGGATGTGGGGCGAGGAGCTTTCTTGATAGCGGCTACCTTAGATTTGGACGGCCTAATTCCCTCGGGCGTGACACAGAACCCTAAAAACTCAACCTCTGTTTCGAAAAATACACATTTGTCTTTTCTCAATCGCAGCCCCGCCTTCTCGAACACGGTCAGAACTTTATCCAATCTATGTGCCAGCTCGGCCTTACTCCCCCCCGTTATCAACACGTCATCAAAATATGGCAACACCCCCTCCAGCCCCTTCAGGAGGCGTTCCACGAGCGACTGAAAAAGGCCAGGTGCCGAGTTCACGCCGAACTGTAAACGCGACACCTGGAACGCCCCCTTATGTGTAACTATTGTTTGTGCCGCCGCTGTGGCGGGGGTTACAGGGAGTTGCTGGTAGGCCTGTGCTAAATCAAGCTTAGCGAAACACTTTCCCCCATTCAACCTGGCCAGGAGGTGGCTGACCACTGGCACCGGGTATGCATTAGGGCGGATCGCCTTGTTAATTGTACACTTATAATCAGCGCAAATGCGCACCTCCCCGTTAGCCTTCAGTGCTGTTACAATTGGAGTCTCCCACTCCGCGGAATCCACAGGCACAAGAATCCCCTGACCCACCAGTTTGTCCAGTTCCGCCTCTATTTTGTCCTTTAGTGCGAACGGCACCCTGCGCGGTTTGAGTCTTATCGGGCGGACCTCCGGGTCTAGGTCGAAGGCTACAGGGGGTCCCTTGAACTTTCCCAGTCCACTTTTAAAAACGGCGGGGTGTGCGTCGCACACCGCTTGTATTGGGTCCACGCCTACGGCATGCACCCCCCCTATGAACAAACCTAAAGGCTGAAACCATTGCGTCCCGAGGAGGCTACAACTCCCCCCTTTTAGCACCACTAGGGGAAGTTCCGCAGAATGTCTCTTAAAGCGAACCCGGAATGTCCCGACCCCCAACACTGGAATGTTGTTCCCCTGTACGTCCCGTAGTGTGGCCCTCAACGCTTTAAGTTTGGGCCGCATGTGGGGGTCGATTTTCAAGAACTCTCTCTGGGGAATTATAGAATAGGAGGACCCCGAGTCAATTTCCATCCTAATAGGGGTCCCTTGTACTAGTACCTCAACGTAGTAATGGGGCTGTCCCGCAGACACGCTGAACACAGGAGCGTCGCCCTCGCTGTCGTCCGAGATGCGGCCCACGCCGTCCTGCTTCCTCGTGGTCCGGGCGCCATCTTTGGACCTCTCTGGACGGTCCGGTCTGGCCGAACGGTCTTGTGACTGTCTCCGGCCCTCTTTCCCTTTCCTGCACGCCTTGGCGATGTGCCCCCGACGGCCGCAGTTGTAGCACTCGGCTTTTCTGAATGGGCACCTCACGCGCTCATGGGCCGCTCCGCACCCATCGCAACGGCGCCCTCCCCTTCGGACCTTCTGGACCTCCTCGCTGTCGCTGCTTTCCGAAGACGACTTCGAGGCCCGTCGGGTTGCGTGTACCGACTGTCCGGACTTTCCGTGCAACGAGTTTTCCGCTTTGCCGGCCCTCGGACGCCACTCACGCCACTTGTGCATCTCATCTACTCCAGCATTCGTGGATTCCGCGGCTTCCGCGGCCTCTACAACCTCTGTCAGTGTGGGTGGTGGCTCCTTGTTCATCAGGCTGCGCTGCACTTCCTTGTCCTTCAGGCCACACAGAACTCCGTCCCTGAGGGCCATCTCTAGAAATTGGTCCCATCTGCAGGGGGTGGCGGCTACTCTCATAGCCGTTACGAAGGCTTCTACCGACTCGTCCGGCGCTTGAACTCGCCTCCAAAACGCGCTCCGAGCGGGAAACATTGCCCTCGAGGGTCGGAAACGCTCACGCAGCAGTTTCATGATGTCATCGGCTTTGAACTCACCCATCTTCTTCGGCGCAATAATGCCCACCAGCGTTCGCTTGGTCTCCATTCCAAGCATGCGGGTGAGGATGGCCCTCTTCCTTTCCTCGTCGTCTTCTTTGACTTTGAGTTCCACCAATGCCGCCTGGAAGTCCATCTCAAAGAGCTCCCAGTCTTGCGGTTTGGTAATGTTGAACCCGCTCTGTGCCCTGGCTCCTTGGGGATCCATTATCCCACCTTCGTCGCCAGTTTGGTGTATGAGAGTCAAGACACAGGAAACAGCCAAGGGCTGGGTTAACTCAGGTTTATTGCATGGTGGACAGAGGGAACATGAGGTAATGGCGGACGAACAGCTCTATATATATATGGTAGTAACGTATTTGAATGTGGCTCCACGATAGCCCATTGGCTACTGCCCGCGTGACGTCATGGCTGGTCACGCCCTTCTTGTCCAGGTGTAGGTAGCGGCGGGAAACTTCCCGCGCTGTGGCCTTTGATGGGTTTGAACCAAGAGAGCTTGGACGCTCGCTGCTGCCAGCTGGTGGTCATTAGCTCGCGTCCATTTACAGGGTTTATAGTGATCAGCTGAGGGTTACATTGTTACTCGTATGCAAGGTTACATTGGTTCAGATACATTGTTATCACATGTAGAAGGATACACTGTTAGAACACAACAAAAGGACACACAATTTTTAAGTAAGTATGTACCGTAAGTATCGTAAGTACCGTAAGTACTGTAAGTACCGTAAATAAGTAGATGAATAAAATAATTAAAACAAAAATGCATGTATATTTTCCACTTGTCCACATGTGCCTCTGTAGTAGTCCTAAAAGGTAGTGTTTCGAAGCTCTGGAAATTTGCCATTTGAAACAGGAAAAAGGCGAAATGGCTTCTTTGCTGCAGTAGAAAGTAAATCAAAAGTCTGACAATACTCTTAGTCATGAAACAATTTCTCATTACACTGATCACAAAACAGCAGTTCCTAAATAAGGCTGATATTATCTTGTGATCAAAGAGAATTGGCAAGCTTAGGTTGTCTTGGGCTATGCCTTCCTTAATATAGGAAACTTGGCAGAGGTGACAGTACTGACTGATGAAGAGGAAAGAGCTGATTAATAAAAGGAGGTAAAAGTCTGCGCAAATGCTAGAAAATTGGGTAAGAAACCAAATGGATAGTGAAAGCTTTTGGGATCCAGTACCTGGAATACAAATGATATCTAATGAAACTGAGTAAGAGGGGCAGCTCCCCTGATGGCTTATAGTGGTTAAAGCGCTTGAGTTGGAGACTGGAAGGTTGGATTTTGATACCTGAGAGCTGCACTTGGGAACATGAAAGGAGACTCATTTGGGAGTCCCCTAAGAATCCTTTCAACCCAGAGTAATCTCTGACATGAAATTATTATTAAGCGGGAACATTAGAAGTTAGTTAGCATTGATGAAGGATGAGCTTGGGTATTGGTAGGGACAAAGGAGGACATCTCCACTGGAAGCCTAAATTTAATATTTTTAAAATGTTAAACTATCGTTAGATCAACAATTCAGAAGCACCATTGGGTGTGGGTTCCCTGTTTCTGACATGAATGATGAAGAACACACCACAGGTATCAATGGCAGACTCTGCCCCCCTCCAATAATATCTGCAGATGCCCTCAGGGCAAGCTATACATACGGAGTGAGTTCTTAACCTTCTAAAGCCTGGGACCAGGTCACGCTCCCTCTGACAGCTTTGGGGGCTAGATGGCCATTTTGCACTTCCTCCACCATGTGACACTTCCTGGTGTGGTGGAGGCAGAGGGGACCACATGAAATGGTGCCATGGGCTGCATCCGGCCCATGGGATACAGGTTGAGAATCCATGCTATACATTATAGATGACTCCTCATTAGAAGAGATATTTCCTCAAGACTGACTATGACTGTGATTGTCACAGCCTGAGGTTTTCTTACCTCACTGGAGCTTGCAAACTGGCTTGCTTAATTTGAGGGTTAGTATTCAGAACATTAAGCACACTTTTTGGTTAGTCAGTCTGATTTCACAAAAAAATTGGTATTATAATAATAATTTCATGTCAGATATTACTCTGGGTTGAAAGGATTTTTAGGGGATGCCTGAATGAGGCTCCTTTCATGTTCCCAAGTGCAGCTCTCGGGTATCAAAACCCAACTTTCCAGTCTCCAGCTCAGCGCCTTAACCACTAAGCTACCGGGGGACTAATATCTCATCTTTAAGGACAGACTCTCTGGTAACATGTACAGAGTTTTGCCCTATGATACTATGTGGAAGAAACGCCGTAGTGCCAATGGCAGAGGGGAAGGCTGGAGAGTTCTGTTTGTTAGAGGCAGGATAACACAGGTCATAATGAGGCCTACTAGGAAAGAATGAGGTATTGAAGTATGCAGTGCGACAACACGTTTTACCTATAAATGACTGAATTAACTTCTTGCCAGTGTGCAAAATGAGCTGCTTCCTCAGACAAAGAGAAAAAACAAGTTACAGGTCAGGAAAATAAATAAATAGGAGTGACAGCAGAATCAGGTATAATAAAAGTGAGGGCTTGACAGGCACAGACTGTGCAGCCACTGTTTGGAGCAGCTAAGAAGAAATGTGGAAAACATTATTATGAATTTAATAATCCACTCAGGTAGAGGAAGCATTTCTAAAAGTAGAAATCCTCAAAGCAGAGTCACAAAGGTGGAACTGCCAAGATTACCTACTGAATTGAGTTTCTGTTGGTCCCTGCAAATTATAGAAGACTGTAGTAATCTCTGTTTTATGAGGAAATGCATGTTATGAGGAGGAGTATTTAAATGAATCTGAACATTATCAGGGCTAGTTCTAGAGATGTGAAAAGAAATCTCTTAGTCTCTCCCCCCCCCCCCATTTTCTCCAAATCTCACCAACATTTTCTTCTCTTCCTTGTTTTGTACTGGTTGTGAGAATTTGTTTTTAATTTCTACACTGACATTCATGTCTGTTTTTGACACATTTCTCCCAATGCCTGTTGAACTCATTGCTTCCCATCGACTGAGGTGCATTGATGCATATATATTTTCGATTGTACACATTTTAGCCATTTAGACTGCAAAATCTGTCCATTAGTTTCTGTGCACTTTATTTCTCTGAAGCATCCTGAAACCGCACAAATTTGTAAACTCTGTTGGCGAGGTATGTTTCTGCTTTGCTGTTTCTGTTTGATAGTCACACGCAACAAAGCTCATTTTCACCCTTAGCTGTTTCATATGTTCTTAAATCCATACCTTCCTGTAACATATTGGCATTCGACTTGGGCATATACAACTTCATCATTAGGACTGGCCCTATAGTTAGGCAGAGTAAAACAGCAGTTTTGGTGTCCGAAGGAAACAGCATGAAATATGGCAGTCACAAAATTCCCTGCCTCCATCTCCCACATGCCCCTATCAGTTCATTTCACCTCTGTATGCAGATGGGAAGCATTTTACCCTTGCCTGGGTTGGCAAAAAGCCTTAAGCCAGCCTTGCTCATCAGGATCTAATTTTATCATGGAAAGGAGGCAAACGTAAGGAGGAGACAGGATATTACTCCCCCATGTAATATTTGTGGATTCTTCTACATATACTGCTTGCATCTGGTTTAACAGGGACAGCTTAGCACAGAGAGCACTGCTTAAAGATTATCTTCCTTGAGATGAATAACCAACCTTCATATGTATGAATATGAGAAGATTACATGCATCTGATGATTATGTATGCATGCACACACAGTGAGAGTTCTATATGCAAATTGAACACTAATCTCCCCATGAAAACATAATTCTGACATGCAAAAGGGGGCTCTGGTGGCTCAGTAGTTAAGAAGCTCTCCTTGTAAGCTGGAAGGCTGGAAAATCAGCAGTTTGAGACCTAGGTACTGCATGACGGATTGAACACCCGTCTCAGTCCCAGCTCTTGGGGACATGAAAGGAGCCTCATTTGGGCATTCCCTGAGCAGAGTTTCTTCCACAAAAATCCTTTTAACCCAGAATAATTTCTGACATGAAATTGTTATAGATATAGATATAGATATCATTATCGTTATTACATACAAAGCATTTAAGTTCTTGGGTCAGATTCTTTAGAAATCAGAGGTTACTTCCAGAAGTAAATGGTGCGTTCTTAATGTAAAACACATCAGAGCCACTACCCTGATAACTGGAACCCCAGATGACCTTCTGATACTGTTAAAACAAGAAGAAAGGAACAACATAGGACTCTTAATCAGTGCCACACCCCCAAACCATGGAGATAAGTAGGGATAACATTAATTTACTTATTATACATAACTACTGACCCATAGGCCAAGTGGACAAATACATGTATTTGGGATGCTTAATTAACAACCACATAGACTGTAATATAGAAATAAAGTGAAGAACTGAGATAGCTAGAACAAATTTTACAAAGTCAAAGAAGATGTTTTATAACAATAAAATTGTTATGTCTTTGAGACAGAGAATGTTAAAAGTGTTACATATGGTTAATCTTCCTATATGGATGGGAGTTATGGACTATTCAAAAGCAGATGGTCAATAGAATAAATGCTTTTAAAATGTGGTCATAGGGAAGCATCCTTTGCATCCCACTGACTGATAGAAATAAAGAATTAAAACATACTTCATTAGATAGGAAAGCAAAAAGAAAGTGAGTTGGTTATTAAGAAACACTGTCTCTTATGTCTTGCACACATAATTGTTCATGACTAATACAATGCAGCACATAGGAAAGGAAGATTGAGAAGAAGTATGGAAGACGTAGAAAGCAGATTTCTTGTATAAGTAAAATCAGAGATTCTCTGAATCTTTGTTGTTGTTCAGTCGCACAGTCGATTCCGACCCTTTGCGACCCCATGGACCATTTTCCTCCAGGCACCTCTATCCTCCACCATTCTCCTCAGCCCAGCAAGCTCTGTGCCCATGGTGTCTACAATACCATCTAGCCATCTCATCTTTGGATGTCCCTTCTTCTCTTTCCCTCCACCTTTCCCAGCATCAAGGCCTTCTCAAGTGAGTCCTCCCTTCTCATTTGATGTCCAAAGTACTTTAGCTTCATCTTCACTATTTGTCCCTCTAATGAACAGTCACGATTGATTTCCTCCAGTATTGACCTATTTGTTCTCTTTGCTGTCCAAGGGACTCTCAGGACTCTCCTCCAACACCACATCTCAAAGGCATCTATTCTTCTGCGCTCAGCCTTCCTAATGGTCCAGCTCTCACACCCATACATTACCACTGGGAATACCATTGCTTTGACTATGTGAATTTTTGTTTTCAAGGTAATGTCTCTGCTTTTCACTATATTCCCCAGGTTTCTCATTGCTTGTCTCCCCATAATCAGTCATCTTTTTATTTCATGGCTACAGTCGCCATCTGCAGTGATCTTAGATCCCAGGAAAGTAAAATCTGTCACTGCTTTTACTTCTTCCCCATCTATTTTCCAGGGACTGATCGGACCTGTTGCCATTATCTTGGTTTTCTTGATATTGAGTCTCAAGCCATCTTTTGCACTCTCCTCCTTCAATCCAATCAAGAGGTTCTTTAGGTCTTCCTCACTTTCTGCCATTAGGGTGGTATCGTCTGCATATCTCAAATTGTTGATGTTTCTCCCAGCAATTTTGATCCCATATTGTGATTCCACCATCCCTGCATTGCGCATTATGTGCTCTGTGTATAGATTGAACAAGCAGGGTGATAAAATGCAGCCTTGTCTTACTCCTTTTCCTATTCCAAACCACTCTGTCATTCCATGTTCTGTCCTAACTGTTGCCTCTTGGTTCGTGTACAGATTTCTCATGAAGCAAATGAGGTGTTCTGATATTCCCATCTCTTTAATTACTTGCCACATTTTGTTGTGGTCCACACATTCAAAAGCCTTGGTGTAGTCAATAAAACAAAAGTAGACTTGTTTCTGGTATTCTTTTGTTTTCTCCATGATCCAACGTATGTTGGCAATGTGGTCTCTAGTCCCCCTGCCTCTTCTGAAACCGGCCTGCACCTCTGGTAGTTCTCTCTCCACATGTTGTCTATCCTGTATTATCTTGAGCATCACCTTGCTGGCATGTGGGATGAGTGTAATTGTTTGGTAATTTGAGCATTCTTTGGCATTGCCTTTTTTGGGGATTGGAACGTACACTGATCTTTTCCAATCCTGTGGCCACTGTTTTGTTTTCCAAATTTGCTGGCATATTGAATGCAGTAGTTTGATTCTATCATCTTTTAGGGCTTTGAAAAATTCAACTGGTATGCCATCATTCCCACTAGCTTTATTGTTTGCAGTGCTTTTTAGGGCCTTTCTGACTTCACTCTCCAGAATGTCTGGTTCAAGTTCAAATTTCTCATTATTGTTATTATCAGGAGTGTTGGGGTCCTTTTTGTTGAGTTCCTCTGTGTACTCTTGCCATCTTTTTTTGATCTCTTCTGCTTCAGCTAACTCTTTTCCATCTTTGTCCCTTATCATGTTCATTTTTGCTTTAAATGTTCCCTTGATTTCCCCATTTTTTAAAAAAAAGATCTCTAGTCCTGCCTCTTTTGTTGTTTTCCTCCATTTCTTTGCACTGTTCGTTCAGGTATTTTTCTTTATCTCTCCTTGCTTTTCTTTGAAATTCTGTATTCAGGTGGTTGTATTTTTTCCTTTCTCCTTGGACTTTTGCATTCCTTCTTTCCTCTGTTATTTTAAGAGCCTCAGCAGACAACCACTTTGCTTTCTTATGCTTCTTTTCTTTTGGTATGGTTTCTCTTGCTGCCTCCTGCATGATGTCCCGCGTCTGTGTCCATAATTCTTCTGGTACTCTGTCTATCAGGTCCAGGACATTAAATCTGTTCATGACCTCCACCGTGTATTCTTTAGGGATGTTGTGTAGGTCATATCTGTCTGGTCTAATTGTTTCCCCCATTTTCTTTAGTCTAAGCCTGAATTTTGCGATCAGTAGGTTGTGATCTGAGCCTTAACAGTGAACAAATGAACTACACATTGAGAGATAGGTGATGAAAGGTTATGATGGCAGCCAACTTCATCAACACTGATAACACCCAAAAGAGAGACAGAGTAGCCTATTACTATAAATTAGAAATGCTGCAGAATGCATACTCAAACTGATTGTGTAATAGAGATCCCCCAACAGAATAGGTTTTTAAAAAACATTTCAACTTATTCTTATATATAAAAATTGATTGAATATATTTATAAACCACCTTTCTCCCTATGGAATGTATTAATGAAAAGTTACTTTTATTGGAAAGAAAATATCCAGAGTCCTTCAGCTAGCATGGCCACTAGTTATATTAGCTGGGGGATTCAAGTAGTTGTAGTCTGGGGGAAAAAACAACCTTTCCCAAGCTCTGGCAGTTCTCAGTTGTCTTCTCTACCTGAAGGTGCTCATGGCAATCTATTCAAATCTGCATCAGTCTTCCTAGAGTTTGAAAAAGTTCAGACTACAGTTGCCATAATTCCTCTGGAAACATGGTCACTGGTCATATTGGTTGAGAGAACCTGGGAGGTGTAACAATATTAACAACAACAACATTCTTCCAAGGTAAGTCTTTCATCTTTCTGGCTATAACACAGGTCTAAAACATGTGAAGAACTAGAAGGAGTTGAGTTGTATTAGGATGGACAGTTGCAACTTTCTGGAAGGATTGCAGCTCCTTGGATCCTTCATCACTGGCTGTGCTGGTGTTAATATGCCATATTACTTGCTCATCCAAAAATAAAAAACAAACAAACATCAATAGCAAATAGCCACGGAAACACCACTTTTCGTCACCCATAGACCAGAGTTGAGGGTCCCATTCCAAGACAAAAATATTTCCATAACCAGTAAAGAAAAACTGAATAGAGGAGACTCTCTTGCTTTACTTTGGAAATTTATTTCACAATGTACTTGCCACAATGGAAAGGACTGATCTTCCATACTAGGGATTTATCACTACGCAAAAGTTTAAAAAGTACACCATGGATCTCATGATGTGGCTATGCCAGTGGGTGTGGTGGGGCACGATGGGCTCTACCTCCCAAACCCGCTGGCTTGTCTAGCCTGGGTGGGGGAACCTATCTGACCCGGAGTACTGTTTTAATGTGGGTGGTGGGAGGGTGAGGGTGGTTTTTAATAGTAAGTTTCATATGATTTTAATTCTGGATTTTAGATAGGGGTTTTATGTAATGTTTTTAGCCATGAATGTTTTTACTGTATTTTTCTTTATTTATTGTATTGGATTTCATTTTCTGTTGTAATGCCACCCTGAGTGGTGCCACCACCAGAAGGGCAGGGTACAAAATAAATAAATAAAAATCCTCAAAATATTATGCCAAGGAAATATATAAATAACTTTAACTACAAGAAACTTTGCCAGCATCTGATATGAAGCTGCATTAGAAATGTATGGCCTTTAATTTAGCATGTGTTGTTCAAATGTGTCAAGGTCTGATTAGTGTGTTTTCATTATGTTTTGTTCCATTTGTATTTAGGGCAATCAAAATCGAATGAAGCAAGAATGAACGGGCTGTTTCTGTGAAGAGAAAAGCTATTTTGGATGCACTTGATTGTTATCAGCAATGTATTGTTGCATTTAAGGAGTGATTACATGGGGAAGTAGTACACAATTGTGACGACTTGTGGAGCGGTCCAGTGCAGTCTATTTTCTGGTGATCACCTGGTGCATGGTGAACTGTGCTCCAACTTGACCCTGATCTATGCTCAAACAGGATCTTTTTGGTCCAGCTGTAGCGGTCCTATTTTGGGGGTTTGGACTGGTACAGTTCCACAGCTGACAGAAGGCTTGCTGTAATGGAATTTGCCCTTTTTCAAGGACTCCTTTCCAGGGGTGGAGTTCAATTTTTTTTACTACCTATGCTGTGGGTGTGGTATGGTGGGCATGGCCAGGTAGAAAGCCCAGCATTGCACCCAAATTAGGACTACTTTATTTTAAAGCTTGGATGGGTGGGGCCAGATGTCATTGAGACTTATTCTTAGTTCTGCTGGGGAAGGGCAATGGCAAGACACCCCACTTTCTTTCTTGCAAAGGAATTGAACATATACATTCCAAGTACAGTGGAACCTCGGTTAATGTAATTAATGTGTTCTCTGGGACGTTTCTTACAGTGAAAATTACTTTAACTGAATTTCCCATAGGAATGCACCAAAACCCAAAACACTTTAACCAAAATGCGGTTTCCCATAGGAATGGATTGAAAACCAATTAACCCATTCTGGAAAAAAAAATCCATAAACCGAGCCACTATTTTCTATGGATTTCCTTTTGTTATGAGATTTTTATGTTAACCAAGCTGTTTATTAACCGAGGTTCCACTGTATAGTTAGATGTTAGTATTGATGAGATCAGCTGGGTAAAAGAAGTTTATATCTTTCTAGCACACATGCAGATTTTCAGGATAACCTCTATAAGATTGCCATTTACAGTACTACATGCTGGCAGCTATAGTATCTAGCTATGTTACTGTATATTATTTCTTTACTGTTGCTGTTGCTGTATTATACTAGTAGCATATTTTGCCCCGCGGTGCCGGGCTTTTTAAAATTGTGTTGGATAGTAAAGGGTTTCATTTTTTTTTGCACCAATGGTGCTGGGCTGTTTTAAATGGTGTTGTAAGGTTTTGTGGTTTTTTGGCTTCAAGGTGCTGCATCCGCCTGTGGCGGACTTGTGCTCCCAGTGGCTTTTTTTTGGCTTTTTTTTTTGCGTGCCGGCTTCCTCAGTGCCGGGCTGTTTAAAGTGGTTTTTGAAGGTTTTTGTTTTTTGTTTATGGAAATGAACTTTGGATAATAATTTTAAAAATGTGTAAATATATGTTTTATTAAATTGAAGGTATTTTACAGTGTTTTGTTTTTATTTTTTATTGAAAATTTATTTATTTATCTGTGAATTATTTTTGATTTTTTTTGGATATTTTTGAATGTTTTTGGAATTGATTACCCTAATTTTTGGAAATATTTTGGATGTTTTTTCTCCTTTGGCCACTGGGTGGTGGTGTTGAGCAATTTTTGTGTATTGCTTCTTCCGGTGAGTCTCTTCTTCTCTTCATTTCAGTTCCGGTTTTCATTGCGGCAAGACGTCTAATGGTAAGCTCTCTCTGTTTTTTTAGGGGGGGTTGTTTTGGGTTGGGGGGCATTCTGTGTCTGTTTAGGGTTTTTGGTGGGGGTTTCTGTGTGTGTCTTTTTGAATGTTTTTGTTTTTTAGGGTTTGAGGTGGGGGTTTCTCTGTGTGTGTGTTTTTGAATATTTTTGTTTTTTAGGGTTTGAGGTAAGGGTTTCTCTGTGTGTGTGTTTTTGAATATTTTTGTTTTTTTTAATGTTTTTGATTTGTGTTTTGGGTATTTTCGTGGGCCAGTCTTGATGGTTGGCCCGCGGAAATACCATCGCCGCTTCATGCGGCGTTTGGGGGGGTATTACCATGGCCCGGGCTGGGTTGCGGTGTGTGTGTTTGTTGGGTGGGTGTTTGCCTCGCCGCTTCATCCGGCTTTTGGGGGAGGGTATTGCTGTGGCCCTGGCTGGGTTGAGGTTTGTGTGTTTGGGGGGCGGGTGTTTGCTTGCTGGCCTTTTTTTGTTTTGTTTTTGGTTGCTGCCACCACGGCGATTTTGGCAGCAATTGGGGGGAGTGTTTGGATTTTTTTCAAGCGCGTTTGTCTCGCTGGGCTCACCGTGTCTTCGGCGGGGCAGCGTGGGAGAGAGGGTGTCCCTCTCTTCCCCGTTGCTCCATGCAAGATGGCCGGCGGGTTTGCATGGTATAGTGATTTCGGGGTTTGCATGTTTTCTGGGTGCTGCATCCACCTGCGGTGGACTTGCGCTCACGGTGTGGGTTTGTTTTTATTTTTTGCGTGCCGGCTTCTTCAGCGTTCTGCACGCTCATGGCACGCAGGACGCTGGGAATTGTAGTTTGTCGTTTGTGTTTTCGGTTTGTGTGGCAGTTTTTTCCCCTGCGGCTTCATTTTGATTGGCTGCACCACATTTTCGAACTTTCCATTTGCTCACGCCGCTCAGCTTGATTGGCTCTGGCGCGGCGGTGGCGAAAGGAACGTTGGGGATTGAAGTTCCCTTTTTTTGTTTGCGACTGGGGGCCTTCTGCCCCCGGGTCGAAAATTTCAACCCGACGGTTACCTGCGAACCCCATTCGGGCGAGTGAACGGAGGCTTGGATGGGGCTAGTGGGGCCTGGTGCAACATCCTTTGTCACATTCCAATGGTTAACGCACCATTTTATAGGTATAGATGTACATCAGGGCTACATTGAGAATTCGGTGAGTTGGGGGTCATAAATGTGAGTGTATGCATATGCCTTCTTCCTCCTCATATATTTTAGGGCAAGGCTGTATAAGTGTATGAATTTACACACACACAAAGTGCATACATACTTGCCCCAACCAGCATACAGGGACAGAGGAGTTTAAAGGTTGCCCCACTTGCTAAGGTCTAGGAATCACTATGAATCGTTAGATGCAGATGAAAACCTCTACCCCGCCTCCAAATTTTCCACCACAATGAGTGGTAGGGAACCCCCCCCCCCCAAGAGTTTGGAAGATGGATTGCTGGGGCTTGGACAAAGATTCACCTTTACCCACCTTAGGAATTTCTCCATAAGTACTAGTGTTAGGTGAACATGGAGTTTGGAAATAACTAGTTAAAAGGGACACAGACTGGAATCCTACATTATGGAGGTGATGGTTGCATTCTTGGTTGCATGTCCACTGCCCTCATGCTTGATGTGATTATTTCTACATTTGCAAATCACCAGCAAGATTCTAGACATAGTCATCTGTAACTAGCTACTTTTCAGGTAACAAATACTATAACAATAGCTACAAAGTTACAGGATAAGTAAGAGAGCAAGGAGTTACAAGTTACATATTAGGTGTAACAAAACTGGTTTTCTAATTATTTTCTCAAGGGCAGTTCAAAAGTAGAGGACATTTAAAAGGCATCGTGACTTTTTCAGGTTTCATTTCATAAAATCATAGAAAAACCGAGTTGGAAGGGGACTTTTAGGTCATTGAGTCCATCCCCCTGCTCAATGCAGGAAACCAAATCAAAGCATATCTGACAGATAGTTGTCCAACTTAAAGTGCAGTGGGCGAAATTGGATACAGTACTTTACAGTTTGCTATCAAGTGACAGTGTTCTAAATCAACTTGCAGCATAATTCCCTATATTTTCTTGCCTGCTAATAGGGATGATACAACGTATTAATAAAGCATTATGCAACATGTTATTTGCATGATTGGAGAAACAACAATGGTAATAATAAATTGGTTGGTAAGAAGTAATGAGTAAAGCAATAGATTTCTAATATTTAGTGATTTGAAAAGCGGGTTCTCTGGGGGACAGGAGAAACTTTCACCTTTCCGTACCTCCAGTCCTCCATGATCCTGACAAGGGCAGAAACAAATGTATAGATAGCTTGTGATTAGTCATCTATTAGCACAGGAAATACTGTACCAATGCTGGAACAGTGATGAGTCACACTCTCCAGTTTGGATTTCAATCTGCTTTATGAATTTCAGTTGGTATATTGCATCTACTAGAGAATTTAGCTCAGCACTTTGTCTCTAGTTGCCAAAATGACACTATTGTTAAACCCTCAAGCATCAGTAACAGATTTGTGAATCAGCAAGGATGTTACCATGCCAGCACAGATCAGAGTTGTGCCATTCTGTGACTTTTGGTGCTGGGTAGAGCTTATGTCAGTATCTGTGTTTCCAGTGTGGAACCAGGAAGTCCCTGAACAGTGCACTTTCCCTGCCAAAGTGCCATGGAGGAGTGTCAGAAAGACTCCAAAACTGGGCAATTATGCTCCCCAATGCCTCCCAATGCCAGGAGATGTGGGGGAGATTGTGCAAGATGCCACTAAACCAACATGATTGCAGCTGCCACCACCAATGATGATGAAATTGTAAGTACTAGGAGCAACCTGCCTCGAGCCACCGCAGCTGCATGTAGGGTGTGCATGTCTGGCCTGTGGTAGGAAAATGTTGCGAACCCTTGATCTTTGTTTTCATTTATCCACAGGTCTAAAAAAAATTAATAAACAATCCTGGTGTATTACCAGAACTGGTCACTAGAGGCCACTGTATGCAATATAAAATATAAAGTTTGCTGTTATCCATGGTTTCAGGTATCCACGGTGGTTCTTAGAATGTATCCCCCATAGATATGGGAGGGGGCAACCTATATTCATACATATGTGCATTATAAATAGATATATATACAGTGGAACCTATAGCGGAAAAAATCATAATGAATAGTTTTTTTTAAAAAAAACCAACGGTGCCCTATAGCACATGTTGTGTGTGCATTTGAACAAAAAATCAATGGGAAAATCAGCTTAGTGAAAAAAAATCATTGTACGATTTTTTCCATAGGAAAAACCATACAACAACAACAAAAATGCATAGTGAACAGACCCGTAGAATGAATAAAAATTGTTATATGGGGTTTTACTGTTTATGGTTATGAGGAAAACTCTCTCACACAAAAAGCTACCTATGCTTTCCCGATAATGTTAAAATGTCATTTCTTTAGTTTATACTCTGGCCTGTTCTAAAATTAATGTGCAAATGTCTTAGCACATGTTGTGTGTGCATTTGAACAGGAATGGCCGTCAGACACAAACAAGCAAACAAATTATACATATCCTGGGTTTGCTTGCTTACTTTGCAGTAGTGGGCAGGGAGAGAGGCACAACAACCCCCGCCCCGCCCCACTTCCCTACTTGCTAATAGATAAATGCAAGATCGCTTCCATTGCACTGAAACCTTACTTGTGACCTTTGTTCATCAGTTTTTCCTTGGGGCTGCTCTGCCTCTGCTTGACAAAGACTGAGTGGTTTTGCCATTTTTACTCTGCTGGTCTCTAACTTACATTCCAGGGTGACCTCATTAGCTGAGCATGCTTTCTTGTCTTCCTGGAGCACAGACAGATTTCAATGTGAGGAAAGCTGTACATGGATTTCTACGTGGTTGGCATTTCACCGATACAGTACGCAAATATTTATTGGCAAACACAGAGTGAACTACCAAGCAGACCTTATATGCTATGTCCACTTGAGGCCAAGATTCACCAAGATTGACAATGACATACTCATGACTTTTTTCACACCACTCCATCTTACGTAAGAATTGTTGTTATATACTGTGACTAGCTGTTTCCTTGGCTCTCCTGCTGCCAGTATTATCTGTTCACACCCTAATGGAAAGCAATCTGGTGAATGAAGGCACTTGTGCTGCTGTCTGTTCTATGGCAAACATGTATATAATTGCATTCAGCATAGAAAAGCCAAGACAAAAATGTTGTGATTAATACAGGCATCTCTCAAAGTGAAAATGATGGCAATGCCCTGTAATTGCTACTCATCAAGAGAATCACCTGAGTATTTCAAGCTCAGTCAGTGCCACAAACATATTTTGATGGAAAAAAACCCTCACACTCTTTTGTTTTCTTACCAACTTTCTTTGCCTGCATGCATGAGACCCTGTAGTGGTGGCAGTGGCAAGATGGGGTTCTATTACTCTTAGATCCTGGGTCCAAATGTTTGACATATAGATAGCCAAGCATTGTATTTTTCCCATGCGGCCATAAGAATATGTCTGCACTTGTTATTCCGTTTGATGAAATAACTTAGTGTTGTCTAAAGGTAAAGGTTTCCCTTGCTCGAAAGCCAGTCGTATCCGACTCTAGGTTTCAGTGCTCATCTCTGTTTCAAAGCCAAAGAGCCAGCGTTGTCTGCTTCTGCAGATGTTTATTTACTTGCAATTTCTTGCTTTCAAACTGCTAGGTTGTCAGGAGTTGGGACAAAGACGGGAGCTCATTCCATCCTGCAATACTTGGGAATCGAACTGCTGACCTTCTGCCTCCCAGTCAGCATCTTAACCACTTGAGCCACTGCAGTCTACTCACAGTCAAAGGAGTAGTACTATTTAAAACCATGTCTTATTTTGCATAGTTTTGCCTTTATGTGCATACAATCTTTCTCCCTCTCTTCTGTTGCCTACAAAATAGTTGCTGCCACACACAGGTACCTGTGACTTATGGCGACCCTGTGAATGAGTGATCTCCAAAATGTCCCATCCTCAACAGCCTACTCAGCTCCTGTAACATAAGCCTATGACTTCCTTTAGGGCAGTGATGGCCAACCTTCGCACTCCAGATGTTCTTGGACTTCAATTCCCAGAAGCCCCGATCAGCAGAAGTGCCACCAGGAGTCTATAGGCATGATGGTGAACCTTGGCACTCCAGGAGTTATTGGACTTCAATTACCAGAAGCCCAAGTCAGCACTCCTGCTGATCAGGGTTTCTAGGAATTGAAATTCATGAACACCTGGAGTGCCAAGGTTTGCCATCACTGGTCTATAGTACTGTAAATGAAATCCACTAGTCACCCACAACTATACTAGGCCCATTGATTGAATCAGTGGAATTTACAAAGGAGTTGACTCACCAAATTCCCACTGGATCAGTGGGCCAACTCTGTTTATTATTGGCTTTCAGTCACTGTCTGTTTTTGCCCTCTGTTGTGTTTTTTTTTTAAAAAATGCATAAACACTTGAAAACAAATACAGTATGTATCAAACATATGCATTTTGAAATAGATTTGATTTTGGAAGTTGCTTTCACAGTGTTGAGCCAAGAACTGTACTGAAATATTTGGAATGTGTGAAAGCTTGAGTACAGCTAATTCTGATCAACACATTAATGTTTGCAATGCAGACCTGGCTACTTCACATCAGAATTCACAAGTGCCAAACTTCTAAAGTGTCCTGAGACCAAACTTCTCAATAAAGTTTATGCGAAAAACGTTTGGGCTACTCTTGTTTATAGGAACTTGGTAAATCTACATGGTCTTATCTCTGTCCACTTTTTCCTCTGCTTGTGAAAGCAAAGAAGAAATTAGTTTTTTTCCTGGTGCTAGACAATGCTTTAAAAATGTAGCATTACTCTCCCCCCAGTTCTTACTTGTAGAAGATAATGCAAGCGCGGTGCCAAAATGGCCGCCGCGCACTTTGCGGGCCCCCCCCCACAGGACAGAAGATCCGGGTAGTTAGGGGCGTGGCCAGCTCCCTTATAAAAGGGGTGGCCACGAGGCAGCCGAGCTGCCATTTTGCCTCAGCGACGGAGCGGAGAAGTTTTTTCTCCCTGCGCCTCCGTCGCTCGTTGGTATTGCCGGGAAGCCTTTTGGGTCGTTTTTGCTTAGCTAGCTTCCCTTTTTGCTCGAGATGCCTTCCAAAAAGAAGGCTGCTGCGAATTCAGCTCGGGCTGTTAGGAGGCGCAACCCAGGTCGGAGGACCGTGGTGCCGCCTCCTCAACAGCCACCTTTGCCATCCCCGGCCGGGGCTAGTGGCTTGGGGTCTATCGCTCCTTGGCCCGTTCAGAGTGCGGGCGCGGAGGGCGCTCCGGCCCGTGGCCCGCGAGCGGTGGACACCGCTCCTCCTTCCGCCCAACCCGTAGGGCCGACTACTTCTGGGCCGCAGCCTCTCCCGGGGCCCTCTAGCCTCGGGGGGTGGCCCGGTGCCCTGCCTTGGCAGGTTTCCTCACCAGCCCTACCGGGCTTTGGCCCTGGCCAATGGCCATATCTGGGCCAGGGGGTGCAGGGAACTGTACCCATAGGGTCAGGTGGGCCGGCCGGCTCTTTTCCCATGGTTACTGTAGACACCTTATTGGCCCGTATTGCGGCCTTAGAGGAGTCTTTGGCTCGTGCCAGTCAGGCAGGTGCCCCTTTCGGGGTACCTTTGGAGGCGCTATCGGCAGCAGGACAACGGCCGGCGGGGAGGGTTGAGCTGCTGCAGGCGGGTGGCGCGGCTCCGGCCACTGCCTCGCAGCTCCCCAGCCAGCAACCTGGCGCGGGTCAAGCCCCGGTGATGAGCTCTACATCGGTCGTGAGCTCCGACGCCCCCAGTGGGCCGGAACCCCCGTTGGGGGCGGCCCGCGGGGGTGCAGCATGTGAGTATATGGTGCAAACGAGTACATCCACACACATTCCCAATATAGGGGGGACCTTTCAGTGGCCTTGGCCTCGCGCGGGTGGTGCAGGGGCTACACCGCTGGCGACCCACCCGGCGACAAATACTGCCACCATGCCCGCTGGGGTGGGCATTGGTTCTTACACTGCTGGGAACGTCCTTGGGGTGGCAGGGTTAACTCATGCCCCTTTGGGTAGGCCAGCTATCCCCTTTTCGGCTTTGCCGACTGCAGGGTATTCCCTGCCATTGGGTGATCACTTGGCACAGGCTACCAGGGAAAAGATATGGCGAGGGGAGTATGTGGATATCTTCTCACTCCTTAACAGAGAGCCCACTAAGGAAGAAAGGGAGGGTCAGGATGAGAAGGACAAGGAGCAGGCACGCCGCCGTAAGCCGCCGCGTACCTGGGCTAACTGGCTCCCCGCTTATTTGATATACATGGCGGTGTATTTGAGGGCGCGGCCGGATCTAGCTATTCCCATGGTCCAATATTTGGACAACATATACAGGGCAATGGTAGATTTCCCGGGCCCCTCATGGCTAGCATATGATGAGGAATTCCGTATGAGGATTCCCCTGCACCCCGAGATGAGATGGGATGAGCCGTGCCAGAGATTGTGGCTCTTGTATATGACACCCACACGTCCTGCCCCGGGGGATAGATACCATTGTGGACATGCGGTCCAGCGAGCAGCTCCAGCGCAGGTTACCCGCCAAATGGCGGGGCAGGGGGTTCCAGCCCGCCTGCTGTGCTGGACTTTCTCGTCCAATGGTTCCTGCAGTCGGAAGAACTGCAGATATAAGCACGAGTGTCCCACATGTTCTGGTCCCCACGCAGCCTCTGCTTGTCCCAAGCCTGGGGGGGGCGAGGCAGAGGGAGGGGTGGACAGTGGGCTGGCAAGCCTGCCACGGATGGAACTAGTTCTCCGAAAGGCCCCCTCCCCAATTAAGGTGGACATGCTGGAGCGCTGGCTCGCATCGTACCCAAGGGGAGAGGACAGGGAGTACCTTATCCAAGGTTTTAAGCAGGGATTTCGTATCCCTTTTATGGGTGATAGAGCCCCTCAGGATGCTCCCAACCTTTTATCCCTCAGAGGAAGGGAGGAGGTAGCCGAGGCCAGCATTAAAAAGGAGTTAGACGCGGGCAGGGTCGCCGGACCTTTTCCCGTACCCCCTTTTCCCAACCTGAAGGTTTCACCATTGGGTTTGGTTCCTAAGAAGTCCCTAGGTGAGTTTCGCCTTATTCATCATTTGTCCTACCCAGCCGGCCGATCGGTCAACGATGCGATACCTGATGACCTTTGTTCGGTCAGGTATACATCGTTCGACCATGCGATGCGCATGGTGCGCTCTTGTGGCCCGGGTGCCTTGCTGGCCAAGTGCGACATTAAGTCAGCTTTTCGCCTCTTGCCGGTGCACCCGGGCGACTTTGAATTGCTGGGTTTTAAATTTAAAGGGGAGTATTATTTTGATAAGGCCATGCCTTTTGGCTGTTCCATATCATGCTCGGCTTTCGAGCGTTTTAGTACCTTCCTAGAGTGGGCTTTTGTCCGCAGGTCAGGGTCCCGGTCTGTAGCCCATTACCTGGATGACTTTTTATTCGGGGGTGAACGGGGCTGGGACACGTGTGCACGTCTCCTCAATACATTTCAGACGCTAATGCAGGAACTGGGTGTCCCTTTAGCGCCCGAAAAGACCGAGGGCCCGTCGACCAAACTAGTATTCCTGGGGGTTGAGATTGATACAGTAGTACAGGCTTCTAGGTTACCGGGTGATAAGGTGTCCAGGATAGTGACCCTTATCTCGGAATTGCTGGCCAAGCGTAAGGCGTCCCTGAGGGAACTGCAGGTGCTGCATGGGCACCTCAATTTTGCCTGCAGGGTGGTCGCACCGGGCAGGGCTTTTGCCCGGCGCTTATGCGACGCCATGGCAGGGTTATCCAGGCCCCACCACAGAGTCAGGCTTACCCGGGGTATCAGGGCAGACATGTTTGTCTGGTTGCAATTCCTGAGGGAGTTTAATGGGGTCTCATTTTGGAGGTCTGACCTCCTGGCATCCCCCAATTTCCAGATCCAGTCTGATGCCTCAGGATCCCTGGGTTATGGGATGTACTTCAATGGGAAGTGGGCCTATGGTGGGTGGCCACCGGCATGGGCAGGCACAGGTCGCCTGCGGGATCTCACATACCTGGAATTTTTTCCCATTCTGGGGGCTTTGATGCTATGGGGCGAACAGTGGGCTAATTCGGTGGTGCATTTCTGGTGCGACAATGCTGCCGTGGTGCACATTGTCAATGCACAGACTTCTAAATCGCCCAGGGTCATGGACCTAGTGCGCCATTTTGTGCTGCGCTGCCTGCGCCTCAACGTCTTGTTCAGGGCCAGGCATGTCCCAGGGGTTAATAACGATATTGCTGACGCTTTGTCCCGCCTGCAGATCTCCCGGTTCCGCGCCTTGGCCCCGGATGCGGAGGAATTTCCCTCGCCACTCCCGGACGAGATGTGGACTATTGGCAAGGAGAGGTGAACCGGGCGATTGGCCTGTCACTGGCGCCACGCACGCGTAAGGCGTATCAACAAGCGTTCAATTTGTATAGGGCTTTTGCTACTCGATTTCAATGGCCAGAGACCTGGCCCATCCCGGTGGACCATGTTCTGCGGTTCATGGTTCACCTGCATGCACAGGGCCTTGCACCTCGCACCATAGCATCCAAGCTCTCGGCGTTGGCTTTTATGGCCAAAGTAGGGGGTCATGTGGATACCACCTCTGACTTCCGTGTGAGACACGTTTTGGAGGGGTGGGTGCGCGAGCGCGGGCGTTGCCCGGATGACCGGCACCCTATTTCCCCAGGGGTTCTTACCCAGTTGGCCCGGGGCTGGCCAGGCCTCTGTTTTGATCATTATGAGGCAGCCCTTTTTCATGCAGCCACAACGGTGGCATTTTTTGGAGCGCTCCGCATCAGCGAACTCGTGATGCTGTCTAAGGCGGATGCAAGTGGTAGGGCACTGGAACTCGGAGATGTATATGTTGCCAAAGACTGGGCCCAGTTGAGGATTCGCTCCTCCAAAACAGATCAGCATGGCGTAGGCAGTGGAGTAAGACTGCTACGGTGTTCTTTGGCAGACATCTGTCCGGTTGGTGCCCTACAGGAATACCTGGCACTGCGTGGCTGGCACCATGGCCCGTTTTTCTGTCACCAAGATGGGTCTCCCCTTACTAAATTTCAGTTTTGGAAGGTGACAGCCAGAGCCCTCACCAGGGTGGGACTACCAGGTGCACGTTATGGCACACATTCGTTCCGTATTGGCGCAGCCTCTACAGCAGCTGCTTTTGGGTACTCTGGGGCTGACATACGCAGCATGGGGAGGTGGGGCTCACAATGTTTTCAGTTTTATGTGCGCCCACTCCCGCCATGAGTACCACTCCAGTCACCTTACCTTCTTTTTTCTCAATTTTCTTACAGACCCAGGGTGTCGTATTACACCGGTGACAGTATGGCTGGTGGGCCACAGCTATGTGCTCAGGGCAGCGCGTTACGCTGCGGCGACAGAGTGGGGACCCCGACTGGGACTGGGTGACCACGCCAGTCTCTCATGGCACGGTAAGCCTGGGATGTTATGGCGGGAGCTGCGGCCTTTCCTTTTTTCTGGCCTGGGGGCTGACCCGCCTGACATTCTAATCATCCACTTGGGGGGCAATGATTTGGGCCAGGTCACCGGCTTATCGCTCAAGCATGCGATTTGCGAGGACCTTGCCTATTTGCATTATGTCTGGCCCGCCACAGCCCTGGTTTGGTCGGACATTGTTCCGCGCCACTCTTACAGAGGGGGCGTTAACCTCCTGGCCCTTGACCGAGCTAGGCGCGCGGTCAATAAGGCAGTGGCGCGGTTTCTCACCACCAGGGCTTGGGGACGGGTTAGTCATCACCCCGATATTAGTCTACAAAATTGTGACTTGTATGCAGGGGATGGGGTCCATCTGTCGCGAGGAGGTATGGACCTCCTGTTGGGTGACTGGCGAGCAGGCCTGTTGACCGAGCTGACGGTCTGGGGGGGGGCGTCAGGTCTTCTGTGAAGCCCCTCCGTGTGGCGGGTAGCACTGGTAAGGTAAACAGTATGACCCACAAGTATCCGGCAGGTTCGCAATTGACTGGACAACACTAGACAGGAATAAAGTAGTTAAACGTTGTCCGGTCAACGACGAACCAGGCGATGGGGTGATGATGATTGCTAACCAGCATGCATCACCCCTGTGATTTCACGGATACGCGTCAGAGGGTGGGGTCATGAGTTAGTTATTGACTACGGTCAACAATTTGTTTGTTGTTGACAAACAAATTGATACAAATTGATACATTGTAACCAATTGCCGTTGGCAATTTTGGGGTGGTACCTTACCAGTGTTACTTCGGCCTGCTTGCCTTAGGAATTATGATTGGTCGTTTTACCAATACAAATTTATAATTCGGACTAGGGCATTGAATCAATAAATGTGGCCCTTTGCTGTTATCCACTTTCAATGTTGTCTGTGTCCGTTATTGGGGGGGTGCGCCTGCAATGCAAGCGCGGCGCCAAAATGGCCGCCGCGCACTTTGCGGGCCCCCCCCCACAGGACAGAAGATCCGGGTAGTTAGGGGCGTGGCCAGCTCCCTTATAAAAGGGGTGGCCACGAGGCAGCTGAGCTGCCATTTTGCCTCAGCGACGGAGCGGAGAAGTTTTTTCCCCTCCACCCCCTCCCTAGTTAACAGTGTGATCATGGTCGCTTCGGGGCCGGGTGGGAATTTTTGGTTGGGACCCATATTGGCTTCGGGTCCTGGCTTTTTTGCCCATCCCACACTGTTGCTATGGTTTGATATAGGGGTCTTTCTTCGTTCTTACTGTTGACTTTGGTCACATGGGCGGGTAGCACTGGTAAGGTAAACAGTATGACCCACAAGTATCCGGCAGGTTCGCAATTGACTGGACAACACTAGACAGGAATAAAGTAGTTAAACGTTGTCCGGTCAACGACGAACCAGGCGATGGGGTGATGATGATTGCTAACCAGCATGCATCACCCCTGTGATTTCACGGATACGCGTCAGAGGGTGGGGTCATGAGTTAGTTATTGACTACGGTCAACAATTTGTTTGTTGTTGACAAACAAATTGATACAAATTGATACATTGTAACCAATTGCCGTTGGCAATTTTGGGGTGGTACCTTACCAGTGTTACTTCGGCCTGCTTGCCTTAGGAATTATGATTGGTCGTTTTACCAATACAAATTTATAATTCGGACTAGGGCATTGAATCAATAAATGTGGCCCTTTGCTGTTATCCACTTTCAATGTTGTCTGTGTCCGTTATTGGGGGGGTGCGCCTGCAATTGGGGACTTGATGAGTAAAAATATAATACTCTTGCCTTGAAATGACAAGGGTTTTCTATATAGAGAGTACAGTACTCCGAAGCATACCTGTCGAGTATCCCATTTCGGCCGGGATTTCCCATAATTCACTGCTCTGTCACACTCCTTCCCACCATCATCTCATATTTGAACGGCCAGGAAAGGGGTTACTGCACATGCGTGCCTCTGCCTCTGATGGGCGTGCATGCGCAGTAACCCCTTTCCTGGCCAAAGGGGTTTCTGCACATGCATGCAGGGGTTACTGCACATTCACACAGGAGTTACTGTGCATGTGCATTGCTGCCTCTGATGTCAGAGGCAGCGGTGCGCATGTGCCAGCGCCCGGGCCCGGAAACCTTCCCATATTTGGACACCGGCAACTTGACAGGTATGTTCAGAAGTGGTTTGCCATGCCCTTCTTCTGAAGTCAACCAAGGACTGTGTAGCTTGGTCTAAGGCTACACAGAATGTCTGTACTCATAGGCAGTATAGGAAAACAGGTATATCAAAATGAATTTTAAAAAGACTTAAATAAGGTGTGGTATGTTATGAGGTTTCAAATGATTATTAATTAAATGATTGAAAGAACAGATTAAAAAAAATTCCTCACAAATAATGGCAGACAAAATATTGGCGGAGAGATGAAAGTAACTGAAATAGGATATCAATATTAAAAATTAAGTCATTTAAATTAACAAGTGAGCATACATATGCCCATTGAACCACACAGTAATAGCAATAGCAATTACAGTACACTTATATACCACCCTGTAGCCAGTGCTTAGTGCACTCTCTGGGTAGTTTACAGGCAATTAGCATTTTGTCCCCAACATTCTGGGTACTCATTTTACTGACTTCAGAAGGATGAAAGGCTGAGTCAATCTTGTCTTGACCCCTGACAGAATTGAACTCACAACAGCAGTTTAACCATGGCACCACCTTATACATAGAGATTTTTGGTTCAGGAATCCCATTCATTTTGGGAGCGAGGTACCTAGCCAGCATGACCAACAGTAAGAGATTCTGAGAAGTTTACTCCAAACCATCTCAAAGGCCATTGTTTTCCTACAACCCCCCCCCCCCCAATTGGGAGTAGATCCAAACTGTGGCAGATGGAAGAAAACCTTGGTGAGCTGGAAATAACCTATAGTCCCTACATTGTCAACTCTCAGTAGGAAGGCACAACTGCAGGAATATAACAGAGTTCCCTTGGGCAAAGATGTCGAATGCTATCCATATGCCCAACCTTCTTTTTCATAAATAGTGCAAAGAAATCATCTCTTACCTTTGCACCTTGCAGAGATGGCTTCACGTTGCTGACTTGTTTGGCTAAAACAATCCTCAGTGTCACATCACAAAGAGTAGCAGGTCAGAGTTCCTGGCTGGAATGATTAAATTTAAAAACACGCCACACCACCTGACTGCCGTTGGCCTTTATTGATGTAGGAAGCACCTGCTTGATGATATGGTGCATTCTAGCCAATCTGTTATTAATTTCAACATGACAACTGCACGCAGACCCACCTCATCAGTTGTATGCTCAGCCAGGTTGGTAAATATTTAACCTTGGCAAATGCAGGGTTGGCCCTGCAATTGTAAATTAATCGGAATGTATACCTGGAAACACTTTACCTTAAATAGCACATTGATGGTACACATGAGGAAACCTTATTCAGGCTTCTGGTGTAGGGAAGGAGTGATGGGTTTGGATTTTGATTACCAATCAAGAATTACCTGTTCATCTCCTTGCTAGCTGACTTGCAACCCAAATGGTGTTTGACAGTCTTATCAGATACCGAGTAGCATATTGAGATTTTTTTAAAGTTTAAACAAAATACAAAACCCCCTCTGACACATTTGACACCTGGTTCCCACCCACACTCAGAAAACATATATACAAACATTTATTTTTGAAATAAAATGATCAGGTCAAGTGAGTGGAAGACTCCCTCATGTGGAGGCTCTTTGATATGGCAAAAACAGATCCCTCATGCTGTCAGATTATTTCATTGAGCTGAAAAGACTGTGTTATGCTGGCCAGCTAAGCATTCTTTTAATGGGCGGACTGCTGATTAATCCTTCAGGACATCATGACCTTACCATAATGAAGGAACGGGTAGCTGCCTCAGGAGTCAGATTCTTCTTCTTTCATGTCCAGGTGAGACTCTGAACTGCCAAAATGAAGCCAGCTTCTTGGCTTTGACATTGGCCAAACTTAAATCCTCATCAGTACATGTTTCCAGGAGAAACTGGTAGACTAGAAAATGAGTTGGATTCTCTATTTCTCCACATTCACCAGCATGATGTTGTCCACAAGCAGCCCCTACTTGAGCATGTTGGTCTTACATCTAGAAACTCCAACCCGCACCCTATTGTGGGTCCTCCAAGTGACATAGGTGAGGTTGAGTTCCTCAGCTTTATCCTCCTCTAATGTTGTTCCTTATCCAGTGAGCTCCTTCCTCCATCTTCTAATTTGGTTTTACTTTTGCTACCATCAAGAATGTTCTTGCCCTAAAGCTCTTCTTGGATCTGAGTTAAAGTACTTGAGGTACATATCCATTCAGAGGAGGTCGAGGGTTATTCTCTTGCTTATATTTCTTGGCGTTTGCTGCTACTTCTCTCCTGATCTTAGGTGAAGTGATACCAGCCATAGGATACATTTTCTCAACTGCAGTAAGTTTGAGGCATCCTTTTTGTCAGATGTAATATCACACTGCCTGAACCACATGTACCATGATGCCTTGCTGCTGTAACCTTACCCCTATGACCCTTACCCCTCTGACCTCACCTAACCCTATTAAAGGATCCTCACTCACCCGATGACTCTCTCTCCTCCCCTGACCCCTGACTCTCACTGACCGCCATGCGGCCAGTGGAAATAAAAGACAATAAAGACAATGAACTGACTACTGGTCATTGGGCCGAACCATCGGAAAACACCTCTAACAAATGGTAGCAGAGGATTTGGTTTGCCCATAAATAACAAAGATGACCAAAAGGAAGACCCGGACAAGCAAAGTGGGGGCCAAGACGCGGGCCAGACCCACCGGGACCACAGATAGATCAGAAACTCCACAGCTCCAACTGGCAACAGAAAAGGCCAACACCGAAAAGGCCAACACGATCCAGGTAGCCGAAGTCCAGAAAATAATTGCAGGAAAAAGAACGATCTCCATGGCGGAGCTACTGACCCTGATAAACAGTGGAAGCGAGAACCTCAACAACAGTGCGGTAAACCTTACCCCGGGGACCCCAGTGGCAGAAACCCCAAGCGTAACGCCAATGCCGAATCTGACCAAGGTGGCCGACCAACCACAGGCGGCGGACCCAGATTCAAACCACTGGGCGGGAAACCCCATCCAGCTAGAAATGCCCAGGGGGGAACCACTTGAGCCGGCAACGCGAAAAAAGGAAAGGATCCTAGGGGCTGAGAGGGTGGACGGATGGACTCCCACCCGCCTTCAGATTTTTTGTTGGATTTGATAGACATATGTTTTGAAAACAATTTCTTTAGGTTTGAACACTCTTACTTTTTGCAAACACAGGGAGTCTCCATGGGTTCAAATTTCGCCCCTTCCGTGGCCAACATATTTATGTGTAATTTTGACAACACTTTTATTTTAGACCCACACGTCAACCCGTTTTTTACCCACATTATATGTTACAAAAGATACATAGATGATTTATTTTTTATTTTTACAGATCACACAGTTATAGATAATTTTTGCTCATGGATCAACAGGCAGCATAGCCAGCTGAAATTTACACACACCATGAGCTTCCAATCTCTTGCATTTTTGGATTTGACTGTATTTATCGATCACGATAAAATACAAACTAGACTATACCACAAGCCCACGGACCGATTCGCATACTTACAGTATACTTCATTTCATCCACGGCACCTAAAGACTAACATACCGTACAGCCTACTGTTGAGAGCCAAGAGAAATTCCACCAAAAATGAGGATTATAGAAGAGCAGCTAGTGATATATCCACTACTTTACGTAAGAGAGGATACCCCATTAATATCATTAATACTGCCTGCTCAAAGGTTGATCTACGCGCCAGGAGCACTTTGTTTCAAAACGATACCACACCACAAGAGAAGGATAGAGGGTTATTTTGGTCATTAGACTATACCCCCATGGCTAACCGCATAAAACGAATTATACTTAAACATTGGCACATTTTGGACTGTATACCAGGGTGCCGTCAAAGACCTACTATAGGCTTTAGGAGGACGCAGACTTTCGCCAACCTGCTCTCCAGAGCGGATGTTATTACCCCAGGAAGCACGTCCTCCACAAGCGTATCTGGACACTTCGCTTGTGGACATTGTAAATTTTGTATACATATGTGGTGCACCAAACACGTAAACTTACCGAATAGTACATTTAATCATAGTCTCACCAGGTACTCAAATTGCAATTCAAAAGACATCATCTATATGATAATTTGTTCCTGTCAGTTAGCTTATGTAGGACAATCGAGACGACCTCTGAAAGTATGCCTGGGAGAACATCTGTCCCGCATTAGGAATCGCGTTACTACTGCTCCTCTGGTCAATCATTTTCTTGACAAAAAACATACACTGAAGGACATCAAGGTGGTTGTATTGGAAACTTTCATGCCAAATAAACATCAAATTACGGATGTGGAGCATTCTACATCCACCGCTTTAATACTTTGGCGCCTCATGGGTTAAATACAGACTGGGAGTTATCCGCATTTCTTTAAGAAAGGTCGAAACCCACACACACATTTGGAAACAATACTAAAGGAGTCTTAACTAGGTCAATCTAGGATAATTCATCAGACACACATGCTTCCATTTAATTTTGCTGATATAAGGAGTACTCTGATGGAAATAACTAACGCGTGCACACATAGGAAAGAAAACACAGAGGTGCTATACGCGCGAGAAAACATTCCATTTGAGGTACGTGTTGATTTTGTCTTTGTCTGTCAAATTACAGTATAATGTTTCTGTAACATATGGAGTATTTCACACTGCGTGGCTTATTACTTGTCAGATAGACCAATATATCTGTTTAGGTAGTAGTATACTTTCATGTTTGTATTATGTTGTAGATACTTGAAAAAGTTACTCGAAATGTCCCGCTACCGGATGGACATCGGAAATCCGTCTACAACTGTTTGACGTGGCCCGCCGCACGATTACCATCTGACAACACAGCTTTTGTGGATTTTCCCAAAACTATGGATTATCAACCACAAATATAACTGGAACTCAAAGGCCACTAGACTTTGTTGGAATCGTTATTTTGTCCATGCAGTATTTCGATTGTATTAGGAAGAGTCGTCTGGATTAGAGACGTTATTTAGAGATGATATAATTATTATATTGTATTATTATATTGTATTCCCATTGCACATATATGATTTTTGGAACTATAGTATTACACATCCTATATTAATGTATCGCCATTTGAGCCAACTTACAATTGGTGTTTGAATTTAAAGATACAGTTCACCCCGCAACGATTGCGTGAGTAGGGAGTGTTTTGTTTTCGCTTCCCGCTGTTTCATCACACCCCAGCCGTCTACCCCGACAATAAATAGAAGGGGACATGACCACCTCCCAGGGACAGCCTACCACGGGCAAGATGAGCGCAACAGACACCCCGACCACCGCACGGAAGTAAACCGAAGCGAGGGGAGCGATCGCGGACACAAGGAACATGGGGAACCGAGGACACATGCAAGGGAGGCGGAGACCTACCGGAATCCCTCACCGATCCGACCCAGCCGCGGGAGAAGCTCCGACGATGATGCAGGATACCACGCCAGGCCATGCTTCACGGAGATGGAGCCCTGGCGCGGCGCAGCACCTACGGCCTGGCTTGGATGGAGGCAGCTTTGCCCGGCAACCCGATCAACGAGGCAGCCCCAGCGACAAAGCCATCCCTCCAGCAACGCTCCAATCAAGGCAAGCAGGACCTCCGGAACAGAGATCCACTCACCTCGATGACCGAAGGCAAATGAGCTCCACACAGGCGCAGACAGGACAGCAAAACTCCCCCTTTGGCAGAGAAGAGGAAATACAAGCCACAACCAGCCAATCAAGCAGCGAAAGGAGAATGGGCTCCCCCTGCAGGGAACCAAAAAAAAGGACAGGTGGGAACTTTAAAACCAACACTCACTGTACCCATCCCTTTTTGCCAATTTAAAGAGAGCCCAGGACATCAGAACTACTCAGGCTACCAGATCCAACAAAGCCAACTGCCAAGCAACTTCCCAGTCCTGAGCATAACTGGAAGAAACTTCACGGACTGGGCATAACAATTCCAGGTACTATTGATGAGGGGGCCCTACACCTGATCCAAGATCCACCCGAGAAACTGTGGACCATGGAGGTGGACAGATTGCACCACAAGGTTTTTTTGCTTGTTTTTGGGTACCATTGATGCTACAATATATGGGTGTGTTAAAGATGGGGCAACTGTTTATGATGCTTGGGAAAAGCTATATAACATGTTTTATTCCAGGAACAGAAGTGCAACATGCCTACTGCTAAGGGAATTTTTTGCATGCAGAATTAGGGAGGGGGGCACCATGAGTGAACATTTGATGAGGCTGAATAGCATGTGGTCCGACCTTGTGAGGAGAGGCGAGACCATCACCGAACAACACCTAGTTAGCATTATCTATAACTCCCTCGACCCGAGTTGGGACGACTTCCTAACTCAGATCGACAACTCGGGTGGTGACAATGTCACATTGGACTATGTCACCAGGAAACTCATAGCCGAAGACAACCTCAGAAGAGACAGGGCCATCATACGCAGGGAGGATAGGCCGCACAAAAGGGTTGTTTTCGCAGAACCAACTGTACACAGAGAGGGCAGGCCATGCAGAAGAGTAGATCCCACAGAACAAAGCCCGACGTGTGAATGTTACTCATGCGGGTCCAAGAAACACATAAAAAGGGACTGCCCAAGGTACACTCAAGACAGCAGAAGCGCAAGACAAAGCTCCCCACACAACCTGGCGCGACACAGGAATATACAAGGACAAAGACACGTGTCGCCAGATGGATACCCAAGTAGGCAGAGAGATGACAGGGACAGAGATAATAGACGGAGGAGACCACCCAGCCCAGACTGGCAGTCTAGATCCCGGAAAGATCCATAGAAATACAGGCCAGACTCAGTGAATGCCGTGAAGCACAGAAACGAGACTGGATGACATGGGGCAACCAGGCCCAACAACGTCCGCATGCAGCGATGGCTGATCGACTCCGGGGCCACCACACATACTTCATGCCACAGAGAGCTATTTGACTCGTTTGAGGAAGACTCCTCCAGGATTAAAGTTGCCAACCAAGAACACGCCAAGGTGACTGGCAGGGGCAGCATACGCATCCCTGGGATCGGACTGGCCCACGACGTGCTTTATGCCCCTGAAATTCCATACAACGTTTTAGCTACCACAAAGCTCACAGAAGAGCCAGACTTGAGGATAATCTTCGGGAACAGAAAGGCATCCATTAAAAGAAGGGGAAAAGAAATAGGAAAAGTAGAGATCACAGGCGGACTACCGTATTTCATCGCTGATGAAAATGAAGAGAGACAAGCCAACATAGGACTGCTCGACGACAACGATGAAGATACAGCACAAGATGGCACAGCAGACATCCCTGAGGATCAGAGGGACAGGAAAACAGAAGGGGAAGCGACTAACCCCCACAATTCCGCAAGAAGTGGAGGGGCCAAAGAAGTGAGAAAACAAACACCAAGAGTGGCCATAGGGAAACCTGACCATGATGAGTGCGTGCACCTACTACACAGAAAATTAGGGCACACAGGCTTCCCCACTATCAAGAAAATGCTGGAATGCTCAGAGGGGCTCAAGGTCAAAAATTGCAGGAACTACCTGGAATGTTCCATATGCAAGAGCTCGAAGACCAAGACCGAGCCGCGACCAAGGACTTCCAACAGAAAATTGGATCACCCATTCCAGCTCATGCACCTTGATATGGTAGGGCCGCTCAAAGCGTCAATAGGTCAGAAGAGATTCTGTCTAACAATCGTTGACGATTTCAGCCGGTACGGTTATGTGTACACACTCAAAAGTAAGGATGAGGTGTTCAGCAAGTTCAAGGAGCTCTACACGAAGGTACAAACCCAACACAACGTAAACATAAAAATAATAATGATGGACAGAGGCTCAGAATTTCTGTCTAAGGAGTTTGAAACATGGACAAAAGAGAAGGGGATGCTGCACTTCAAGACCGCACCATTCTCAGGTTTCCAGAATGGAGTCGCAGAGAGAAGGAATGGAGTGCTCCAAACCATGATCAGATGCGCCATAGAAGATGCAGGCCTAAGCTTCTCATACTGGGGGGAGGCACTGTTATACTCCAACTACACACTAAACAGATTGTGGTCCAGCATCATTGGAAAGACACCTATGAAGCTATGTACAACCGAAAACCCAGGCTGGCCCACCTTCATGTCTTTGGGGTGCTCGCAGACGTGAACATACCCAAGCAGTTGAGAAGGAAAGGTGACAAGGTAACCAGGAGACTGAGGTTCCTAGGGTACGAGCCAGGTTCAAAGGCATACCGTTTCCTAGATCACAACCAGAAGATAGTGATCTCAAGGTCGGCCAAATTCCATGAACATGCGAACTGGGGCAAAATACATGTGAACAAAGTGTTGGCAAACAACCAGGGACATGAAGGGGTCAAGCTGACACTGCCCGAAGCAAGGCCTGACGAATCAGAAGGTATGACTAACAGCAAATCTGGAACGCAGAGCACTCAAGACAGCACTACAGACGCGGAAGACGCCGGGCGCCCAGGACCTTCGAGGGAAGCACCCAGAAGATCGAACAGGTCAAACCAGAACCATATCCCCAGAAGACTGGAGGATTACGTGTTGGGCATAGACGCAAATTCCAGGACACCTATGAGCTACGATGACATAGCCAGACTACCACCCGAAGAGCAAGACAAGTGGATGGCAGCAATGGAGAAAGAAATGGAGAGCCTCGAGGCCCTCAATGTGTATACACCTGCAGAAGTCCCCGAAGGACAGAAAACGGTTGGAACAAAATGGGTATTCAAAATGAAACAGGTAGAAGACAAGCGGACAATATACAAGGCCCGACTGGTGGCCCAAGGTTTCACTCAGCGATACCCTGACAACTATGAGGACACATACTCCCCAACCGTGAAACTGGAGAGTGTCAAGGCTGCCCTAGTGATGGCAACCATACTTGGAGAACAGGTGTATCAGTTCGACTACAGACAGCCTACCTCCAAGCACAGCTAGACAAGGAAATTTATGTCAGAGCGCCGCGTGGTTTCGGACACAGCAGAGGGGAAACATGGTTACTCAACAAAAGTCTCTACGGCCTCAAGCAGTCCGGCAGAAGATGGTACGAATGCTTAGCCAATGTGATGGGGCGGCTAAACTTCTTCCCGGTCAAGGATGACAAGTGTGTGTTCCTAAGGAAATCACAGGAGGTCACAGAAAAGGTTCTGGTTTATGTTGATGACCTACTGTATTTTGGGAAGGACAAGTCCAGGTGTGACGAATTCGCCCAAGGCCTACGAAGCGAATTCTCCCTGAAAAGCTTGGGGGAAGTGAACACGTACCTAGGAGTACAAGTATCAAGAGTACCCAACAGCTTCGCTATCTTACAGAAAGAAAAGATAGCTGAGCTCCTGGACAGGTGCAACATGTCCGACGCCCACCCATGTGGGACACCTATGCAAACATACTTCACGCAAATAGCCTACAAAGAAGAAGAACCCTTTGGAGACACCAGCCTCTACAGATCTGCCATCGGATCACTACTGCACATCGCCAACTGGACCAGACCAGACATCTCACTGGCAGTGAACCTCCTCTCACACCATTCCGGAGGGCCGAAGACACAACATTGGGTAGCTGTCAAAAGACTGTTGAGGTATCTAAAGGGCATAATGGATGCAAGGATGCTACTCACCCCACAAGTGGGCGATGAAGTCAAACTCTCATGCTATGCAGACGCCGACTGGGGCGGATGCATAGGGACCCGAAAAAGCACATCCGGCTACATTGTAATGCTAAACGGTAGACCCATATACTGGTGCACCGAGAAGCAAGAGTTAGTCTCCACATCCACTGCAGAAGCAGAATATGTCTGTCTGTCCAACGCCACATGTGACCTTATTTGGATAAGCGAACTGATATCTCTCATCTGGGGGAAACCCAGCCTTCCCATTACCATTCACGAAGACAACAAAGCATCCATAGATATAGTAAAGGCCGAATCAGTGAGACGAAGGTCTCGACACATAGATATCAAGTGTAGGCACATAAGGGAACTCGTAGAGAAGGGTTTCATAGAACTGACACATTGTGAAACCAAGGAGCAGGTAGCGGACATCCTGACCAAGCCACTCCCATTAGCCCAGCACAATTATCTAACCGATAAGCTATGCCTCGATGTATAACACACCATAAAACATCACTCACAATATAGTTCAGTCCATTTGATATTAGAAGGGGTTTTGTCAGATGTAATATCACACTGCCTGAACCACATGTACCATGATGCCTTGCTGCTGTAACCTTACCCCTATGACCCTTACACCTCTGACCTCACCTAACCCTATTAAAGGATCCTCACTCACCCGATGACTCTCTCTCCTCCCCTGACCCCTGACTCTCACTGACCGCCACGCAGCCAGTGGAAATAAAAGACAATAAAGACAATGAACTGACTATTGGTCATTGGGCCGAACCATCGGAAAACACCTCTAACACTGTCACCATGTGCATTGTTTCATTAAGAGCAATATCAACTTGTTTCATGAGTACAGGTGTGCTCTGTACTTGGGGCAGCATACTCTGCTGCAGAGACGTCAGGGCCAAAGCTGATGTACTCAGTGTTAAGAACATTAGAACAGCCTTGCTGGAACAGGCCACAGCCCATCCAGTCCAGCATTCTGTCTCACACAGTGGCTCACCATTTCCTTCAGGGTATTCCCAAGGAGATGCCTTCACCTGCTTAGGATTCCATGGAAATGGCATTGAGAGATATCTTGCCTATCTTTCCAACCCGGAGGTTGTCCTTAAGTATCCATAATTATAGCCATTGATACCCTTGTTCTCCATGAACTTGTCTAATCCTTTCTTAAAGCTGTCAAGACTGACAGCAGTCACCACTTCTTCTGGCAGGGAGTTCCATAGACCAGTAATCCTCTGGATGAAAGAGTACTTTCTCTTATTTGTTTGAGAACTAGTACCCAAAAGTTTCCCCTAGTTCTAGTGTTATGCGATAGGGAAAACAGTTTTTCCTTATCTACTTTGTCCACACCGTGCATGATTTTATAAACTTCAATCAGGTCACCTCTTAGACGCCGTCGTTCAAGAGTGAAAAGGCCCAACCGTTGCAGCCTCAGATGGTAAGGAAGGTGTTCCAGTCCCCTAATCATTCTGGTTGCCCTCCTCTGCACTTTTCCCAGCTCCATAATATCCTTCTGGTGGTATGGCGACCAGAACTGTACACAGTATTCCAGATGGGGCCTCACCATAGATTTATAAAGAGGCAAAATGACACTTGCTGACTTATTTTCTATACCCTTCCTAATGATCCCTAGCATTGAGTTTGCTTTTTTCACTGCTGAGGCACACTGGGTTGACACCTTCATTGAGCTGACCACCAGGACACCAAGGTCCCTTTCCTGGTTTGTCGCAGAGAGTTCAGAACCCATCAGTTTATAAATGTAATTGTTTTTTTGCCCCAACATGCATCACTCTGCACTTACTAATGTTGAAGCTCATTTGCCACTGTTTTGCCCACTCCCCCAGTGTCAAGGGATCCCTCTGGAGCTCCTCACAATCTCTCACAGTTTTCACTACCCTGTATAATTTAGTGTCGTCAGCAAATTTGGCTACCTTGCTTTTTACTCCTACCTCTAGATCATTTATGAAGAGGTTGAAAAGCAGGGGTCCCAGTACTGAACCTTGGGGAACCCCACTCTTTACTTCCCTCCACTTGGAGAAGTGTCCATTTAGTGCTACCCTCTGTTTCCTGTCCCTTAGCCAGTTGCTGATCCAGGACAAGACCTGTCCCTTTATTCCATGACTGGTAAGTTTATTCAAGAGCCTTTGGTGTGGGACCTTGTCAAAAGCCTTCTGAAAGTCCAGATAAACAATGTCAACTGGATCCCCCTTATCCACATGCTTGTTGACACTCTCAAAAAATTCCAACAGATTAGTGAGGCATGATTTGCCCTTGTAAAAGCCATATTGGCTCTCCTTTAGCAGCGCCTTCTCTTCTATGTGCCTATTAATTCTATCTTTTAGGATGGTTTCCATCACTTTACCTGGGACACATGTCAAACTGACAGGTCGGTAATTTCCTGGATCACCCCTGGATCCTTTTTTGAAAATTTGTGTTACATTCGCTACCTTCCAGTCATCAGGCACAAAGCCTGATTTGAGGGAAATATTATATATTTTGGCTAGGAGATCAGCAATTTCATCTTTAAGTTCCCTGAGAACTTGTGGATGGATGCCATCTGGTCCTGGTGATTTGTTAGTGTTTAATTTAACAAGGTATGCAAGGACCTCCTCCGTGGTTATTTCTATCTGGCTTAATTCTTCGGTTTCCCTCCCTACAAAGATAGGCTCTGTTTTGGGCATGTGGTCTCTGTCTTCTTCAGTGAACACTGAAGCAAAGAATTCATTGAGTCTCTCTGCAATCTCTGTTTCCTCTTTGATAACCCCTTGCCTTCCATTGTCATCTAATGGTTCAATGGCCTTCCTAGTTGGGTTCTTACTTCTAATGTACTTAAAGAAGTCTTTGTTATTTCTCTGAGTATTTTTAGCTATACGCTCCTCAAAGTCTTGCTTTGCTTTCCTGATTGTTGCCTTGCATTTGTTCTGCCAGAATTTATGTTTCTGCCTGCTGTCCTCATTTGGACAAGCCTTCCATCTTCTAAATGAGCTTTTCTTGCTGTTGATGGTTGAGCTCCCCATGTATAGTTTGTCAACTTCCTGATGATATTGTTCCTTGTACTAACTTGAGCTTTGTTATTCAGGCAGATGTTAAATGATGAGAGCAACCATGTGGTTGATGGGAAAGAGCACCAAGCTGTTGTCAACATTGCCATTAGATCCAGCTGCCAATCTAGCTGGTTTCTCTGTATGGAATGGGCAGGGACTTTTATACAGAATAGTCTCAGATTGTATTTTCTGTTTTTCATGATTATTTGGTTGTGAGCACTCAGATAAAGATAAACGTACTTGTCTGATTCACATCTACAAGGGTGTAATAAGTCATTCTGTGCCTCTGCAAATTAACTGAACACAGGGCTGACTGACAATCTGCATTTGTACCCATCTGTCATACATGGAGTCAGCACAATCACTGATGAACTTGTTAGATGGCAAGTTCCTCTAGACTTACATTTTGATTTGCCTGGCACTTCAAAACCCTTCTTCTGTAGTTTGAGATTGGGGGGGGGGGGGAGAAAGAAGAAGTTTGTCAAGTTTGACGGCTGCCATTAGTGAGCAGTGGACCTTGGGCTCAAAGCAGATGGGGGAATTTGGAGCAATCTAGTTATCTTTTTTCTCTTGGAGTTTTCTCTAGCTGCTAGTGTGTGTGTGTGTGTGTGTGTGTGTGTGTGTGTGTGTGTGTGTGTGTGTGTGTGTGTGTGAGCGAGCGAGAGTGAGATGGTCCAGTCCATCTGTTGGACATATAATGAAAACCCTTTATTTATTTATTTACATTTATACTCCACCCTTGACACAGGTAGGTTTTAAGTTGTTTATGAAATATCAATAAAGTAGGAGCAGTTCTTATCTCCACTGGCAATTTATTCCAGAGGCTGGGGGTTTGCCTCTCTTGGTGTAACCACTCAGAACTTACATGCCTTGGTGCTTGGGGCACAACTCCTGAGGAGTTTTTGGCTCACCATTTTTTCCACAGGTAATGTTTACCTGGTTTACTCAGGAGTAAGAAGGCAGCAGCAACAGTAGCTGAGGACAATGCTGTGACTCCCCCCAACAATTAATAATAATAATAATAATAATAATAATAATAATAATAATAATAATAATAATAATAATAATAATAATAATAATAATAATAATAATAATAATAATAATAATAATAATAATAATAATAATAATAATCCGATTTTGGACTTTATCCGAATCAAATGGGTGATGCATCAGATAACGTCCAAAAATGGACTTTATCCGAGGTTCCTATACCAAATACCTTGGATAACGTCCATTTTTAAGCGGTTTTAGACTTTATGAGATGTATCACATGTGCATGAAAACCGCGACTTTATCCGAATCAGACTTTATCCAAATTGGACTTTATCTGAGGTACCACTGTATCCTGAAGCCAATGTAACATACTAGAGGTTTACATTGGAAGCAGACTTTACAGCTGCAAAGCTCTTTTTTTTACTCCATTCCCAGTATCCACAAACTCACTAAAAGAGAGTGCTCTGTAAGAGAACCCCCAGACACATATTGGGGGAAATTTGGACAGCTCCAGTGCTTAACATGTGGGAATGCCATTAGTTCCGCAAGCATATTCTGCCGGTGTACCCATTTCTAAGTACTGTGTAAATTACCCATGAGAGTAGAATGAAAAAGAGATGTTGAAATGAAACATGAATGAAAGGGTGCTAACCTGACTGCTATTTGATTTTTGCAGCAGTAACTGTTCCTTAGATTTTAAATGAGATGAATAGAATAGTTGCCCATGGAATCTTTCTATTAATAGGACAAACTTGATTGAATTAGAACAGGAAGCAGATTGTTGACAGAGGTGGTTATATGAGAGCTACCATGGAAACGTACATAGGTCAGTATTGAATCAACAGCTGATGGGAGGTTTTCAGCTGCATCTAATTCAAGCCGATAAGAATTAAATAAAGCTGAACTGCCCAAGCTGCTTTGGTCAGCAAATTAAATGGCTGATATCTTTTTCAGATTTTTAAAATGAGTAGAAGCCAGCCTGCCCTTACATTTCCTTAATCAAACCCTCAAGACTTCCTTAAAAAAAACACCATGAGAATCGATTGGTGTTCCTGGTGTCAAGAATTACTAATCGCTTCTTGTTCTGATATTAAAGGAAACTGCAAGATAAATGTTGATGAAATACAAACTCAGTTCTTGGTCCTTTGTCCCCTTGATTAATAAATCTGATGTAATTCCTGAAGTTTAGCAGAAAGCTTTTGTTATTCTTATTTACTGTATAAGAAAGGCTTGAAAGATGACCCACATAGCCTTGAACCTGGTATCTGTAATTGGGAACATTTATGCCAGCTTCTTAGGCCTCATGCCAAGAAGAAGAAGAAGAAGAGGAGGAGGAGGAGGAGGAAGGAGGAGGAGGGGGAGGAAGGGAAAGCAGATTCTAACCCTAACCCTGAATCAAATCAGATTCAATTATGTCACAATCAAAATATTGCCTTTTAGAAAGGGGAAGGCTGATGTTTTGGGGGTTATAGGGCATAGTATAGGGACTGTGGTGGCTTAGTGGTTAAGATGCTGTCCTTGATGACTGGACGGTCAGCAGTTCAGCAGTTCAAGACCTGAGTACTGTCTCAACTCCTGTCAACCTAGCAGTTTGAAAGCAAGAAATTGCAAGTACAGTAGATAAAAAATGACCGCTTCAGAGGGAAGGTAAACAGCATTCTGTGCACTCTGGTGCCTAGACATGCCTGTCACATGTCCACAGAAATGTCTGCAAAACACAGACATTGCTGGCTCTTTGGCTATAAACAGAGATGACCACTGAACCCTACAGTCGGGTACGACTGGCTTTCGAGCAAGGGAAACCTTTATCTATGGGGCATAATAGAGGGCAAATAGAGTTGAATCATATCCTAGCAATATCTATGTATAAGTTTTCAGTGAGCTATAGTTTTCAGGGTGCAGGAAAAATATGTCAAGATTGAAGACAACCTTGTATGCTGCCTGCAGTTGGATGATTAGGAGCAATTTTTATGGGCTGGTGTAACTTTCTTTCCAGTACTAATCAATCATTCCTTCCAGCCTATGAAGTCAAAGAGAGTCCTGCCATTCTCTGCTTTGTGTTCTTTTTTTCTTTTTGTGTTCTTGTGTTCTTTGTGTTTTGTGTTTTCTTTTGTGTTCTTTCCCCCCTTGGTGGGGGGGGGGTGTTCTCCCCCCCCCAGTTGTTTTGTTCAGTGGTGGGCATCAGCAGGTTCGCACCAGTTCGCCAGAACCGGTAGCAGAAATTCTTGCTGGCCCTGCCCATCCATATTTTGAAATAAGGTAGTCCTAATTCAGGTGCAATGCCTCAACAACAACAACAACAACAACAACAACAACAACAACAACAACAACAACAACAACAACAACAACAACAACAACAAACAAACTTGCTTTCAACTCCTAACTCCCTCTGTTCCTCTTGCTTTATCACTGTGCTCTTGTTGCTGAGTGCCAAAACTGATACCAAAGGTACCATTAATACCATATTAGAAACAGAAGTCTCAGAAGAGAAAAAGGCTGTTCATTTATTCTAATATGAGCTAACAGTGTGACATCTTCTGAACAAGAAGCTGAGGGTACGACTGCATTGACAAATAATGGTTAAACATAATTGGTTTACACATTTGCAAAATTATCCATCCTTTTGTAGGGAGGTGTTAATTGGTGTGTTGGAAGACTTGAACTTTGCTTGCATGTTGAGGATGTTGCCCTGGTGGCGCAGTGGTTAAACTGCTGTCCTGCATCCAAAAGGTTGTGAGTTCGATCGTTATCAGGGATCAAGGTTAACTCAGCCTTCCATCTTTCTGTGGTGAGTAAATCAATCCTGACTAGGGATCAAGGTTGACTCAGCCTTCCATCCTTCTGAGGTCAGTAAAATGAGTACCCAGCATGTTGGGGACAAAATGCTAAATAACATGTGAACTGCTCAGAGAGTGTTACTAAGTGCTATGGGGCGGTAAAGAAGTGTGATTGCTTTGTTTTGCTTCATGTAGCACTGAAAGATTTGCACACCTTGGGGTGGTGGTGAAATAATGTTGTTTGCCTTAAGGTGTGGTTTGTATTTTATTCATTTTGTGAGAGTTATATCCCAAATCTGGATCTGGTCTCTTACTATTTTCTCTTCTTGTCTGCTATCTTAACCTTCCTATTTAATTTCACAAGCATTGGTAAGATGCCACAGTGACGATCCATCTCAGAGCAGGCCATGACCCTGTAATGGGCTCCATCATATCACCTGAAGGCTAGGCTAGATAAAACCAGTGAATAAGCCTAGGTAGACCAATTCCAACCCTCCTTGTGAAGGGATTTTCCAACTATCTAAGCTAAGTAACACTTGAGGATAAAAGCCTGGTCAAGTGTGAGAAACAGCAGCGATATAAAATCAATGCTGAATTTGTCGCATTGCAGCATGTTTACTTCTGAGCATCTCCCAGTACTTGAAATACACAAATGTTTTGAAACAACATAAATGGCCTTAATGTACAATAAACAACTCCATTTTACATATAAAATTCATTCTCTCTCTCTCCTTCTTTTTTCCCCATCCCATCCATATATGGATGGGATGGCTCAGGGGTGGCCAACCTTACTGTTCTAGCTCAGGGGTGGCCAACCTTACTGCCCCAGGTGTTCTTGGACTTCAATTACCACAAACCCAAGTAAGCACACCTGCACACTTGCTGATCAGGGCTTCTGGAAATTGAAGTCCAAGAACATCTGGGGCACCAAGGTTGGCCACCCCTGCTCTAGCTACGTAATTTCAATTAAACCAGATCTAGTATATATCATGTAAAAATCATTTCTGCATTGGTCTTAACAATGCACACACATTCATTTTTAAAAGGAATTTTCTTACCTAAATTAAGAGGGTTCTTTGAATAAGAATATCTTTGAATAAGATAGAAGGATGAATCAAGGTAAACTGGCAACTGTAAAGAATAAATGGAAAGTATAAATATTGCAGACAATGACAAAGTGTTCTTCTCTGGAAATGACAGACTCAGAAGAAATAGAGTGACTTTAATACTGATGCAAGAGGTAACCGTGGCAGTTAGAAATTATAATGTAAAGCCTCACCAAATAATATCAGTCAGACTCCAGTGTAAACCTATCAGTGTAATTGTCATCCAAGTCTATGCTCCAACTAATGATGCTGAAGAAGATGAAATTGAAAGCTTTTATCCAAGCATCCAAGAAGAAATTGATTACACATGAAGACAAAACATGCTTATCACAGGTGTTTGGAATTTAAAAATAGGGAACAAAGCAGAATCAAATATTGTTGGAAAAATTGGCCTAAAGGACAGAAATGAAGTGGGAGAACAATTCATAGTGCTCTGTAGAACCAAAAAGCATCTTTATTGAAAATACATGCTTCAAACAGATGGCTCTCCCAAGTGGAAGGGCCTGTGATGGGCAAATTAAAAAGGAAGACATTTATTCTCATTAATTTTAAAATGTGTGAAGTAGAAATGTCCTGTTAGATTTTTATTCTATGATGTAATGCTAATTATTAGATGTTCAGGTGTTTGCCAGGCATTCTTTCACACACCCACATATTGACGCCAAGATTTGAAGACCCTATGTCTGAGAATCTGACAGATACATTTATCTCACAGGAAGAGAGATAAGAATCTCAAACACGCACGCAGGTGCAAAGATACAGCTGGCAGAGCCCAGGTGTCCAGTCTTAATGTCGCCAAGGTGACATAACTGGGAGTTTTGACATTTTTCCAATGGTGGGTGTATGAAAGAAAAACGTATAAATACTGATACCTTTTAGTGTTCAGGAGGTCGGCTTTTCTCATGCCTAAGAGAAATGCTGCCTGTCTTTTCTTTTCCTTAGAAATCGGATAATGCCAGTCTGATTTCTATGGAGGGGTCTCTGGCCCCAGCCATTAGTTTTACTTAGTCAGCTTAGTTATTCATGTTTGTTTTATGATTTCTATTTTGTATTTTTAAATGTCTATTTCAACCGCATAATAACCTACCTCATTTTTGTAAACCAATAAATGCTGCTAATTTGATGATCTTAGTAGTTTTTGGTTTGTACTCCTCTAAGCTGAGACGGGGGTGATTTTTAGAAGTCCAGCATAAGCAATAAATTTAAGGTTTTGTCAGGAAGGCTAGATTCCAGGAGCTAAGAAGAGGACTGGGCCTCTGCGAAGATTGTTTTGAGAACATTATCTTGCTGGTACCTTCTTGCACTGAAGCAATTATTTCATCTCAAGGTAACGCTGGACTCACTGAGTGCCTTAAGCGGGAGGGGCAAGAGTAGAGGAAGACAATGTTTGGTTTTCAGAAGAAACACTCTCATAAATCCCTCATTGCTATTTTTAATTGTCAGCTGAGGCTGATTAATCAGAGAATCAGTGTACCTCAAAACACTGCCTGCAAAAGTTACCCTGAGCAGGGAAGTCTCTGAGAAAGTGCTACGCTGCCTCTGCACTATAAATCTTTTAGACTGCTGTCTGTAGAATCTCACAGAGTAGTTTAGTCTAAGAGAGAGGAAGCCCGCAACAGGGCCATAGCCAGAATTCTAGGAGGGGTGAATATTTTTTCAGGATGGGCAACAATGTCATTCTCTCTCTCTCTCTCTCTCTCTCTCACACACACACACACACACACACACACACTCACACACACACACACACACACACACACACACACACACACACACACACACACACACACACACACATGCACAGTCAGGAGTTTGAGAATGGGCAAATTGCTGACTCAGGGTGGGCAAAGCCCGCCCTGGCCACCTGCTGGTTACGGCCCTGCCAAGTGAACATCACCAGATAGTCAATATGGAAATCAATAGACTTGTAATTGGAAGCAGGAGATGGAAAAGGCTGTATTCTGTCTGTCAAAACAAGATCAGGAGTGGATTGTGATACTGATCCATGCTTATCAGTCATTCTGCTTGATTACTCTTTACCTCTTTACCTTGTAACCTCTTTACCTCTGTATCTGGTGTATATAAACCATTCCTGGAAATTTTATTTCAAAGTTTGAAGAAGTGGACAAAAATATAGCAGTTAGTCTTTAGAGTGCTGCAGTGTTTTTATTTATTTATTTATTTTTGTTTTCTGATATGCCTGAACCACAGACTAACATGGCTACTATTCCAAAAATTCATCTAGGATCAGGAACAGTTAATATTCAACATTTGACTTAAGCTGAAAAGAACACTAAAATAATTATAATGCCAAAATATCATTTAACCATCATTCTTGATTTAAGTTAAGGAACAGATTTGCATTATTAAACAAAAAGATAATTCCTGTAGTAAAAAGAGAAAAACCCTAGATGTACAATGAAAGAAACTCCAAAAATTGTAAAGAAAAGGTGAGAAACATAACCTCTCTCTTCTTCTTTCTCCATAGATGCATATGTATGGACATGTGAGCATCCATTCATTTCCCTCCCAGCCTTTGGAGAGATGAAGGTACTGCTTGATTGTTAGTAACTTCTTATTATCAGTAAATAACAGCATCCCTCCTTCTCAACCTCTCTTCCTACCCAACTCTCTGCCTCTCCTTTCTCTGCTTCAAACCTATTAAATGCCCAAAGCAGCAGCATTGCAGTAAGTCTAAGATATTGCTTCAAGGATGATGTAGCACTGGGGTCCCTGCTTATTCAGTGTATCCTTCCGCTCCTCATCCACCCCCAACAGCCATGATTTGAGACCTAAGGATAAGGCAATAAATATGAGATGGATTGGCTCACTAAAGCAGTGTTGGCCAACCTTGGCTCTCCAGGTGTTCATGGACTTCAATTACCAGGAGCCCAAGTCCGCACTCCTGCTGATCAGGGCTTCTGGAAACCGAAGTCCAAGAACATCTGGAGTGTGAAGGTTGGCCACCACTGCCCTAAAGGAAGTCATAGGCATGAGTTGACAGGAGCTGAGTAAGCTGTTGAGGACAGGACATTTTGGAGATTACTCATTCTCAGGGTCACCATAAGTCAAGGCCTCTTGATGGCACACCACCACCACCACAACAACAGCAACAGCAACAAGGCATATGTGTGAACCAAAACGATAGACTGTTGAGAGTCATTATTTATAGCACTTGTAGTGTCTTATACAACTTCTAATGGTGCTAGTTGGCTCTAAGAGTCCAGTTTTTTCTTTCTGTAAATTAATTGGGGAGAAAATTAGCTGCCGAGCTGTCTAGACATTATGTGAGGGTGTTTAAAATGCAAATAGAAAACTCTCTTAATAATGCCAGCTTCTAGTGCCTGTCTTCTGTATCATATGATAAAAAGCTCTGAGAGCAAACACTACTGCTAAATGAAGATCAGAGCTCTAATGTTTGCAATTTAATACACACCAGCTGAGTGACAGAAGAGAGAAAGAGGCTTCCTGCATGCTGAGTGTTATGAATTTTGCAAGATGTGAAGAGTAAGCATTGCACAACTGCTGGGGCATTGCACACTATGGCAGAGTAACAATCACACGCCACAAAACCAGCCTCCTCATTTTTAAATCACCAGTGGGAAAAACATTTTGTTGCTTTCCATGAAGCTCCCCAAATATGATAAACAATTCTGCAAATTGCAGTGTTTACTTGTAACATGGGCAGGTACTCTTAGCAGACTTGACACCACATTCTTGCCCCCAGATCTAACTGTGGCTTCATTGGGCCTGGAAATCAATTAGGAAGATCCTGCCAATAAAGGAACACTTTCTATTTTTCAGGCTGATGTGCCTTTGGGATCCTAACCCGCTCCCCCCAAGTCTCTAAACTACAAACATTCTACTTCTAGGAATCCTAAAATTGTTACAATCCCAACTCTTCTTACACTTTTTCTGTAGTTTCTACAACCATTAACGTGTCTTTCATTTTTCTTCTGCGGATCTCTTCCCATATCGCAACACTTCTTACACTCTTTCTGTAATTTCTACAACCATTAATGTGTCTCTCATTTTTCTTCTGCAGATCTCTTCCCATATTAGGATGAGTAATTTCTTCTGACATAACTTTCTCTGTGGCAACTTGATGAAGTATTTGCTGGAATCCCACCTGTGTTCATGTAAGGCTCAATTAACCTGCCGCAGCTGATTGGTGAAGTGTCACTTGGTGGTATAATCAGGTGCATGATGAAGCATGCAACCAAGAGATGACCAGTACCTTAGCAGTTAGCTTCAATTAGTTACAGTGTGTTATTCACATTTTGTGTGAAACTCAATAAGATTTTTGTTTTGTGTTGGCAGGGAAATGTAACCTTGATTACTTTTAACACAGGGTATCAGTGAGGAGAATCCCCTGTTGTTTCTAGTTTCCATGTACTACCTGCTATCATGGGAATCCTCAAAGGAAGTTACTTTTTTACTTAAGTTACATTGGCTTAGGTAACATTGTAGTTCGATTTAAACCACTCTGGGCCTGAGTATCCTAACTTCAGCCAGAGCAGTGGTGAAGCCATTTTGCATACCAATGACGCAGGCACACTCCACAGATGGCCAAGTCATTAGCAAGACAAAAGCTTGCCAAGTATCCAAGGACGAATACTTTAATGTTAATCACATGAGAATGCCATCTTCGAGACATCTCAGGAGATAGCGAAGATGGGGAAAATCAGATAAGACACCTGCAGTTCTTAACTAGCTAGATCTCACGTCAAAGTAAGGAACATCAAATTAATCCTTGGGATTCTGATGGGAGGGGGGCACCTCAGAAAGCCTATTTGAACTGGACCTCGAGCTTTGGTCCATAGCAGCTTTTCCAATGCTAAGGGTAAGTTCTGTTCATTTGATTTTAGATCATGCCTTAATCCATCCATGTCATTTTATATGGGGGTGGACAGCCCACTTGGACTTTTATTTTGTATCTATTACTTATGTATCCAGAATAGCCTAGAAACTTTATTAGAAGAACTATTTTGTTTGTTATACCTTTTTAGTCTGCTACAATAAAATAGCTGCTAGCTTGCATTTGTGAACAGTGTCATCTCTCTTAGAATAAGGGAGTGAAATAGCAGAAAGGAGATAAAGGTGAGAACAAAGGTTTTATTCTCAAAAGGCCTTTATCCTATGGGGTGCATCAAAGCCAGGAGAAGAATACAGTGATACAAAGTCAGCTTCGTACAACATCGAATTCATACAACAATGCCTAATTTCTTGAAAAAAGTTACCTCATACCATGTCGCTTGACTTTTATGAGGCATTGGGTTTTTCCCAGGTTGCATTGTGCCTGGGCAGTATAAAAGGCAGGACACATGTGTGCATTGCTCTTTTGGGTTTTGCACGAGGCGAAGAGTGTTTAGGAGTGGTTTTGAGTGTGATTTTGGATTTTTTTGAATTTTTTCCATCAGAATTTTTAGAAGCATTCCTGGGATTTTTGCAGCATTCTTCAGGTTCTTGGACAATCAGGGTTGTTTGACATGTTTTTGTAATGTATTTAGCCTTTAGACAATGATTTCTTAAAGTTCTGTCAGTTTCCTGTCTGTTTCCTTGACTTTGCCCTGAAGACTGTGCTGTTACAGTACAATGTATCTAAATGGAAACGACGTTGTATGAGGCATCGCAGCAAGGATTTGGACGTTGTATGAGGCATCGTGGCTAGGATTTTGCATGCCTCATACAAAGTCCAAATCCGTATAAAGTCCAAACTTGTGGAACCAAGTTTGGATGTTGTATGAGGTATCACTGTATTTCCTACTGTATCTTTGTTAGATACCTCCCTTCTGTCCCCTCCATGTTCTGCTCTTCAAACAAGATAGACACAAGGAGATGCAGCTTCACACTATTTAAAGAGAATGGTATTGAAATAGAATAGTATGGGGTGTAATATTTTTTGTTTTCTTTATCCAAGAGACAATCATTTCCCCCCTTTCCCCCAAGACAGGAGATGAGATTGGGCAGATCTCTGAATGCTTTTCTATTTGTGGAAAAGGAATACCCAGATCTCAAATCACTCTAATATTTTCTATTCCAAAACCTGGAAAAATATGGGCTGCATGAAATATATCCACGTTTAGTATGCTTTTTATTAAAATGACTTTTTGATTCATTCAGCCTGAATGATTCATTTTCCATTGGAATCCTCAAAGCAACATTTAAATTTGAAGAAACTGCATAAAAGTTTCTAGGGCTTGGATGAAGAAATTACATTAAAGAGGAAAAGATTATACATGGGCAATACTATCTGAGTATAAAGAAACAAAGCAAACACAGAGAGAAGAAAACTGTAGCACAGCTATGTACTTTTTTCATATCTTTTTCTACAATAAATTTTTTAAAAAAAATATAAAATGTCATCAGCTAAAAGCCTGCTTACCACAAAGGCCAGATGGTGGCAGTGTAGATTGTAGTAGACAGGATAAGAAATGTCCCTTCTATAAAAGTAAAAACAGATTTAAAATACTGTAGATGGAAAGGAAAAGACATTAAGACTTGTAGGAATCGGGGCTGCTAGGACGGCCGTTGGGTCCCGGAGGAGACTGATCAAGTAACGATACGAGGCAATATGGAGCGAGATCAGATCAGTGGTTTATTGAGGGAAAAGCATCATCATATATAGATCAGAAGGCAATACAGGGAAAAACCGTCATCTGACAGAAAATCACATCACCCATTTACTCGGGTTAATGGGAAATCTCTCTAGGGGAAGTTAATTAACTCGGGCATACACTGACGGGGGAAATTCATTGTCTGAGGCTTACGCTGGGATAAACATGGCTTCTATTTGCACCAAAGATTAGGCTGATCCATGAGTCAGTAATTGCTTAATGGGTAACGGAGGTTAGCGTTCTGCTCTCTCAGTAGAACTGCCGGTCAGGTCAGGTGTGGGTGAATAAACCCTTATGATTTATACTATTAATCTGCCCCCCCCCCTAATTTCCGTACTGGCAAGGGCCAGTGACCAGGAACCTCCTTCGCCGGTGTAACCTCTGCCAGAGGCTAATTATGCCAATTGGGCATGGGGAAACCGCATCTCCCCTTTTTCTATTGTTTAGCGACCTGACAGGCGACCTTGCGTAAGAGTGGCATCAGCTGATGAGCGGGAATGATGCTTCGGGGTTCCCCCCACAAGGGGCACCTCGAGAACAGTGAGAACAGTGAGGGAATACATTGCATGAAACAGCATCCTGCTATGCCTAGTACTATCACCCCCACGATTACTTGGAGCGTCGTCTGGAGCCACCCCCACGGGATCCATGACCATAGCGAACTCCACCAATCCCATATCGAACCCTGCTTAATGTTCTTGACTAGGGTGTGGAGGTCCGTGAGCTGGCTCTGGACCTTGCGTGAGTTGTCAGTGAGATTAAAGCAACACATGCCATGGACAGATTCGCAACCCAAGTGGTGCAGTAACAGGAGATAGTCTATAGCCGCTCGATTGTCAAGAATGGCATGGCGAAGCTCTGCCTGCTCCTGATTGAGCAGCGCTATCGCTGAGGATGTATGGTTGATGGCTTTTGCTAATCCGCAAGCCAGTTGATCAATTCTCCGAGCGTTGCCGACGGCTAAGCCTGGCACGCCAAGTATGCTGACTGCCAGCGAGACGTATTCAGCTGGGCTAAGGACCGTAATGTTGCTATCACATGAGCTGTCTAACTGAGTGGCACGAGTGTGTCTAACGGGTGCAGAAACATCTGAAACATTTGTGCTTGGGGTGACCATATCCTTAGAAGGGAGTAACAGTGTCAAGCGACTGATACAACATATAGCATCTGATACATTTGCGGGAATGTAATTCCAAGTATACTGGTTACATGTAAAGAACCAACCCGAAGGTAGGGTGACATGAGCATACATTGAGCCAAGTGTCTGTGGGTTATTACAAGTCCAGTTGCCGCTGCCGACCTCGAGGCAACGGCGCCTGCGGCTGACTGCGGAGCAGCCGGTCATTCGGGCACAGGTAGAGTTCGGGCTGGCTGCCACTCGAGGAGTGTGGAGAGTGGCTGCGTCAGCCGGCAAAGTCATTGTCAGCCGCATCTCTCAGCGGGCATATTCCGAGGAACTTGCTGGGTTGTACGGGCTGAAAATCCGTTTTACTAGCCAGTCGCCATCCCTGGGGTGCACGCCTGGAGTGTGGCACACAGGGATGAGACAGGTGCTCAAGATTGAGGCAGAACCAATGTCCTGCTTCAGGCAAAAATCGGACTGGTTGACGAGACCCGCCAACCTCTCCCATATGTTGTAATGCATCCGGGCAGAGAGGTCTCCGCCTGGCATCAAGTCGTTGGCCTTTAGTGAGGCAGCCTGAACGCCTCCCCCCGCAAGTAGGGAGAGGATCAGGATGATGGTGACTGCTATGGTGTTGGCGGTAATCAGGGAAAAGATTGCAGCTACGATGTTCTCCGGCGTTGGCTCCCGTTCCTCGCGCCGGACGATGTCCTCGGCCTCACGGCAAAGGATCTTGACCATCCCCCAGGTGACCTTCGGCTCCGTCCGCTGTCGCCACTTCTTCCGACGGGTCCCCTCGGTCAGGGTGAGGTCCTCCATCTCCGGGATCGGACTCGGATCGGTCTGGGTCCACGCCATGTGGTTCCAGGTGAGGCTTGACACACCGAGCTGGGATCCAAACGACACCTGTAGGAGACATAACTGCAGCATACCCTCTTCCCCAGGTTACGAGTGGCGCCGGGCCCCTCCAGGAAGGGTCCGGTGGCACCCGGTATCGGACCATCGGTCGCGGGAGAGCTTCCGAACGGCGGAAGTGTTTCTCCTGCGGCGTGCAATTGGAAAAAACATTAAGGTGATTGTATGTGAACAATACCTTATTCAGACAATGCTGTGCCTGACCCTGTGACTTGGGGAGGGCTGGTGGCTTCCCCCTTTCTGTTTGTTTGTCAATATAGGACTTGAGTGTCCGATTGACCCGTTCCACAATCGCTTGCCCCTGCGGATTGTAAGGAACGCCAAAGGTATGCTTGATATCCCAAGTGGCCATGAAGTTAGCTAACTGCCTAGAACTGTAGGATGGCGCGTTATCGGTTTTCACGTGCCGAGGTTTGCCCATCGCCGCGAAGCAGGCCAGAAGGTGCTGCTCCACGTGAGAAGCTGTCTCCCCTTTTTGCACTGTCGCCCAGACGAATTGCGAAAAGGTATCGATGCAAACGTGCATGTACTGCCATCTGCCAAACTGTGGAACGTGCGTGACGTCCATTTGCCATACCTGGTTGGCCTCTGTCCCTCGTGGGTTGACCCCCCACGAGTGCCCCCCCGGTGCCCCTGCACAATGCTGGCAAGAGCGAACTATGCCTTGGGCTTGAGAAAGTGGCAGATTGAACTGTCTGGCGAGCGCTTTGGCATTCTGATGAAAGAATGCATGACTTTGGATTGGCGTAGTGAAAACACCTAACACTGAACGCTGCTGAATTTCCTTTGCCGCCGTGTCCGCTCTGATATTGCCCGTGGAAATCGGACCCGGTAGGTCTTGGTGACTTCGGATGTGGGCAATATAGAGCGCTTCCGTGCGGTTTCGCAAATGAAATTGAGCAGTGAGGAACAAACTCAGCAAATTCTTGTCTATCGCGGGAGTGATGTATGCTCCCGGTAGACTGTGAAGCAAATTCCTGACATACTGACTGTCAGTAATGATGTTTAGGCGCTCTTTGGCAAAGGTGCGCAAGGCAAGGTTCACCGCTGCCAACTCTGCCCGCTGCGCGGACTTCTGTGGAAGAGTTAACAGCGTGCGCCAAGCCTGGTCCTCCTGCCAAGTCAAGACACCATATGTGCGACCCCCATCCGTAAAAACTGTCCTGGCCCCCTGAAGCGGAACCAGCGAAAGCAATTCGAACAAGCTGACTGTCTGCGTTTGAAGTGAGACAAGTCTGGGGTCTTTCGGCAAATGCCAGGCATCCGGTGAATCCTTCCAAAGCTATTGGGAGCGAGTCACCGAGCTGCATCAATTGCTGAACCTGCTCTTTGGTGAACGGGACCACGATCTTTGCTAAGTCGTGCCCTGAAATGTCCCTAGCTCTCAGCCTTCCGCGGTAAATCACCGCGGAGACCAATTCTTGGGGAGGAACGATGTTTCGGGAAGAGGTGTTCGGCAAGTACACCCATTCCACGATACTCACTCCTTTCTTGGAATCCACTCCTAGGGCTCCGGTGAACATGGATCCTGCCCGAACTATGTACAAGTTCAGGATCGGGGCATATGGCCCCTGTGCAATCCTGTCCACCCACCTTTGGCTGAGAATTTGGTTGACTTTCTCGAGGGCCAAGCGTGCCTCTCGAGGAATGTGTATCCGGTCTGCCGGCTGCTTACCTAGTGTCAGCAGCGAGAAGAGCGGCTTCAAAAGATCCATATCCAATCGGAAATACGGTCTGGCCCAATTAATGTTCCCTAAAACCTGCTGTAACTCTACCAGGGTGACTGAGTCCTGTAAATTGATCTGAGGCAAAACTGGTGCTGCAAAGGAACGGAGAAGCCGATGACCCAAGTATGAGAAGGGCTCGGTTCTCTGCACTTTTTCTGGGGCAATGAGTAAACCTTTCTCCCCCAGGCTGGCCTGGAGGTCAGAAAACATTTCGCTGCCGAGTTGCGGCACCGCGACCAGGATGTCATCCATGAAGTGGCATACTAAAGCTGTGGGATGAAGGCTTCGAAACTTTGCCAGTGCGTTGTGAACATAAATTTGGCACAGGGTGGGCGAATTGAGCATGCCCTGTGGCAAAAATTTCCACGCGTAACGCTGTGTGGGCTCACTGTGGTTCACAACCAGCACCGTAAAGGCGAACCTTTCCCTGTCCCTGGGGTCTAAGGGAATTGTGTAAAAGCAATCCTTGAGATCTACAACTAGGATCTCCCACCCCTCGGGAATCATATTTGGATTTGGGATGCCGCATTGGAGCGGACCCATTGGCTGTATACACTTATTGATCTCTCTGAGATCGTGGAGGAGTCGCCACTTCCTCGACTTCTTCTTAATCACAAAAATTGGCGAATTCCAAGGACTCGTGGACTGCTCTATGTGTCCTGCGTATAGCTGTTCCTTAACCAGTTGCTTTAGGGCGACTAATTTCTCCCCCACTACCGGCCATTGTTCCACCCAGACCGGCGTATTGGTGAGCCATTTAAGTGGCAACGCCATTACCCGAAGGTAAGCGTAGCACCGTACTGCTGTAAAATGTCTCGCCCCCAAAGGTTGATATGCACGTCCAGAATGTGCGGCCGAATGACCGCTGTGCCGTCAGCCCTTGGGATCATGACTTCCACCCACTCCCGGCTTCTAAACGCTTCTTGGATGCCACCTACCCCCCACACATCGGAGACCGGCTCAATGGCCCACTCCTGTGGCCACTGGCTTCGGCTGACCACGCTGACGTCAGCTCCGGTATCTAACAGCCCTGAGAATGATTTTTTATTCAAAAATACCTCAATAAGTGGTCGCTGTTTCCACTCAATGTTGGTCTCCACTGTCACTAAGACTTGGTATCCTTGCACTGCCTCACTTGCGCTCGAGCGGTCTGCTGACCCGGACTCTGAGCTGTCCCTGAGCCTTCCCTGGCTATCTGCTGGCGAGTTACAAGGAACCATAATCAGTTGCGCTAATGTGTCTCCTTTGTGAATTGTCTGGGGTAAGTGCGTCCAAAGCTGAACTTGGAGAACGCCTGAAAAATTGGAGTCGATGACTCCCGGAATTACAAGAATTCCACGTGCTCCGGCTACACTGCGAGGCAAAACTAAACCTATAAAGCCTTTGGGCAGGGGTCCCATGTACTGGGAGTCCACCAGATAGACTGTGCCTGGCAAGTCGCATGTGACGTCTGCCTGGCAAGTCAATTCTAGCCCTGTACTACCCTTGGGGCTGGCCTGTGCCTTCGCAATGCCTGGAATGTGAATGGAATCTACTCTAGCTCTGGCGCGCCCAGAGCAAGGGATGTCTCTGTTTGGACCGGGGCCAGAGACATGCCCGCGCTCCGGTTTCCCGAACTCGGACAATTCCTGGCCCAATGATAGCCTCTCTTACACTTCGGACACGGGGTGTTTGGAGCCTTGGGATGGCTGGAATTTTGTCCGCTTCCCTTGGATCGGCACTCCCTAGCGAAGTGACCGACCTTGCCACAATTGTGACATGCTCCTTTTGGTCTGGGTTTCCTGCCTCCCTGCACCGCCGCTGCCAACAGACCCATCTTGTAGGATTCTGTGCCAACGTCGGCGCAAGCCCTGATCATGTCTGTGAGAGTCAAGTCGGGACGGTTGCCCAGTGACTGCAAGATTTTACGGCAGTCTAAATTGGCATTATCTTTGGCCAACTTCATCATGAGCTCTTGTTGGGCTTCCTCATTATCGATCTGCCCACTGATCGCTTCCTCTAAGCGATTGATGAAGTCCATATAGGGCTCCTGGGCTCCCTGTTTGACTGCCGTGTAATTTTTAGCCGCTTTGCCAGTTGCGGGAACCTTGAGAAATGCCTTGAAGGCAGCCTCGGCTGACATTTGGAGAGTGGCTAGTGGCAAGTTGGTCTGCGCATCGATGGATTCGAAGGCCCCTGACCCATATAACTGGTCAGGAAGTACTGCGCCTCCCATCCTGGCAGCCCTTGTCTGAGCCTCGAGGCGATACTCGCTGTCCCATAGCAAATACTGGCTGGGGTTGAGCATCATCCGCATGATGGCTTTCCAGTCGTGCGGGATGAACATGGTGTTCTCGCACACTTGCTGAAGCGTGCCCCTAGTAAAGCGACTTTGGAGTCCTGTCTCTGTGATGGCCTTCCGTATAGCCTTGAGAAGCTTATACGGGACTGGTGAATGAACTACCTGCTGGGCCCCTGTGAGGGCATCCATTTCCAAGCGAATTGGACAAATCTGACTAAGCTCAGCTAGTTCTTCTGCTGGCAATTCCCCCTTCTTAATTTCCTCCTCAACTGTGCGCTGAAGGGCACTCTTGGTCTGGGAGCCTGTAACTGTCAGAGAAGCGCCTGCGCTCCTCATTCCATGCATTCCGTCGGTGACGTCTGCAGCTGTCACCGAGGGAAAGCTCCCTACACTACTCTGCCTAAACTGGAGTGACGGATAGAGTGCTGTGGGCGCCGATGGTTCGGCTGGCGCTGGGGGTCTTTGGCTTCTATCCGGACTGGATCTACCTCCGCTAAGAGCTTCCTACATTTGCCCCATGTGCGAATTACGCGCTCTGGAGCTTTCGGGGGTTGCTGAATGCAGTCTCCTATCTGATCCCAAAGCTGAAGGGTTAACGTTCCTCCTTCTGGGTAAAGTAGGTTCACCAAAAGTCTCGCTAGTTCTCCGCTGTGAAACCTTAACTGAAACACCCTGACCAGGATTCTGAACTCCTCTTCATGAGTTCTTTGGCTAGCGGACGGACGTTGCCGCTGAGGGCAAGTCCCCATATTACCTGCGAAGGGGTCCTCCGAAGTTTCCTCCTCGGGACGAGTCGACGCGTCTCGGGCAAGTAATAGGTTTTGGCGACGATTCTCTGGGTAGAGCTCAGAGCGTGGCCCCGTGCTACGGGCCCTCGGTGGCCTCTGCGCTGTCAGGGGTTCACAGCTGACCCTGAGGGGAACGCGTTTTTCCGTAACCTGCAAGCCGCCGCGAAAGTCGGGAACAAGCTGTAGGATGCCTCTTCGGTACTGCCCCGCCGCTTGGGCCGTCTGCCCGATCGGCTGGCTTACCGACCGGGCTGCCGCGCTGTCCTCCGGGATGATCAGACGTGGTTCAAGTGCAGAACCGGACCGTGTGGATCGCTTACTCTCGAGTAGATCACGTCGGGGTCACCAGGTGTAGGAATCGGGGCTGCTAGGATGGCCGTTGGGTCTCGGAGGAGACTGATCAAGTAACGATACGAGGCAATATGGAGCGAGATCAGATCAGTGGTTTATTGAGGGAAAAGCATCATCATATATAGATCAGAAGGCAATACAGGGAAAAACCGTCATCTGACAGAAAATCACATCACCCATTTACTCGGTTTAATGGGAAATCTCTCTAGGGGAAGTTAATTAACTCGGACAAACACTGACGGGGGAAATTCATTGTCTGAGGCTTACGCCTGGGTAAACATGGCTTCTATTTGCACCAAAGATTAGGCTGATCCGTGAGTCAGTAATTGCTTAATGGGTAACGGAGGTTAGCGTTCTGCTCTCTCAGCAGAACCGCCGGTCATGTCAGGTGTGGGTGAATAAACCCTTATGATTTATACTATTAATCTGCCCCCCCAATTTCCGTACTGGCAAGGGCCAGTGACCAGGAACCTCCTTCGCCGGTGTAACCTCTGCCAGAGGCTAATTATGCCAATTGGGCATGGGGAAACCGCAAAGACTCACCCATTTCATCCTTCAGGTATGTAGCTATGCCCTTTATATGTGGGATTTCAAATACTGATCCCCACCCCCTTCCAGAAGCAAGAAAGCAAAGAGATATATTCAATCTTGATGTGTCATACCAAGGTTGCTATTCAGTGTAGCTGAAACTAGGATGGAGCAAAATTAAGTCAATTCAACATAGCAGGTTTATGGGGGAAATTTCAGTTCCAGGCCATGATATGCTGATGCCTGGAAGTGCATTTGGACTGTGAGTTAAATTTTGCATCATTTCTATGAGCTCTCATGGCGCAGTGGTTAAACTGCTATACTGCAGCCAAAACTGCTGGCATTGTGAGTTCGCTCCTGATGGGGATCAAGGTTGAATCAGCCTTCCATCCTTTTGAGGACCAGGCATGTTGTGGGAAAAAATGCTAATTACCTTGTGAACCACCCAGAAAGTGCACTAAGCATTATGGGGCAGTATAGAAGTGTAATTGCTATTACTATTTCTATTTATGCAAAGTTAGCTGCACCATTAGGTAAAGCAAGGCAACTGCCTCAGAAAGAAGATAGGGAATGATGTGAATTTTTTTCAGTTGTATTTTTCTTACCATGAAGGGAGAAAAATTATGGAATTTTCTGCTTGGTATGTCAAAATAATTTGATTGATCTGAGGACCAGGCACTTTGACTTGAATGGATCAGTGAGTGAGGAAGGCACCGTTTGTTGCTTTGTTTCAACCAGCACAGTGTTTTAGGACAGCCTCTTTTGTACATCACCTGAAGATAGCAGACTGGGCCAAGGCATGCAAGGAAAGCCATGAGGCACATATAGATCTAGTCTCCCACACTAACAGGTAATAAAACTGACGACACATCAATTAAGTTGGTTACTGTTATGTACTGAATAGTTTGTGACAAGTACCCCTTTAACTGATTGTATCCGACAATTGTAATCTATTGTAAGTAATCAATGACTCATTGTAACAAGCTGTTAAGAACAATACTGCTAGTGCCAATAGCAGTGTCAGCTCACATGATACTGATTCCCCTGAATACCTGAAGGGCAGGAAACCTCCACCGCACCGCACCTGGAGAAGATGGGTGTGACATTCCATGACGTCACACGGACAGTAACCAATGAACTATCACCCGGGTTATTCAAAATGTACAGTGTACTATAAATAGAGCTGTTTGGTCCACCTGTATCTCATGTTCACACTGACTACCATGCAATAAAGATGTGTTTTAGCCCTTACTGCGGCTCCTTCTTTGTCTTCCGTGCAAGATACCAAAGTTACCAATACCGCTGTTCAGATGTTGCAGCTTTCATTGTGGAGAGGGCTAAAAGTGTGTTGGTAATACAAGCTGTGTTGGATGAGCAGGTGACTCCTAGTGCAATGTTGGCTTTTGGTCATTGTGTTGGCTTGAAGGCTTAAATCTAACCAGACCTATGTGGGGTTGGTCTGTAAGCCACGACCTGCTATTGTTTCATGTGCTTTGGATGCTGGGAGATACTTGGAAAACCATTCATGACCAAACTTTAGAATAATTGCTTTTTTCCTATCGGATCTTTGCTAAAAACAAGGATCCTCTCCTCTTTTAAAATGGCGGGACACAAGTTGACATTGGATGAGTAACTACAGCAAGCAGAAAGTAAAGTAGGGGCTTCTTCCATAGCAAGTGGTGAAACTGATGGGCAGCAATATTTCCTCTGATAATATGGGGTTTATCCTCATGCATGCTTACATTTTCATTTGTGAAATGTTGGCAACTAATTATCTGCTTCTTATCCATGGGATGACTCACTCATCCTTTGGGAAGGTGCTAGCAGTGACATGTATTCTATTTGGCAGAGAATATTTCTTTCTTTAAAAGGGTCTTTGGCCCAATTGAAGTCTGTGTTGCAGTCCAATTTTGTTTTAAACATGAGCCATAAGAAGGCAAATCAGGACCTTTGAGGTTGTTCTTGCACACTTGCCATGTACTGTAGATGGTAGATTCAGCAAACCAAATTGGGTGAGATGTATCAAAGTTCTGTGTAAATTATTTAATCCTTTCTATTATTGCCTCTGTACATAAAAATTAGTGTATGCAATTTTATTATGCCCACACATCCTTTGTCCTGGTGATGTACCGTTGTTCACCCTGCAGGGCACAGTTGTTTTATGGATTATTATTTTTTGCTTTGCAGTATACCAAGAAGCTTAAGTTATGCCTCTGCTACAGCTTAACTATTCTAAGCATCTATGTTGAAGAATACCATTCAAAAGGAGGGGAAATCCTGTATGTGTGAGTGAAGGTACATTAACAGCAATTCTCTTTGGAGACAGATTTAGCCAAGCTTGAAACTGTCTTGGTCAAAGAGAAACACTTTCTTGGAAAGTCTGCTTAAAAGCACCCTGGGATTTGCTTCAGATATGCCACAGCAATAATGTGTTGGATACCCACTGGTCCTCCCCAGGGGAGATCTATTAATGGCTACTTCTGCCACTGTGTTTGGACATCATGGGGTCTGATGCAAAACTAAACAACAGCTATGTTATACTTAGGGCAGCTTTCATGTTTGAAATATGCCAATCCCACCTGCAAGATGCAATGGGATGGTTGCTGTGATTAAAAAAAAAGTGTCTTTAAAGGAAAGACTTACTCAACAATTTTATCAACTTTTCAAGAATACTTTGGATAAAACTACATGTGATGATTATGGAATATGTAGCGTGTATGATGGTTTTTATTCACTGACAAGTGGGCATGGAGCCAGTCAATCTAGATTGCTGGATACAAAAGAGAGTTATACGTACTCCCTCCTGCCCTACTCCTTTTGTCCAAAATTGCCCTCCTGTATCACTTTTGCTTGATATGCAGACAGACCCAAAAGATATCAATCTAGCTACATACACAGGAAGAAGAAGAGTTCAGGAAACCTATAGAGCAGGCAGGATTCCAGGTGTCTTTACTTCCCAATGTCCTTTGTAGGCATCTGCGGTAGATAGGTACAAAGAGTTTACACCTGGAGGTTGCCAAACCAGCAAACCTTCATTTTGAAATTACAGATATCTATGACCACAGATGATAAGGCAAATGAGCAGCAGCCAAGGATCAATTAATATTTTCTTATCCCCTGAAAAGAGACTGCATATTAGGTATCACAATCGTTCTCAGTTCCTCTCTCTTCTGTTCCTCAACCTCTGGGGAGCAAACATTGTAGGTCATATACTCTCTGAGGCATGTATCTATCTAGTTAGCATTAGAATATAGCATTTCTGACTTAAATATAGCTTCCCTCAAATAGTTGATCATTCTTACTGCTTCTGTCTGATTTGTGGTAGAAGTAATAGCCTCTTTGCTACAGCTCTTACTTTGCTATTGGGAGAATGCAAGCGCGGCGCCAAAATGGCCGCCGCGCCCTTTGCGGGCCCCCCCCACAGGACAGAGAATCCGGGTAGTTAGGGGCGTGGCCAGCTCCCTTATAAAAGGGGTGGCCACGAGGCAGCCGCGCTGCCATTTTGCCTCAGCGACGGAGCGGAGAAGTTTTTTCCCCTGCGCCTCCGTCGCTCGTTGGTATTGCCGGGAAGCCTTTTGGGTCGATTTTGCTTAGCTAGCTTCCCTTTTTTGCTCGAGATGCCTTCCAAAAAGAAGGCTGCTGCGAATTCAGCCCGGGCTGTTAGGAGGCGCAACCCAGGTCGGAGGACCGTGGTGCCGCCTTCTCAACAGCCACCTTTGCCATCCCCGGCCGGGGCTAGTGGCTTGGGGTCTATCGCCCCTTGGCCCGTTCAGAGTGCGGGCGCGGAGGGCGCTCCGGCCCGCGGCCCGCGAGCGGTGGACACCGCTCCTCCTTCCGCCCAACCCGTTGGGCCGACTACTTTTGGGCCGCAGCCTCTCCCGGGGCCCTCTAGCCTTGGGGGGTGGCCCGGTGCCCCGCCTTGGCAGGTTTCCTCACCAGCCCTACCGGGCTTCGGCCCTGGCCAATGGCCATATATGGGCCATGGGGTGCAGGGCACTGTCCCCATGCAAGGGTCAGGTGGGCCGGCCGGCTCTTTACCCATGGTTAATGTAGACACCTTACTGGCCCGTATTGCGGCCTTAGAGGAGTCTTTGGCCCGGGCCAGTCAGGCAGGTGCCCCTTTCGGGGTACCTTTTGAGGCGCTATCGGCAGCAGGACAACGGCCGGCGGGGAGGGTTGAGCTGCTGCAGGCGGGTGGCGCGGCTCCGGCCACTGCCTCGCAGCTCCCCAGCCAGCAACCTGGCGCGGGTCAAGCCCCGGTGATGAGCTCTACATCGGTCGTGAGCTCCGACGCCCCCAGTGGGCCGGAACCCCCGTTGGGGGCGGCCCGCGGGGGTGCAGCATGTGAGTATATGGTGCAAACGAGTACCTCCACACACATTCCCAATATAGGGGGGACCTTTCAGTGGCCTTGGCCTCGCGCGGGTGGTGCAGGGGCTACGCCGCTGGCGACCCACCCGGCGACAACTACTGCCACCATGCCCGCTGGGGTGGGCCTTGGTTCTTACACTGCCGGGAACGTACTTGGGGTGGCAGGGTTAACTCAGGCCCCTTTGGGTAGGCCAGCTATCCCCTTTTCGGCTTTGCCGACGGCAGGGTATTCCTTGCCATTGGGTGATCACTTGGCTCAGGCTACCAGAGAAAAGATATGGCGAGGGGAGTACGTGGATATCTTCTCACTCCTGAACAGAGAGCCCACTAAGGAAGAGAGGGAGGGTCAGGATGAGAAGGACAAGGAGCAGGCACGCCGCCGTAAGCCGCCGCGTACCTGGGCTAACTGGCTCCCCGCTTATTTGATATACATGGCGGTGTATTTGAGGGCGCGGCCGGATCTAGCTATTCCCATGGTCCAATATTTGGACAACATATACAGGGCGATGGTGGATTTCCCGGGCCCCTCATGGCTAGCATATGATGAGGAATTCCGTATGAGGATTCCCCTGCACCCCGAGATGCGATGGGATGAGCCGTGCCAGAGACTGTGGCTCTTGTATATGACACCCACACGTCCTGCCCCGGGGGATAGATACCATTGTGGACATGCGGTCCAGCGAGCAGCTCCAGCGCAGGTTACCCGCCAAATGGCGGGGCAGGGGGTTCCAGCCCGCCTGCTGTGCTGGACTTTCTCGTCCAATGGTTCCTGCAGTCGGAAGAACTGCAGGTATAAGCACGAGTGTCCCACATGTTCTGGTCCCCATGCAGCCTCTGCTTGTCCCAAGCCTGGGGGGGTGCGAGGCAGAGGGAGGGGTGGACAGTGGGCTGGCAAGCCTGCCACGGATGGAACTAGTTCTCCGAAAGGCCCCCTCCCCAATTAAGGTGGACATGCTGGAGTGCTGGCTCGCATCGTACCCAAGGGGAGAGGACAGGGAGTATCTCATCCAAGGTTTTAAGCAGGGATTTCGTATCCCTTTTATGGGTGATAGATCCCCTCAGGATGCTCCCAACCTTTTATCCCTCAGAGGAAGGGAGGAGGTAGCCGAGGCCAGCATTAAAAAGGAGTTAGACGCGGGCAGGGTCGCCGGACCTTTTCCCGCACCCCCTTTTCCCAACCTTAAGGTTTCACCATTGGGTTTGGTTCCTAAAAAGTCCCTAGGTGAGTTTCGCCTTATTCATCATTTGTCCTACCCAGCCGGCCGATCGGTCAACGATGCGATACCTGATGACCTTTGTTCGGTCAGGTATACATCGTTCGACCATGCGCTGCGCATGGTGCGCTCGTGTGGCCCGGGTGCCTTGCTGGCCAAGTGCGACATTAAGTCAGCTTTTCGCCTCTTGCCGGTGCACCCGGGCGACTTTGAATTGCTGGGTTTTAAGTTTAGAGGGGAGTATTATTTTGATAAGGCCATGCCTTTTGGCTGCTCCATATCATGCTCGGCTTTCGAGCGTTTTAGTACCTTCCTAGAGTGGGCTTTCGTCCGCAGGTCAGGGTCCCGGTCTGTAGCCCATTACCTGGATGACTTTTTATTCGGGGGTGAACGGGGCTGGGACACGTGTGCACGTCTCCTCAATACATTTCAGACGCTAATGCAGGAACTGGGTGTCCCTTTAGCGCCCGAAAAGACCGGGGGCCCGTCGACCAAACTAGTATTCCTGGGGGTTGAGATTGATACAGTAGTACAGGCTTCTAGGTTACCGGGTGATAAGGTGTCCAGGATAGTGACCCTTATCTCGGAATTGCTGGCTAAGCGTAAGGCATCCCTGAGGGAACTGCAGGTGCTACATGGGCACCTCAATTTTGCCTGCAGGGTGGTCGCACCGGGCAGGGCTTTCGCCCGGCGCTTATGCGACGCCATGGCAGGGTTATCCAGGCCCCACCACAGAGTCAGGCTTACCCGGGGTATCAGGGCAGACATGTTTGTCTGGTTGCAATTCCTGAGGGAGTTTAATGGGGTCTCATTTTGGAGGTCTGACCTCCTGGCATCCCCCAATTTCCAGATCCAGTCTGATGCCTCAGGATCCCTGGGTTATGGGATGTACTTCAATGGGAAGTGGGCCTATGGTGGGTGGCCACCGGCATGGGCAGGCACAGGTCGCCTGCGGGATCTCACATACCTGGAATTTTTTCCCATTCTGGGGGCTTTGATGCTATGGGGCGAACAGTGGGCTAATTCGGTGGTGCGTTTCTGGTGCGACAATGCTGCCGTTGTGCACATTGTCAATGCACAGACTTCTAAATCGCCCAGGGTCATGGATCTAGTGCGCCATTTTGTGCTGCGCTGCCTGCGCCTCAACGTCTTGTTCAGGGCCAGGCATGTCCCAGGGGTTAATAACGATATTGCTGACGCTTTGTCCCGCCTGCAGATCTCCCGGTTCCGCGCCTTGGCCCCGGATGCGGAGGAATTTCCCTCGCCACTCCCGGACGAGATGTGGACTATTGGCAAGGAGAGGTGAACCGGGCGATTGGCCTGTCACTAGCGCCACGCGCGCGTAAGGCGTATCAACAAGCATTCAATTTGTATAGGGCTTTTGCTACTCGATTTCAATGGCCAGAGACCTGGCCCATCCCGGTGGACCATGTTCTGCGGTTCATGGTTCACCTGCATGCACAGGGCCTTGCACCTCGCACCATAGCATCCAAGCTCTCGGCGTTGGCTTTTATGGCCAAAGTAGGGGGTCATGTGGATACCACCTCTGACTTCCGTGTGAGACACGTTTTGGAGGGGTGGGTGCGCGAGCGCGGGCGTTGCCCGGATGACCGGCACCCTATTTCCCCAGGGGTTCTTACCCAGTTGGCCCGGGGCTGGCCAGGCCTCTGTTTTGATCATTATGAGGCAGCCCTTTTTCATGCAGCCACAACGGTGGCATTTTTTGGAGCGCTCCGCATCAGCGAACTCGTGATGCTGTCTAAGGCGGATGCAAGTGGTAGGGCACTGGAACTCGGAGATGTATATGTTGCCAAAGACTGGGCCCAGTTGAGGATTCGCTCCTCCAAAACAGATCAGCATGGCGTAGGCAGTGGAGTAAGACTGCTACGGTGTTCTTTGGCAGACATCTGTCCGGTTGGTGCCCTACAGGAATACCTGGCACTGCGTGGCTGGCACCACGGCCCATTTTTCTGTCACCAAGATGGGTCTCCCCTTACTAAATTTCAGTTTTGGAAGGTGACAGCCAGAGCCCTCACCAGGGTGGGACTACCAGGTGCCCGTTATGGCACACATTCGTTCCGTATTGGCGCAGCCTCTACAGCAGCTGCTTTTGGGTACTCTGGGGCTGACATACGTAGCATGGGGAGGTGGGGCTCACAATGTTTTCAGTTTTATGTGCGCCCACTCCCGCCATGAGTACCAATCCAGTCACCTTACCTTCCTTTTTCTCAATTTTCTTACAGACCCTGGGTGTCGTATTACACCGGTGACAGTATGGCTGGTGGGCCACAGCTATGTGCTCAGGGCAGCGCATTACGCTGCGGCGACAGAGTGGGGACCCCGACCGGGACTGGGTAACCACGCCAGTCTCTCATGGCACGGTAAGCCTGGGATGTTATGGCGGGAGCTGCGGCCTTTCCTTTTTTCTGGCCTGGGGGCTGACCCGCCTGACATTCTAATCATCCACTTGGGGGGCAATGATTTGGGCCAGGTCACCGGCTTATCGCTCAAGCATGCGATTTGCGAGGACCTCGCCTACTTGCATTATGTCTGGCCTGCCACAGCCCTGGTTTGGTCGGACATTGTTCCGCGCCACTCTTACAGAGGGGGCGTTAACCTCCTGGCCCTTGACCGAGCTAGGCGCGCGGTCAATAAGGCAGTGGCGCGGTTTCTCACCACCAGGGCTTGGGGACGGGTTAGTCATCACCCCGATATTAGTCTACAAAATTGTGACTTGTATGCAGGGGATGGGGCCCATCTGTCGCGAGGAGGTATGGACCTCCTGTTGGGTGACTGGCGAGCAGGCCTGTTGACCGAGCTGACGGTCTGGGGGGGGGGGCGTCAGGTCTTCTGTGAAGCCCCTCCGTGTGGCGGGTAGCACTGGTAAGGTAAACAGTATGACCCACAAGTATCCGGCAGGTTCGCAATTGACTGGACAACACTAGACAGGAATAAAGTAGTTAAACGTTGTCCGGTCAACGACGAATCAGGCGATGGGGTGATGATGATTGCTAACCAGCATGCATCACCCCTGTGATTTCACGGATACGCGTCAGAGGGTGGGGTCATGAGTTAGTTATTGACTACGGTCAACAATTTGTTTGTTGTTAACAAACAAATTGATACAATTTGATACATTGTAACCAATTGCCGTTGGCAATTTTGGGGTGGTACCTTACCAGTGTTACTTCGGCCTGCTTGCCTTAGGAATTATGATTGGTCGTTTTACCAATACAAATTTATAATTCGGACTAGGGCATTGAATCAATAAATGTGGCCCTTTGCTGTTATCCACTTTCAATGTTGTCTGTGTCCGTTATTGGGGGGGTGCGCCTGCAATGCAAGCGCGGCGCCAAAATGGCCGCCGCGCCCTTTGCGGGCCCCCCCCACAGGACAGAGAATCCGGGTAGTTAGGGGCGTGGCCAGCTCCCTTATAAAAGGGGTGGCCACGAGGCAGCCGCGCTGCCATTTTGCCTCAGCGACGGAGCGGAGAAGTTTTTTCCCCTCCACCCCCTCCCTAGTTAACAGTGTGATTATGGTCGCTTCGGGGCCGGGTGGGAATTTTTGGTTGGGACCCATATTGGCTTCGGGTCCTGGCTTTTTTGCCCATCCCACACTGTTGCTATGGTTTGATATAGGGGTCTTTCTTCGTTCCTACTGTTGACTTTGGTCACATGGGCGGGTAGCACTGGTAAGGTAAACAGTATGACCCACAAGTATCCGGCAGGTTCGCAATTGACTGGACAACACTAGACAGGAATAAAGTAGTTAAACGTTGTCCGGTCAACGACGAATCAGGCGATGGGGTGATGATGATTGCTAACCAGCATGCATCACCCCTGTGATTTCACGGATACGCGTCAGAGGGTGGGGTCATGAGTTAGTTATTGACTACGGTCAACAATTTGTTTGTTGTTAACAAACAAATTGATACAATTTGATACATTGTAACCAATTGCCGTTGGCAATTTTGGGGTGGTACCTTACCAGTGTTACTTCGGCCTGCTTGCCTTAGGAATTATGATTGGTCGTTTTACCAATACAAATTTATAATTCGGACTAGGGCATTGAATCAATAAATGTGGCCCTTTGCTGTTATCCACTTTCAATGTTGTCTGTGTCCGTTATTGGGGGGGTGCGCCTGCAAACCTTAGTGGGGTTTTTTCTATTATAATTTAATTTAATAGTCATATTTATATAATGCCATTTTATAGGCATGAACTTGCACTAATATTTGTATACCTGCCTGATGAAGAGATCTTTTGATTTTGAAAGCTTGTAATGTTTTCTTTTAGTGATCCAAAATAAAGGTATCACCTTCCTCTCACATCCTTTGCATTTTTATATGATTTTATAACCAATCCAAGAGCACATTTTCTTGGTAAGTCATTTATCACAATGAAGTTCGATTCAAACCCATCCTTTTCCCTAACAGATGTTAATCATTCATTCATTCCTCACGTCTCTTAATTGCTCAGGGCAAATAACAGCATTAGCTGAAAATCCACAGTATAGAAAGAAATGAAACTAAATCAACAATCTTTTTGGATCAGGTCTTTGCCAAATTATATTAGCTTGTGGCAGTGAGCTACAGAAAGAGGACATAAATGTGTATTGGGATCCAATCCTTAAGCACAAGGCCTAAATAAAAAGAAAGAAAGAAACATTGTGTGACATTCCTGACAGGTCTTTTAAGCTGTCGATTTCTGGTCACTCATCTGTGCACAAACACCCGTCAGAAGCATCAGTCTGAGTGTTTTTTCTAAAACAAAGCCAGCGTGATTTTCAATTACAGGCAGCCAAAACTTTTCCCCCCCAGATGACACTTTGCACAGCATGTTGTGATATTTGTTCTGCTGCACCCCTTGAAATATGGGAATGCGTGAGTTATTCCCAATAGAGAGTTAAAATTAATGTTTACTTTTGTAGACAAACATTTGTAGACAAACTGGAATTAGTCACTTCCCTTAGACCCGTGGTTCCCAACGTGGGGCACACGTCCAACAGAAGGGCAATTCGAGAATGAGTTATTAACTATGAATGGCCTTCCACGGGGATAGAAGTTCACTTTTTGAATAATAAGAATTATATGTCACAGGAGGGGGGTGTATCAGGATTTTAGAGATGCTTAGCTGGGGCATAGCCAAAAAAAGGTTGAGAACAGCCTTCATACCCATATATAGTGATCAGGAACACAATAGTATGGATGGTCTTGGTCTCCAATTAGAAAATCCCTACACTTGCTGATCTTTCCTAATTCATTCATTGCTGCTCTTCCGAGTCTCTGTCTATTCTTGGTTATTTGGCTTCATCTGATGTGAGGACTGAACTAAGGTATACAAATAGTTTCACTATTTCTAATTCTTTGTTGTCAACATTAATGTCATGTGTAATGTAAAAATGCATTACATTAAGAAAAACAATAACGGTCACATGTCATTTTATCATGCATTGACAGAGAAGATTATTTATTTCATTAGCTACTCCTCCTGGATGGATTTTTAAAGTTAAAGATGTAATGTGATTGTTATTTTTAGTCAGTTCGTGACTACACCTTCCCACACATATTCTTTCTGAAATATATGAATTTCTCCACCAGGGGGTAGCATCAGACAACTATTCAGTGATCCTGATAATTTTGGATGTGTGAGAATGTAAAATGTCCCTCCCCCCAAAAAAAATATGAGAGAGAGAGAGAGAAATCCTTATTTAGCCTCACTGGCTTAGACTGCCACACAGATCTTGAAGAGAAGAATTTTACTTTCTAAGTGTTCTCAGGGCCGGCATCAGAAATTTCTGGGCCCCATACTGAGCAATCCCATTGCCCCCCCAATACTATGGCCAGCAACGGCAGGGCCCCTGTCAGCTCCGGGCCCTATATGGCAGTACTGGTAGTACTGCTGCCCTGATGGAGGCCCTGAGTGTTCTACATATCTCTCCTTATTTATGTTGGTTGTGTTGGTGGCAGGCAGTAGTAGAATTGTGTGCAGTGCACTTAAAGAGAGTTGTGAGGGAGTGAATTGGGCTGCCAATGATGACCAAGCTAAACAACAGTCTGCCATGTAAAATTATGATAAATTGATGATAACGAATGGGATATTGTAAGGTAGTGTCTCCCTGCATAGATATGATGATAATGATAATGACCATGATTCTATTTCCCCTTTGTACTGTTTCTTCTTGATGAGCTGATGAAGGTAAGGATGGTGAGGTGATGATAATGAATGTGAAACTTAAAGTAATGTACTGTTAGTGTCTACTTAGGAAATAACATCACCAGCCTTATGCGTGTGGAATGGAGCCATAGGATTTCAGCCATTACACTTACTTTTTTCTGTAATGCAGTGTCAGATTTTAAAACCCAAAATTTCTCCCCCCCCCCAAAAAAAAATCAGGGATGGAATCTTACAAGTTACCACATGAAATTTATAAGTTGTTTCTGTAAACTCAGATACAGATAGAAGCCACATGGGTACACAACAATTATTCGTTTTGTGGAGGAGAAAAGCCAGTGCTGAAAATGAAGCAGATACGTGAAGATTTCTACAACAAACTAGATGCTTCTAAAGTACGAGTAAGAGAAATTGCCTGACACGCCAAATCAGAATAAATTCTGTCAGTAACATGCAGTGAAGTGGATGTGGCTATAAGAAATACAAAACCTGACAAATGCCCTGAGAAAGATGGCATAACAGCTGAGCATTTAAAAGTAGGAGCACTTGCTGAATGCTTTGCAAATTACTTGCGAACTGCTAGTTTGCCCCAAGTTTGGATGACATCTGAAACTGTGCAATTTATGAAGAAAGGAGATATGGAAGATCTGGGAAATTATCGTCCCATCACCCTCCTTTCTTAACTTTATAAATTGTTTACTAGAATTCTTCTGCAAAGAATATTCAAAGATGTAGAATTCAGCAGAAAACAAGAGGGCTTTAGAAGAGGCTATTCCACTCTTGACCACATCCATGCAGTCAAACAGGTACTAGAGAAAAGAACCGGACTGTGTAATGTGGTTGATGAATTATATGTGGCGGGCCATATCACCCACCTAAAAGATAATAGATGGGACCTATAGGCTAACAGATTGGATACCAAGTGACCACAAAAGACCACTAGGCAGACCCCAAAAATGATGGGATGAGCCAATGGTAAAGCTGTTTGGCCAGAGATGGAAACAGAAGGTTAAGGATATAATTTTTTGGAGTTCAGTTGATTTGCGCTAGAAACGATGACAAATCGATATTGGATTTTTGTTGTTGTTCAGTCGCACAGTCGGTTCCGACCCTTTGCGACCCTATGGACCATTGTTCTCCAGGCACCTCTGTCCTCCACCATCCCCCTCAGCACTCCCAGTTCTGTGCCCATTGTGTCTACAATACCATCTAGCCATCTCATCTTTGGCCTCCCCCTTCTTCTTTTGCCCTCCACCTTTCCCAACATCAGGGCCTTCTCAAGTGAGTCCTCCCTTCTCATTTGATGTCCAAAATACTTTAGCTTCGTCTTTACTATTAGCCCTTCCAATGAGCAGTCAGTGTTGATTTCTTCTAAGATTGACCTATTTGTTCTCCTCGCTGTCCAGGGTACTCTCAAAACTCTCCTCCAACACCACATTTCAAAGGCATCTATTCTTCTGCGTTCAGCTTTCCTAATTGTCCAGCTCTCACATCCGTACATTACCACTGGGAATACCGTTGCTTTGACTATTCTAATTTTTGTTTGCAATGTGATGTCTCTGCTTTTCACTATGTTCCCCAGGTTTCTCATGGCTTGTCTCCCAAGAATCAGTCGCCTTTTTATTTCATGGCTGCAATCCCCATCTGCCGTGATCTTTGATCCCAGGAAAGTAAAATCTATCACTGCTTCTACTTCTTCCCCATCTATTTTCCAGGAACTGATTGGGCCTGTTGCCATTACCTTGGTTTTCTTGATATTGAGTCTCAAACCAGCTTTTTCACTCTCCTCCTTCAGCCCAATCAAGAGGTTCTTTAGGTCTTCCTCACTTTCTGCCATTAGGGTGGTATCGTCTGCATATCTCAGATTGTTTATGTTTCTCCCAGCAATTTTAATCCCATATTGTGATTCCTCCATCCCTGCATTTCGCATTATGTGCTCTGTGTATAGATTGAATAAGCAGGGTGATAAAATGCAGCCTTGTCTTACTCCTTTTCCTATTCCAAACCACTCTGTCATTCCATGTTCTGTCCTAACTGTTGCTTCTTGGTTCATGTACAGATTTCTCAGGAGGCATATGATGTGCTCTGGTATTCCCATCTCTTTAATTACTTGCCACATCTTGTTGTGGTCCACACAGTCAAATGCCTTAGTGTAATCAATGAAACAAAAGTAAACTTGTTTCTGGTATTCCTTTGTTTTCTCCATGATCCAACGTATGTTGGCAATGTGGTCTCTAGTCCCCCTGTGTCTTCTGAAACCGGCCTGCACCTCTGGTAGTTCTCTCTCCACATGTTGCTGAAGTCTGTCCTGTATTATCTTGAGCATCACCTTGCTGGCGTGTGGGATGAGTGCAATTGTTCGGTAATTTGAGCATTCTTTGGCGTTGCCCTTTTTTGGGATTGGGACGTATACTGATCTTTTCCAATCCTGTGGCCACTGTTTTGTTTTCCAGATTTGCTGGCATATTGAGTGCAGTAATTTGACGCCATCATCTTTTAGCGCTTTGAAAAATTCGACTGGGCTACCATCATATCCACTAGCTTTGTTGTTTGCAGTGCTCTTTAGGGCCTTTATAACTTCGCTCTCCAGGATGTCTGGCTCGAGTTCAGTTTTTTCATCATTGTAGTTATCAGGAGTGTTGAGGTCCTTTTTGTAGAGTTCCTCTGTGTACTCTTTCCATCTTTTCTTTATCTCTTCTGCATCAGCTAGCTCTTTTCCGTCTTTGTCCCTTATCATGGTCATTTTTGCTTTAAATGTTCCCTTTATTTCCCCGATTTTTCTGAAGAGATCTCTAGTCCTGCCTCTTTTGTTGTTTTCCTCCATTTCTTTGCACTGTTCTTTTAGGTAGTTTTCCTTATCTCTCCTTGCTTTTCTTTGAAATTCTGTGTTCAGAAGGTTGTATTTTTTTCTTTCTCTTTTGACTTTTGCCTTCCTTCTTTCCTCTGCTATTTTAAGAGCCTCATCAGACAACCATTTTGCTTTCTTACGCTTTTTTTCTTTTGGTATGGTTTTCTTTGCTGCTTCCTGCATGATTTCCTTTATCTCTGTCCATAATTCTTCTGGCACTCTGTCTATTGCGTCCAGGCCATTATATCTGTTCATCACCTCCACCGTGTATTCTTTAGGGATGCTGTCTAGGTGATATCTGTCTGGTCTTCTTGTTTTCCCTATTTTCTTTAGTCTTAACCTGAATTTTGCGATCAGTAGGTTGTGATCTGATCCACAGTCTGCTCCAGGTCTTGTTTTTGCTGATTGTATGGAGGTTCTCCATCTTTGGCTGCAGAGTATGTAGTCAATTTGGTTTCGGTGTTGGCCATCTGGTGATGTCCATGTGTAAAGTCGCCTCTTGTGTTGCTGGAAGAGAGTGTTTGCTATGACCAGTGCGTTCTCTTGGCAGAACTCTATCAATCTTTGCCCTGCTTCGTTCTGTACTCCAAGACCAAACTTGCCTGTTATTCCCTCCACTTTTTGATTTCCTACTTTGGCATTCCAGTCTCCTAATATAATTTGGACATCATTTCTTGGTGTCTGTTCTATGAGGTGTTCTAGGTCCTCATAGAACTGGTCCACTGTGGCTTCATCTGCACTAGTGGTTGGTGCATAGACTTGGATTACGGTGATATTGAAAGGTTTGCCTTGAATTCTGACTGACATCATTCTGTCATTTTTGAGGTTATATCCCATTACTGCTTTTCTTACTCTCTTATTGACAATTATGGCTACTCCATGCCTTCTAAGGTTTTCTTGTCCACAATAGTAGATATGATGGTTTCCAGAGCTGAATTCACCCATCCCTGTCCATTTTAGCTCACTGATGCCCAAGATGTCAATGCTTATTCTTTCCATCTCATTTTTTACCACTTCCAGTTTACCTTGGTTCATTGATCTCACATTCCATGTCCCTATGCAGTATTGCTCCTTACAACATTGCATTCCTCCTCCCTCCTTCCTGTCCCTCCCCTTTCTCCCCTCTGAGGTGTTAAGCATCCTGTATCACCTAGCCTGTCCTTTTGTTTTGCCTTTTGTTTTGGTCCATAGGGTTCTCTTGGCAAGATTTATGGCGTGGTTGCCGGTGTCTGCGCCATTTTTCTCTCCTCATACATTTTATCACAGTTTTTAAAAGTTTAAAAACATTTAAGACAACATATTATCATGCATATTATCACACTTTAAAGCACAGTCTCTATGTCAGTTGCTATATTAAGTCATTTTAAAGTCTTTATGTGAGTTACTATATTAAGTCATCAACATTTTTGCATATTTAACTACTTATCCTTTGTATGGGGCTCTGAGTCTCACCCCCTGGTTTAACTCCTTTGCCTTCTTCCCTTCTGCCAATTGGACCTCTCCTTCGGCGCTTGGTTGTTTTCAGGGCTTGGAAAAGGCTCTCGTCGGGGCGGCTGGCTGGCCTCTCCCCGCCCGGCTGGTCTTCCTCCTCCCTTGCCGGCCCGGCTGGAGATGGTGGGGACCGGCTCGGAAGGGCTCGCGTTGGGGCGGCTGGCTGGCCTCTCCCCGCCCGGCTGGTCTTCCTCCTCCCTTGCCGGCCCGGCTTGAGATGGTGGGGACCGGCTCGGAAGGGCTCGCGTTGGGGCGGCTGGCTGGCCTCTCCCCGCCCGGCTGGTCTTCCTCCTCCCTTGCCGGCCCGGCTGGAGATGGTGGGGACCGGCTCGGAAGGGCTCGCGTTGGGGCGGCTGGCTGGCCTCTCCCCACCCGGCTGGTCTTCCTCCTCCCTTGCCGGCCCGGCTGGAGATGGTGGGGACCGGCTCGGAAGGGCTCGCGTTTGGGGCGGCTGGCTGGCCTCTCCCCGCCCGGCTGGTCTTCCTCCTCCCTTGCCGGCCCGGCTGGAGATGGTGGGGACCGGCTCGGAAGGGCTCGCGTTGGGGCGGCTGGCTGGCCTCTCCCCGCCCGGCTGGTCTTCCTCCTCCCTCACCGGCCCGGCTGGAGATGGTGGGGACCGGCTCGGAAGGGCTCGCTTTGGGGCGGCTGGCTGGCCTCTCCCCGCCCGGCTGGTCTTCCTCCTCCCTCACCGGCCCGGCTGGAGATGGTGGGGACCGGCTCGGAAGGGCTCTCGTCGGGGCGGCTGGCTGGCCTCTCCCCGCCCGGCTGGTCTTCCTCCTCCCTTGCCGGCCCGGCTGGAGATGGTGGGGACCGGCTCGGAAGGGCTCGCGTTGGGGCGGCTGGCTGGCCTCTCCCCGCCCGATATTGGATATTGGATTGGAAATGCTAGTGCTGTAGATATAAAGTTGAACAGCTATAAAACTGGAATATAGATGGTTGGATAGCTCAGTGGTTTAGGTATCTGGCTGTAGAGTCAGATGTTGGGAGTTCAATTCGCCACTATGCCTCTTGTGGGAAGAGTCAGCCTGTGTAGTAATGAGCAAACTGCAGAGTCTCAGGAAGCCCCCAGAAGAAGGGAACGGTGGTGGTTTTCAGACATTAAAGACTTCCCCCTCTTTCTGCCCTTGGGTTATTCACTGAGGGTTGAATTATGATGTTTTGCTTTTTGGCATGAGGTTGTCCTTAATGAGCCCTCAGTGTTCATCTAGGTCAGTGATTCCTAACATAGGACCCATGCCTCACAGGGGACTTCAATTCCCTGAAACCTAAGTCAGTACATTGGTTGATCAGTGCTATGTGGAGTTGACTTAGGCTCCTGGGAATTGAAGTTCAAAAACCAAAGGTTGGGAAACACTGCTTTAGGTCTTCCAAACATGATGTACAGCTGTGTTGTTCCTATGCTCAATCTCTGCACTATCTAGGCTAGGGGCTCCCATCCCTGTCCTGCAGCGCCATTCCATCCAGCCCATCACCACCGCTCCTGCACCCAAGAGTGGAAGCAGACGTGTTTGGGAGAGGAAGTGGATGTGTTTATATCAGCTGTAAAATGCACCAGTGCATGTATAAACATGCCCACGGCTGTTGTAAATGTGGAAATGGGTGCATTTACGACAGTCATAAATGTGCCTGCTTCTGCTTACGAGGGGCGTGGTCAGGCCCGCAACATAAAAAGGTTGGTTACCGCTGGCCTAGGGCCTCAGTAATTGTTGTGTACTGAATGTAGTGTGTTGAATGTATTTGTAACCACACGAATGGGTACAGGTAACACTGTAACCTTCTGTATGAGGACGCGAGCTAGTGGCCACCAGGGGCAATAGCGAGCGCCCAGCTCACATGGTTCACATTACTCAAATGCCTTCAGCCGCGCGGGAAAGATTCCCGCGCTCACCTCACCTGGACAAGAAAGGCGTGACCAAGGATGACGTCACTTGGACAGCAGCCAATGCCTGTCGAAGAGCCAGATTCAATTAGATAGCCACCGTATAAAAAGAGCTGTTTGTCCGCCATTACCACATGTTCGTGCTGTACTCCATGCAATAAAGATGTGTTAGGCTAGCTTACAGCCGTTTCCATTGTCTTGATTCCCAAACACTAAATTGGCGACGAAGGTGGGATTGATGGATTCCCACGGGGACAAGACAACAGCTCAGAAGCCAGTTTTCGACGTGACCCATCCCGAGCGATGGGACTGGTTTGAAATGCATTTTAAGAGTACGGTGGCGTATGCGGGCATCACCGACGCTGGGAAGAAGAAGGGTCTTCTCATCACGATGCTCGGTTTTCACGCCGTGCAAGCGCTGATGGATCTGGTGGCACCACGAGAGGTGGACCAGGTTTCGGTGACGGAAATACTGGCGGTTCTGCGGAACCACTTCAAGCCCAAGGTGTCCTTCTTCTCCGCCAGGGCAACCTTCCTGAGGAGGGACCAAAAGCCGGGTGAGTCAGTATCCGAGTACGCAGCGGCCCTCCGCGTCTTGGCAACCCCATGCGAATGGCGGGAAATTCTAGACGTGGCCCTAAGGGACAGAATGCTCTGCGGGATGAGAGATGGGGAGACCCAGAGGAAGCTCATGAACCGAGGCTACGACCTCACTTTTAAAGAGGTACTACAAGAGGCCCTAGCAGCTGAATCCACGTGGGCCGGGTACAAGCTTCTCAAGGCAAAGCCCCCACCAGTCGAGGCAGCTGCATCCGCCGTCGAGGCGGCCTGGAGAGCGACCCCTGCCCCACGCTCGCCCACATCTTCAGAGGCTTCTGCCACCCCAGGCTCCAGTGAAGATGAGGGGGTCCGGAAGGTCAGGAAAGGGCTGAGCGAGAAGAAGGGGAAGGGGGGGCGGCGCTGCGATGGGTGCGGAGCGTCCCACGAGAGGAGCAAGTGTCCATTCCGGAAAGCTGAGTGCCACAACTGTGGGCGGAAGGGCCACATCGCCAGGGTCTGCAAGCAACGCCGGGAAGAGAGTAAGAGCTCCACGAGCAGCCGGGATGGCGTCGGCAGGGTCTGCGATGGCGGCGACAACCCAGAGGGGAACCACGTGTGCCTGCGAGTGCACGCGGAAGACGACGTGGCCGTGGGGGGAGCTGCGGGCCACCCCTTCTGTACCCAGGATCTCACAAGGGCTAACATTTTATCCTTCGCCGTTTCGGCAGCAATTTCCTTGGGCAAAATGGGGGGTGCCTCTAGGGCAACCACGTTTTTATGCTGAGGTACTGTTGCAAGGGGTCCCTGTTAAGATGGAGATAGACTCGTGGTCTGTTTATTCCCTCATTTCTCATAAGGAATTTTTGCGGATTCCCCCCCAGGAGCGACCCAAACTCAAGGAGTTGGGGCCGAACTTAAGAGATGTGCAGGGAAAATTAATTCCAGTATTGGGGATTGGGGACTTCGAGACACGGTACAAGGGACTCCGAAGGAAACTTCCCCTGGTAGTTCTAAGAGAAGGGGGGTGTAATCTCTTGGGGACTCAATGGTTCAAACCCCTGGACATCTTCATAGGCGGCGTCCATGCCATCGGGGGGAATGAGATTCAGGCAGTGTGCGACGCACACGCAGAGGTATTCAAGAAGGGACTCGGGAAGTACAAGGGGCCCCCAGTTTCCTTCGACCTGGACCCGGAGGTCCGCCCAATGAGACTAAAGCCACGTCGGGTTCCATTCGCCCTAAAGGACAAAATTGAGGCGGAACTGGACAAATTAGTGGGGCAAGGGATTTTAGTGCCGGTGGACTCTGCAGAGTGGGAGACTCCTATTGTTACAGTATTGAAAGCAAATGGGGAGGTGCGAATTTGCGCTGACTACAAGTGTACAATTAACAAGGCGATCCGCCCTAATGCCTATCCGGTGCCGGTAGTTAGCCATCTGCTGGCTACTTTACATGGGGGAAAAGTCTTTGCTAAACTAGATCTGGCGCAGGCGTACCAGCAGCTTCCAGTAACCCCAGCCACAGCTGCTGCGCAGACCATTGTAACTCACAAGGGGGCATTCAAGGTGACGCGCCTACAGTTTGGCGTGAACTCGGCGCCGGGGTTATTTCAGTCTCTTGTGGAATGTTTGTTGAAGAAATTACCGGGGGTCTTGCCATTTTTCGATGACATATTGATATCTGGGGAGAGCGAAGCAGAACTGGCCCAGAGACTAGATAAGGTTCCTACAGCCTTCGAATCCGCGGGGTTGAGGTTGCGGAGGGACAAATGTGTGTTTCTGGCCAGGGAGGTGGAGTTTCTGGGGTTCCGTATAACTTCTGAGGGGGTGAAACCCACTGAGTCCAAAGTCTCAGCCATTCAAAACGCTCCTCGCCCCACCGCGAAACCGGAGCTGCAGTCTTTCCTGGGGCTGCTGAATTTTTACCATTCCTTCCTGCCCAGGAAAGCAACGATTGCAGAGCCCCTGCATGGGCTGCTGAAGAAGGATGCGGTTTGGCGGTGGGGGGAGAAGCAGGAGCGGGCTTTCAGGGAACTCAAGCAACTCCTCTCCTCGGAGGCTATTCTAACCCATTTCGACCCAAAGAAGCCGGTAGCCTTGGTCTGCGACGCCTCACCAGTGGGGGTGGGGGCGGTCCTGTGCCACGTGCTAGAGGGGGGGCGAGAAGCCCCAGTTGCATTCTACTCGAGATCATTGTCCAAGGCAGAACGAAATTACGCCCAAACAGATAGGGAGGCTTTTGCCATTGTTGCGGGCACAAAGAAGTTCCATGATTTTCTGTATGGTCGCCCATTCACCATTGTCACCGATCACAAGCCGCTGTTGGGTATCTTCACCTCAGACAAGCCCACTCCACAGATCCTCTCCCCCAGGATGCTTAGGTGGGCGATTTTTCTGAATGCATACAGGGGGGCGTTAGAGTACCGTCCCGGGAAAGAGATAAGCCACGCGGACGCCCTTTCAAGGTCTCCTCTGCCCCACCTGGGGGACCCAAAGTGTGAGGTAGAACAGGATAGCCAAGTCCTCCTCATTGAAGCCCTAGATGCACCCCCCATTTTGCCCAAGGAAATTGCTGCCGAAACGGCCAAGGATAAAACGTTAGCCCTTGTGAGATCCTGGGTACAGAAGGGGTGGCCCGCAGCTCCCCCCGCAGACGAGTTTGCGGCATTTTTCAGGAAGAGGGTTGAGTTGTCCGCAGAAAGGGGGTGTCTGTTGTGGGGGGAGAGGGTGGTGGTCCCACAGGCATTAAGAGCAAGGGTGCTACGGCTTTTACATGTCAGCCACCCAGGGATTGTGCGCTCTAAGGCGCTGGCCAGGAGCTACTTCTGGTGGCCTCAGCTAGACGCGGACATTGAACACATGGTGAATACCTGCGAAAGTTGCCAGAGCTCTCGACCTGAGGAGTCCCGCCTCCCACACAGGGAATGGGACACAGCTAGGGGGCCGTGGTCCCGACTCCACATAGACTTCGCAGGGCCATTCAGGGGTTCATTCTTTCTGCTTGTGGTGGACACATACTCCAAGTGGTTAGAGGTAATTCCAATGCGCAACACCTCATCAGCTGGGACCATAAAACAACTGCGCAAACTGATATGCACCTTCGGGATACCTGACGTCATTATTAGTGACAATGCGAGTTGCTTCACGTCAGCCGAGTTCCAGGCGTTCTTAGAGTCCAACGCCATTCGGCACATTACCTCAGCCCCTTTTCACCCTGCAACAAATGGCCAGGCGGAACATCTGGTATGCACAATGAAGGAAGGGCTGCGGCGCATGGGTCCCGGGGATCTGGACCGGCAGCTCTGCCAGTTTCTGTTGGCATACCGGGTGACGCCATTGGCGTCGGGATTCTCCCCCGCGGAACGCCTCATGAAAAGGAAGTTACACTCATTATTGACTAGATTGGATCCCACCAGGGTCGAGGATAGAGGAAGGAACATTGAGCACAGCCCCACCAAAAACTTCCAAACAGGAGAGCCTGTTCATTGTAGAAACTACGCCACCACAGGGCCAGCATGGGTGCCGGGGGTAGTCATTAATCAGACAGGACCAGTCTCATACTGTGTCGAGACCAACACGGGTCTCCTCTGGAGGAGGCATGCTGACCAACTTAGGCACCGAGTGATTGGGGGGCCGGACAGAGGGGCTCAGCAGCAAAATTCAGCGTTAGGGTCCTCCTCCACCCGTTTATCCCAAGGGGGAGAAAACGAAGGGCAACAGTCCCAAACAAGGGGGGGGGAACAGAGGTTCAAACTCGTATCCTTTTCATACGCCAGTTTTATCCAGTCCTTTGAAAGAGAGGAACGAGTTCGCCCCTGTAGTTCTACCCAGTCCCTCGAAGGAGGGGAATGAGTTTGCCACTGTTGCCCCTGAATTAGATTTTGAGTTACCAAACCGGGGGGGGGGGGTTTCGGAGTGTTCCCCCACCTGTCCAAGCGAAGAGCGGGGTTTTTCTTTAGCCCCTAGTGCCCCCGGTTTGTCCACATCCACGTCGGGAACCCTTCCTCCCCCTTCTCCTGGCCATCCCAAGGCGGCAAGCCCGCGGCGAGTCACTTAACGAGTCATCCTCTCCAATTGCAGGACAAGAACCAGGAGGACACAGATGAGGGGGCATGGCCGAGTCAAGCATAACGGCCGCACGGCCAAAACGCACATGCAGGAAACCAGTTTGGTTAAGGGACTTTGTCCCATCTTAGGGGGGAGGGATGTTGTGTACTGAATGTAGTGTGTTGAATGTATTTGTAACCACATGAATGGGTACAGGTAACACTGTAACCTTCTGTATGAGGACGCGAGCTAGTGGCCACCGGGGGCAATAGCGAGCGCCCAGCTCACATGGTTCACATTACTCAAATGCCTTCAGCCGCGCGGGAAAGATTCCCGCGCTCACCTCACCTGGACAAGAAAGGCGTGACCAAGGATGATGTCACTTGGACAGCAGCCAATGCCTGTCGAAGAGCCAGATTCAATTAGATAGCCACCGTATAAAAAGAGCTGTTTGTCCGCCATTACCACATGTTCGTGCTGTACTCCATGCAATAAAGATGTGTTAGGCTAGCTTACAGCCGTTTCCATTGTCTTGATTCCCAAACACTAAAGTAATAATGGCAACCTCTGAGTGATCTGTAAGAGAGGATTTTCTAGCTCTATACGATGTTTGCCTTCCTGGCTCATTGTCAAAAATGGTGTCTCTGAAGTTGGATATGGGGGGCGGGCAAGGCTTCCAATCATACCAATCTTACAGCTAAGATGCTTTGTGATTTGGGTCATAGTACATATGCACAGACTAAATCTGCACATTGGAGGAGTTTCCCCCTCCGTGTTTGTAAATTCATGCACTGCATTTACACTGTGAAGGTTGTGCTGTTGTGAAAACAAATGCTTGTAGCCTGTTCTAGCCGTTTTTATCCACTACTAAATAAAAACATTGGGGTTGGGGGAAGTGGAGATAAAGTGTATTTGGTAAAACTAGGGAAAGTGTATATTCATTGGTTATGAATTAAAGGAGTTGAACAGGAATACTGTATCTGTAAATGTTCTTGGAGGATCAGATTGAAAAGTTCTCAGATTCATCTTTTTGACAGCAGAACTACAGCTGATGTATTGCCACAAGAACTAATAATTAGAATTTCCCCTAAGACCTTTGGAAGGGCTAAAGTGGACAGCCCTAACCTTTATAGCTAACGCTGTTATTGTTTAAAGTATGTTATGTAAAGAGAGAAAGAGAGAGAAAAATAGATCCCCCCCTCTCGTTCTTTCTTTCTTTCTAAATAGTATTATTCTGCTCTGAGGGAATTAGGGAGAGAGCAAAATATGACCAGGATCACTTTTCTGCTTCTAGCAATCATACTGCCTGAAAAATGTGAATGGATCTGCTGAAACACAGCAGCTGAGGAAAATCTATGAACTCTGGGCTGATTTGTATTTGCTTTTATGTCATGTGGTCAATGGGGAAAATGTGAATCAGACCAGCCTAACCCCACATTTTATGTCAATGTAACCACACCCACAGTCCACTGATGATCTGAAATAGGGATGGTATGCAGACAGTTTTATGTGGCTGTTCTGGTTATTCAGATCAGAGCTGGGCCATTTTGTTACCTGAAGTAGAGAAGTAATTGGTTCCTTAAATCACCCATGCCACAGATCATAGCATCTAAAGTTGGCCAAGTTATCTTGGCACATGAATCAGAGCATCCCACAAGCATCCTCCCCACCACATGCTTGTCAGTACTATAAATAACTAAATAACAATGATATATAATATGATCAGCCAGTTCCCGACAATACAAAACTGTTCATCTATGTGGATGACACAGCAATATCTGTACAAGGGTCAAGCTTTGATGAGGTAGCTGGAAAACTTAGTGCAACACTTGAAGAATTAGGACAGTATTGCAACATCAACCACTTGAAACCTAATCCAAGCAAGACTCAAGTGCATGCTTTCCACCTTTGAAACCAAGAGGCAAGGGTTAAGTTGAATGTTATGTGGCAAGGGAATCAATTACAGCACTGTTCAACACCAAAATACCTTGGTGTGACTGGATACTCTCTTTTAAGCAGTACTGCCTGAACACCAAAGCTTGTCTTGTCTTTTGTTTTGTTTTGTTTACTCTCTGATATGCCAAAGTTAGTACAAGGAACAACATCATCAAGAAACTCACAAGCTATAAATGGGCAACTCAACCATCCACAATGCACACATCAGCTTTGGCTCTAAGCGTTTCTGAGCAGAGTATGCTACTCCAGTATGGAACATATCTACACATGCAAAAGAAGTTGACATTGCTGTTAATGAAGCCATTGCTCCACCTAAGATCAGGAAAGAAGTAGCAGCAGATGCTGAGAGAACTAAGCAAGAGAATGACCCTCAACACCCTTTGAACGGATATGAGCCTCAAGTCAGATCTAAGAAGAGCTTTATGGCAAGAACAAACATTCTTGAGGGTACACAAGAGCAAAAACAAATTAGAAGGTGGAGGAAAGAGCTCTCTGGGCAAGGAAAATCATTAAAGGTGGATTTAGTTGAAGATCTCAATCTCCCCTATGGGAGAGACCCTGAATAGGTTGAAGGTTGGTGTCCCTAAATGGAAGACCAACATGCTCAAGTGGGGACTGCTGGTGGACAAGAACACATGGTGTGAATGTGGAGAGACACATAATCCGGCCCATTTGCTGGTCTGCAGATTGCTGCCAGGGAATGCACTGATGAGGACTTGCATTTGGGCAACAACAAAGTGAAGAAAGTGGCTTCATTTTGGCAGTCCAGGGTCCAGTCAGGACATGAAAGAGAGAATTGGTTATTCTACCTAATGATAGGGCTAGCTCTGAAGAAAGTAATCTATTAACTTCTTACATTAGTACTAAAGGACACAGCCATTCATTTTGGAAGATTTAAAGTGACATCTGAGCAGGGAATTATGAGATATTCATTTTGTATTCACCTTCTGTCTTCCCTCATCCCCAGAAGCTTTAGCCTCATGTGAGTAGTTGTTGAGAAAATGAACACACTAACAGTTTATCTAAGGAAAATGATTAAATATGGAGGGCATAAGTCATATGAAGAGTGCCATGTAACTTTCTCTTGGATTTGCAACCATTCTTCTTAGCCCTGTTTCCATGGAAATAATTTATAATGCCTTCAGGAAATGCACAATATGGATATACGGAACTACAGTGCATTCTCAGCTATTCATCTCAAAGCTGACAGCAACAAATGGGGAATGCCTTTGAATAGAGGTGGCTTGAGTGGATGGGAGGGAACTGGGTGAAAGATAATATAAAGAAGCAAAACTGGTTAATGAGATTAATTTATAAGGGAGAAAAAAATCAGTGTAATTTCTCCAGTTAACACCTATTTAACCTACACCTGTGTGCAAATGGTTTCTTAGCATTCTCCATTCAGCTTGTGGGTACGGAAGTCATTGAATAATGATGGTATTTAAGGTGGATCATTGGAGGCGTCTTCCATACTCCATTTCTTGTGTGCAAGTGTGGGTGTCTTCGCCATCGGCCTTGAGAGGCTTTCTTTTTTCTCCTCAGTTTGATCATTGTTGTTGCCACTGTAGTAGTGGGAGAGACCATTGTCTTGGTTGTCTTGGTGCCATTTTTGCATTTACCACAACACAAGTGGAATGGAATTAATAAAACTTGTCAGAAAACACTGTTGACTGAAGTGCTTCCAGTCAGTCTTACTTTATTTCAAATGTATTCCATTGCTTCCCCTGTCCATAGCTGTCAAGTATCCCTTATTGGCTTGGAAAACCCCTTATTTTACCCTCTTTCCTGCCGTCGTCCCTTATTAATTAGACTGCAATGCCCTATTGCCACCATTGGAAGGCAGCACATGATAAGCATAGCTGTCAAGTATCCCGTATTTGCCAGGAAATTTCCCTTATTTCCAAATCCAAAACTTGACAGGTATGCCCCTGTCCATGTCAGCTTAAATGAATACTCTTGGCCCTCAATGGGCTGGGTCTTGAGGAGAAGAAAAATGTTTCCTCTTGAGTTTGTACATCTGAATGCTTGAGGTTTCTCATCAGCCTGGTGATCATTAGTTTTGTTTTTGGATATTCTAAATTTGTCAGTTTTCTCCAACAATGTCATCATCACTGTAGTCAAAATACATATAACATGAAATTCCAGTCTCTGAGGCCAAGATTCAAATGCGAGTTAAGGAAAGGAGAATAGGTTGATCCATGGAGCAGGATGGCCCCAACCATTAGAAGAAACTGAAGTAACAAGTACTGTAATAGCAAGTGGGCAGTGGCAGTAAAGTATTGCAAGACAGAGCTTTGTATGTCACATCTCCAGCCCTGTGTTATTTAATGACTAATAGTACCCTTAAGTATAGAAGACTGGTGTCATCTTGTCATCTCTTTCAAACTAAGGCTTGGTCATCAGGCTGACTGACTTCCTTACGTATAACAAGGAGGGTTCCTTCTTGACCTTCTGTCCCAGCAGCAAAATCTTTTGGATTTATCTTTCTGTGCAGTGTTACCTATCAACAAGGGAGCCTAAGGGGATTGGGTTCCCTTGTCCAGATATGTTTGCTAGATAAGATTCAGAAATAGCAAGAGAGGAGTTGAGAATTAGGGTCTGGGTGTCTGAGTGGTAGACATGGAGGTGACAAGGAGACCCCAAAACAACTGGAGAGTCAAGCGCCTTATATATCAGCCATTAAAGGCTGGGCGTAATAAGGTAATTAGCTGAGCCTTGTTACACAGCACGTCATCAAGCTCATTCTTTGCCTCAAGCTTGGCAGGTGTGAATTGATGCCACCTCTTTCCATACATAGGACCTTTTGCACTTTGTGACATCAGGTCTCTCACTTCTACAGTTCTGCCTGCTGTTAACATGACCTAAAAGACTTTTTGCTCCACAGAATATAAGAGGATAGATATATCTATATACACATGTACACACGTGCCATTGGTGTTTAGTTAAGTCTTCCTGTCCCCTAGCTGCTTGTCTTGCTTCACCTTTGACTCCTTGTTAAAAAAATAATCTGTCAGCAGAGATACCTATATTACTACCCGCATGTTGTGAAATGAAGAATGTGAACCCCAAATATCCTCACACGGGCAGTGATTTTTGACAGCTTGCTATGTTTCATGGCACAGACACTCCGTTCTCTCTCTTTGACATGCTCTCTTGTCTGTGGTTATTTCCCAAGAAGCAAATGTTTTTCTGAAACCTTTCCTCCCCTTTTATTTAGAAGTTTTGTAGGGTTTCATGAAAGAAAATAGCTTGACTGGGGTCTGTTTCATCTGTACATCACAGCTTGCAAAGTCTGGCGGCAGCAGGGACATCTAACTGCAGACAACAGATGATTAAAAGCAAGGTTAATCTTCAGTTGTGATATTAAATATTTACTTGAATACTATTAATATTAATATTTCTGATGTTTTATGCCTGCTATTGGGCTTAGCTCTTTTTTTTTGAGATGATAGTCTACACTACATGAGCTCTTTGTTATGAAAAATGTAAATGTGGGGTGAATAAAAGGCATTGCCCATAAATGTTTAATCACTAGACCAGTCTAAATGCACGCATTTCTAAATACAAATCTATGGTGTATTCCTGGATACAATCTAAAAACATTCATTGGAGCCTCATTGATTTTAATGGGATGGAGCTATATAGATGCATTTAACCCAGAGTTGGTCCTATCATTAGGCAAAGTGAAGCAACTGCCCTGGACAACAGATTTGGGTTACTTTAAAGAGTTTAGGCTGGGTGTTAAATTTTCAGAATGATGCATCTCCCAATGCACTACCCTGGACAAAATCTCAGTACACTGAGATTATTATTTTATGTTTACTGCTAGGGATAGGGAGAGAGGTACCTTTTCCCCCTAAGGTGTTAAAATAATGCAAGCGCGGCGCCAAAATGGCGGCCGCACTCTTTGCGCCCCCCCCCACCGGACGAAGGCATCCGGGTAGTTAGGGGGCGTGGCCAGCACCCTTATATAAGGGGCGGTCACGAGGCAGCCGAGCTGCCATTTTGCGAAGCGACGGAGCGGAGAAGTTATTCCCTCTTACCTCCGTCGCTCTTGCCTTTCATCGGGAAGCTTCTGGCTGCTAATTTTCTTGACTTTTCCGGCTTCCCATCGTTTAGCTGCTATGCCCTCTAAGAAGAAGGCGACTGCGAACGCGGCTCGTTCTGCACAGAGGTGCCAGCCGGGTCGGAGGACCGCGGCTGCGCCTCCCCAGCAGCCTCCTTTGCCTGAGCCCACCGGGACCGGTGGGATGGGGTTAATTGCCCCTTGGCCCGAGGCAGGGTGTCCGCGTACCGGCCCAGCAGGGGCCGCGGCCCCCGGCCCGCAAGCAGTGGCCACTGCCTCTGGCATGGCCCATTCTGCGGGGCCTTCTTCCATGGGTGCGCAGCTTCCTGCGGGGGGTTTCAGCCATGGGGGGTGGCTGGGTTCCCTCCCCTGGCAGGGTACCCCCCCGGCCCTGCAGGGGCCGGGCCTGGGGTCGTGGCCGTATATGGGCCCCGAGGTCCAGAGACCTGGACCGGCGCCTGCAGCCAGTGAGCCGGCCGGCCCTTTGCCCCCACTTGGCTTAGGGGGCTACGTTAATGTTGAGGCCCTTCTGGCCCACGTTGCAGCCCTCGAGGCATCCCTCGTGAGGGTTAACCACCCGGGGGTGCCTTTTGGGGTGCAGGTTGATCCTTTGTCTGCCGGTCAGCGGCAGGCGGCAGGACGGGTCGAGCTGCCCGAAGCGCATGGGCCGGCTTCGACCACTGCCTCGCAGCTCCCCACTCAACAGGCTGATGCTGGTCAGGCCCCGTCGACGAGCTCAATTGCGGTCGTGAGCTCTGATGCCCCCAGCGGGCCGGAACCCCCGGTGGGGGCGGCCCGTGGGGGTGCAGCATGTGAGTATGCGGTTCAATCTAGTGCACCCACACACCTAACCACGTTGGGGGGGGCATTCCAGTGGCCGTGGCCTCGCACGGGTGGTGCGACGGTTCAGTCGCCGACGTCCCACCCGGTGACTTCACCTCTCACCCAGGGCCCCGTTTTGGGCGGTACCTCTTACTCAGTCGGGAATGTGTTAGGGGTGGCCGGGTTGGTCCAGGCTCCTTTCCAGATCCCCGTGGTTCCCACCGTGCCAGTGTCGGCATTGCCGACAGCGGGGTATTCCTTGCCCCTGGGGGACCATTTGGCCCAGGCCACCAAAGAGAAGATCTGGCGTGGGGAGTATGTGGACATCTTCTCCCTTCTTAACAGAGAGCCCACCAAAGAGGAGAGGGAGGGGCAGGATGAGAAGGATAAGGAACAGGCACGTCGTCGTAAGCCGCCACGTACGTGGGCCAACTGGTTGCCGGCGTACCTCATATACATGGCGGTCTACCTCAGGGCCCGGCCGGATTTGGCAATTCCGATGGTCCAGTATTTGGACAACATTTACCGGGTGATGGTCGACTTCCCAGGCCCGTCGTGGTTGGCTTACGACGAGGAATTCCGTATGCGGATTCCCCTGCACCCTGAGATGAGGTGGGACGAGCCCTGCCAGAAGCTGTGGCTTCTGTACATGACTCCCACGCGGCCCTGCGCCTGGGGAAAGATACCATTGTGGACATGCGGTCCAGCGAGCGGCCCCAGCACAGACACCCCGCCAGGTGGCGGGGCAGGGGGTTCCAGCCCGCCTGCTGTGCTGGACTTTCTCGTCCAATGGTTCCTGCAGTAGGAAGAATTGCCGGTACAGGCATGAGTGTCCCTCTTGCGCTGGCCCCCATGCGGCCTCCGCCTGCCCCAGGCCTGGAGGGATGCGGGGCAAAGGTAGGGGTGGACAAGGGGCTGGCAAGACTGCCGCAGAGGGAGCTGGTCCACTGAAAGGCCCCCTCCCCAATTAATGTGGACATGTTGGAGCGTTGGCTCGCATCGTACCCGAGGGAGGCAGATGCGGTTTACCTGCTTCAAGGTTTTCGACTGGGGTTCCGTATTCCTTTCCTGGGTGATAGGTCCCCCCAAGATGCCCCCAACCTTTTGTCCCTTAAGGGGAGGGAGGAGGTGGCTGCCGCCAGCATTTCTAAGGAGGTTGATGCGGGCAGGGTCGCTGGCCCTTTCCCTGCACCCCCGTTCCCCAACCTTAAAGTGTCACCCTTGGGCTTGGTGCCCAAGAAGTCACCGGGCGAGTTCCGCCTGATCCATCACTTGTCCTACCCAGCCAGCCGATCGGTCAATGATGCTATCCCTGATGACCTTTGCTCGGTCAGGTATACATCTTTTGACCAAGCCCTGCGCATGGTGCGCTCATGTGACCTGGGTGCGCTGTTGGCTAAGTGCAACATTAAGTCTGCCTTTCGCCTCCTGTCGGTTCACCCGGGTGACTTTGAGTTGCTGGGTTTTAAGTTCCGGGGTGAATATTATTTCGATAAGGCCATGCCTTTTGGCTGTTCCATATCATGCTCGGCCTTCGAGCATTTTAGCACATTCCTACAGTGGGCTTTTGTTCGCAGGTCTGGGTCCCGGTCTGTAGTCCATTACTTGGATGATTTTTTATTCGGGGGTGAACGGGGCTGGGACACGTGCACACGTCTCCTCAACACATTTCAGATGCTAATGGAGGAACTTGGGGTCCCTTTAGCACCCGAAAAGACCGAGGGCCCATCTACACAGCTAGTCTTCCTGGGGGTGGAGATTGACACGGTAGCGCAGGCTTCTAGGTTACCAGGGGATAAGGTGTCAAGGATAGTGGCCCTTATCTCGGACTTGCTTGCTAAACGCAAGGCATCACTGCGGGAACTGCAGGTGCTGCATGGTCACCTCAATTTCGCTTGCAGGGTGGTCGCACCGGGCAGGGCATTTTCTCGGCGCTTGTGCGACGCCATGACAGGCTTATCCAGGCCCCACCATAGGGTGAGACTAACCCAGGGCATTAAGGCAGATATGCTTATCTGGCTCCAGTTCCTGAGGGAGTTCAATGGGGTGTCATTTTGGAGGTCTGACCTTTTGGCTTTCCCTCGTTTCCAGATATAGTCCGATGCCTCTGGGTCCCTGGGTTATGGGATGTACTTCAATGGGAAGTGGGCCTATGGTGGGTGGCCAACAGCCTGGTCAGGTACGGGTCACCTGCGTGATCTTACGTATCTGGAATTTTTTCCCATCCTGGGGGCCTTGATGCTATGGGGTGAGGAGTGGGCCAACTCGGTCGTTCATTTCTGGTGTGACAATGCGGCCGTTGTCCACATTGTCAACTCACAGACTTCCAAATCACCCAGGGTCATGGACCTGGTGTGCCAGTTTGTATTGCGCAGCCTGCGCCTTAATGTGCTGTTCCGGGCCAGGCATGTCCCAGGGGTCAATAATGATATCGCTGACGCTTTGTCCCGCCTGCAGATCTCCCGGTTCCGCGCCTTGGCCCCGGATGCGGAGGAATTTCCCTCGCCACTCCCGGACGAGATATGGACCCTTGGCAAGGAGAGGTGAACCGGGCGATCGGCATGTCGCTAGCGCCACGCACGCGTAAGGCGTATCAACACGCATTCAATTCTTTCAGAGCATTCTGTGCCCAATTCCGGCTGCCAGATACCTGGCCGATCCCGGTGGCCCATATACTTCAATTCATGGTTGACCTGCATTCCCAGGGCCTTGCACCTCGCACCATAGCATCCAGGCTGTCAGCGCTGGTTTTTATGGCCAAAGTAGGCGGACATGCGGACAGTACCGCTGACTTCCGTGTGAGACATGTTTTGGAGGGGTGGGTGCGGGAGCATGGGCGTAGCCCGGACGACCGCCACCCAATTTCCCCAGGGGTTCTTACCCAACTGGCACGGGGCTGGCAGGACCTATGTTTTGATAGGTATGAGGCAGCCCTGTTTCATGCGGCTACAACGGTGGCCTTTTTTGGAGTGCTCCGCATCAGCGAGCTTGTGATGCTGTCTAAGGCGGATGCTAGTCGTAGGGCACTGGAACTCGAAGATGTCTATGTGGCCAAAGACTGGGCTCAGTTGAGGATACGCTCCTCTAAGACGGATCAGCATGGCGTAGGCAGTGGAGTAAGACTGCTATGGTGTTCTTTGGCAGACATCTGTCCGGTTGGTGCCCTATAGGAGTTCCTTGCACTGCGTGGCACGCACCATGGCCCGTTTTTCTGTCACCAAGATGGGTCTCCCCTTACTAAATTTCAATTTTGGAAGGTGACCGGCAAAGCGCTGGCCCCCCAGGGGCCCGTTACGGCACCCATTCCTTCAGAATAGGGGCGGCTTCCACGGCGGCTGCTTTTGGGTACTCCGGGGCTGAGATACGCCGTATGGGGAGGTGGGGATCGCAATGTTTTCAATTTTATGTCCACCCTCTTTCACCGTGAGTACCAGTCGAGTCACCGCACCTTTTCTCTTCCCTCGTTTTTTCCTTGACAGACCCTGGGTGTTGTATTACGCTGGTGACAGTATGGCTGGTGGGCCATAGCTACGTGCACAGGGCAGCGCGTTACGCTGCAGCGACAGAGTGGGGACCCCGACTGGGACTGGGTGCATACACAAGTCTCACATGGTATGGTAAGCCCGGGATGTTGTGGCGGGAGCTGTTGCCATTCCTTTTCTCGGGTCGAAATGCTGACCCGCCTGACATCCTGATTATACACCTTGGGGGCAATGATTTAGGTCAGGTCACCGGCCTATCGCTGAAGCATGCGATTTGCGGCGACCTCGCCTACCTGCATTACGTGTGGCCCGCCACAACCCTCGTTTGGTCAGACATGGTGCCGCGGCACGCGTATAGGGGAGGGTTCGACCTCCAGGCCCTTGACCGTGCTAGACGCATGGTAAACAGGGCTGTTGCCCGGTTCATTGTCGACAGCGGTTGGGGGCGGGTCAGTCGTCATCCCGCCATTAGTCTGCAAAATTATGACCTGTACGCAGGGGATGGGGTCCATCTGTCGCGAGGAGGTATGGACCTCCTGTTGGGTGATTGGCGAGCAGGCCTGTTGACCGAGCTGACGGTCTGGGGGGGGGGCGTCGAGCCTTCTTTGAAGCCCCTCCGTGTGGCGGGTAGCACTGGTAAGGTAAACATTTATGACCCACAGGTATCCGGCAGGTTCGCAATTGACTGGACAACACTAGACAGGCATAAGTTGGTTAAACGTTGTCCGGTCAACGACGAACCAGGCGACGGGGTGATGGCTACAGCTAGACAGCATGCATCACCCCGTGATTTTACGGATACGCGTCAGAGGGTGGGGTCATTAGTTAGATATTGACTACGGTCAACAATTTGTTTGTTGTCAACAAACAAAGTGATACAAATAGATACATTGTAACAATTGCCGTTGGCAATTTTGGGTGGTACCTTACCAGTGTTACTTCGGCCTGCTTGCCTTAAGAATTATAATTGGTCAATTACCAATAGAAATTTATAATTCGGACTAGGGCATGAATCAATAAATGTGGCCCAATGCTGTTATCCACTTTCATTGGTGTCTGAGTCCTTTATTGGGGGGTGCGCCTGCAATTTAATTGGCTTTGTGTGGTTTCCCCGTGCCCCCGTGGGCACGGAACGGCCCGGCAGAGGCCACTTTCGGGAGAAAGGCTCCCTGGCCCTTGGGCTCTGCGAGCACCCAAATTAAGGGGGGTGGATAAATGATAGGGTTTGATTCACCCAATTACCTGACCTGACCAACAAACCTGCTGAGCGAGCAAATATGTTACCTATTCGAGTAATCCCTCATCTCCGAATCTCAGTCTCATCCCAAAAGCAAACAGGAGTCATGATTGCCTTAGTCTAAGCCCAAAACAATGGTGTTGTCCCAGCCAGTGTTTGTCCGCACTAATTAACTTCCCCTCGGGAAATTCCCAATTAACCTGAGTAAATAGGTGATGTGATTGACTGTTGGGTGACGGCTTTTTCTACCTTGCCTTCTGATCTATAAATGGTTATGCCTTTTCCTCAATAAACCACTGATCTTATCCTCCTCCATACTGCCTCGTATCGTTCTTTGATCAGTCTCCTCCGGGACCTCCGGCCCTCTGCGGCCCCGATTCCTACACCTGGTGACCCCGAACGTGATCTACTCGTGAGTAAGCGACCCCCGAGCGGTCTTCCTCAGAGTAGCGATCACACGGTCCGGTTCTGCGCTTGAACCGTGTCCGAATCATCCCGGAGGACAGCGCAGCACTCCGTCCGGCAGCCAGCCAATCGGAGGGACGGCCTGCGGTGAGGCAGTCCAAAGAGGCATCCTACAGCTTGCTCCCGACTTTCGCGGCGGCTTGCGCCAAAGTTAAAAACGCGTTCCGCTCAGGGTAGCTGTGAGCCCCTGACAGCGCAGTGGCCACTGAGGGCCCGTGGCCGCAGTCCACGCTCCGTGCTCTACCCAGAAGCGTCGTCGCCAGAACCTATTGCCTGCCACAGACGCGTCGACTCGTCCCGAGGAGGAATCTTCCGAGGACCCAATCGCAGGTAATATGGGGACCTGTCCTCAGCGACAGCGTCCATCTGCTAGCCAAAGAACTCATGAGGGAGAGTTCAGAATCCTGGCCAGGGTATTTAAGGTGCGTTTTCACAGCGGAGAGCTAGCGAGACTTTTGGTGTACCTAGGGGAACACTGCCTGCTTTACCCAGAAGTAGGTACGTTAACCCTTGAGCTCTGGGATCAGATAGGAGACTGCATTCAGCAACCCCCGAAAGCTCCAGGAGGCGTAATTCGCACATGGAGAAAGTGTAGGAAGCTCTTGGCGGAGATAGAGCCAGTCCGGGTAGAGGCCAAAGAACCCCCAAGTCTGCCAGATGCGCCAGCCGAACCAACGGCGCCTATGGCGCTCTATCCGTCACTCCAATTTAGGCAGAGTAGTGTAGGGAGCTTTCCCTCGGTGACAGCTGCAGACGTCACCGGCGGAATGCAAGGAATGAGGAGCGCAGGCGCTTCTCAGAAAGCAACAGGTTCCCGAGCTACCAAAAGTGCCCTTCAGCGCACAGTAGAGGAAGAACTCAGGAAGGGGGAATTACCAGTAGAGGAGCTAGCAGAGCTCAGTCAGATATGTCCCATCCGCATGGAGATGGACGCGCTTACGGGCGCCCAGCAGATAGTACATTCCCCAGTCCCGTATAAGCTTCTCATGGCTATACGGAAAGCCATTTCCGAGACAGGGTTCCAAAGTCGTTTTACGAGGGGCACGCTTCAGCAAGTGTGCGAGAACACCATGTGGATTCCCCATGACTGGAAAGCCGTCATGCGGATGATGCTCACCCCTAGCCAGTATTTAATTTGGAACAGCGAGTTTCGCCTAGAGGCGCAGACGAGGGCTGCCAGGATGGGAGGCGCAGTACTTCCTGACCAGTTATATGGTTCAGGTGCCTTCGAGCCCATCGATGCCCAGATCAACTTGCCTCTAGCCACTCTCCAGATGTCGGCCGAGGCCACCTTTAGGGCGTTTTTCAAAGTCCCAGCAAGAAGCCCAGGAACCTTATATGGACTTCATCAATCGCCTGGAAGAAGCCATTAGCAGGCAGATTGACAATGAGCAGGCCCAACAAGAGCTCATGATGAAGTTAGCCATGGACAATGCCAATTTAGACTGCCGTAAAATCTTGCAGTCACTGGGCAATCATCCTGATTTGACCCTTATGGACATGATTAGAGCTTGTGCCGACGTTGGCACAGAATCCTACAAGATGGGATTGCTAGCGGCAGCGGTGCAAGGGGGTAAGAGACCAAAAGGAAAGACCCAAGGAGCGTGTCACAGTTGTGGCAAGGTCGGTCACTTCGCTAGGGAGTGCCGATCCAAGGGAGGCGGACAAAAGTCCGGCCGTTCCAAGGCTCCGAAAACCCCATGTCCGAAGTGTAGAAGAGGCTACCATTGGGCTCGAGACTGTCCGGATTCGGGAAACCGGAACGCGGGCATGTCTCTGGCCCCGGTCCAAACAGGGACTCCCCTCACCCAAAGCTCACCAGAGCTAGACTAAATCCCGGTCACACTCCAGACATTGCGAGGGCACAGGCCAGCCCCAAGGGTAGTACAGGGTTAGACTTGACTTGTCAGGCGGACGTTACATGCGACCTGCCAGGCACGGTCTATCTAGTGGACTCCCAGTACATGGGTCCGCTGCCCAAGGGCTTTATAGGTTTAGTTTTGCCCCGCAGCGTAGCTGGAGCACGCGGAATTTTCATAATTCCAGGAGTCGTTGACTCAAATTTTTCAGGCGTTCTCCAAATTCAGCTTTGGACTCATCTGCCCCAAACAATCCACAAGGGAGACACCTTAGTGCAACTGATCATGGTTCCTTGTCACTCGCCAGCAGATAGCCAGGGAAGGCTCAGTGACAGCTCCGAGTCAGAGGACCGCTCGAGCGCCAGTGAGGCAGTACAAGGATACCAGGTCTTAGCGACAGTGGAGACCAACATTGAGTGGAAGCAGCGCCCCGTTATCGAGGTATTTTTGAACAAAAGAGTGTACTCAGGGTTACTCGATACCGGAGCGGATGTGAGCGTGATAAGCAGAAGCCAGTGGCCAAGAGAGTGGGCCATTGAGCCGGTCTCCGATGTGTGGGGGGTAGGCAGCGTCCAGGAAGCGTTTAGGAGCCGAGAGTGGGTGGAAGTCACAATCCCAAAGGCTGACGGCACGGCGGTAATTCGGCCGCACATTCTTGACATGCACATCAACCTTTGGGGGCAAGACATCTTACAGCAGTACGGTGCTACGCTTACCTTTGGGTAATGGCGTTGCCACTTAAATGGCTCACCGATACGCCGGTTTGGGTAGAACAATGGCCGCTAGTGAGGGAGATATTAGTTGCCCTCAAGCAGCTAGTTAAAGAACAGCTAGACGCAGGACATATAGAACGGTCCACAAGTCCTTGGAATTCGCCAATTTTTGTGATTAAAAAGAAGTCGGGGAAGTGGCGACTCCTCCACGATCTCAGAGAGATCAATAAATGCATACAGCCAATGGGCCCGCTTCAATGCGGCATCCCAAATCCGAACATGATTCCCGAGGGGTGGGAGATTCTAGTCGTAGATCTCAAGGATTGCTTTTATACAATCCCCTTAGACCCCCGGGACCGGGAAAGGTTCGCCTTTACGGTGCCGGTTGTGAACCACAGTGAGCCTACGCAGCGTTACGCGTGGAAGTTTTTGCCACAGGGCATGCTCAATTCGCCCACCCTGTGCCAAATTTATGTTCACAACGCACTGGCAAAGTTCCGAAGCCTTTACCCAAAAGCTATAGTTTGCCATTTTATGGATGACATCTTGGTCGCGATGCCGCAACTCGGCAGCGAAATGTTTTCTGACCTCCAGGCCAGCCTGGGGGACAAAGGTTTACTCATTGCCCCAGAGAAAGTGCAGAGAACCGAGCCCTTCTCATACTTGGGTCATCGGCTTCTCCGCTCTTTCGCAGCACCAGTTTTGCCTAGGATCAATTTACAGGACTCAGTCACCCTTGTAGAGTTGCAGCAAGTTTTGGGTAACATCAATTGGGCCAGACCGTATTTCCGATTGGATACGGAACTTTTGAAACCGCTCTTCTCACTGCTAACTTTAGGTAAGCAGGCGGCAGACTGGATAAAGATTTCTCGAGACGCACGCTTAGCTCTCGAGAAAGTTAACCAAGTTCTCAGCCAGCGATGGGTAGATAGGATCACCCCAGGGCCATATGCTCCGATCCTGAATTTGTACATCGTACGGTCAGGATCCATGTTCACTGGAGCGCTTGGCGTAGATGCCGAGAAAGGGGCGAGTATCGTGGAGTGGGTGTACCTTCCGAACACCTCTTCACGAAACATCGTTCCTCCCCAAGAATTGGTCTCCGCGGTGGTTTACCGCGGAAGGCTGAGAGCTAGGGACATTTCAGGGCATGATTTGGCCAAAATCGTAGTTCCGTTCACCAAGGAACAAGTTCAGCAATTAATGCAGCTCGGTGACTCGCTTCCAATAGCGTTGGAAGGATTCACCGGGAGCTTGGCATACCACTTGCCAAAGGACCCCAGACTTGTCTCACTCCAAACGCAGACAGTCAGCTTGCTCGAATTGCTCTCGCTGGTTCCACTTCAGGGGGCCAGGACAGTTTTTACTGATGGTGGTCGCACATATGGTGTCTTGACCTGGCAGGAGGGCCAAGCTTGGCGCACGCTGCTAACTCTTCCACAGAAGTCCGCGCAGCGGGCAGAGTTGGCAGCGGTGAACCTTGCTTTGCGCACCTTCGCCAAAGAACGTTTAAACATCATTACTGACAGTATGTATGTTAGGAATTTGCTTCACAGTCTACCGGGAGCATACATCACTCCCGCAATAGACAAAAATTTGCTCAGCCTGTTTCTCACTGCTCAATTCCACTTGCGAAACCGCACGGAGCCACTCTATATTGCCCACATCCGAAGTCATCAAGACCTACCGGGTCCGATGTCCACGGGCAATAGCAGAGCAGATGCGGCGGCAAGGGAAATTCAGCAACGTTCAGTTTTGGGTGTTTTTACTACTCCAATTCAGAGCCATGCCTTTTTTCACCAAAATGCCAAGGCACTCGCCAGACAGTTTAATTTGCCACTCTCTCAAGCCCAAGGCATAGTTCGCTCTCGCCAGCATTGTGCAGGGGCACCAGGGGGGGCCCTCGTGGGGGGTCAACCCACGAGGGACAGAGGCTAATCAGGTGTTGCAAATGGACGTCACGCATGTTCCGCAGTTCGGCAGATGGCAGTACATGCACATTTGCATAGACACTTTTTCTCAGTTCGTTTGGGCAACGGCGCAGAAAGGGGAGACTGCTTCCCACGTGGAGCAGCACCTCCTTTCCTGCATTGCAGCCATGGGCAAACCTCGGCACGTTAAAACCGATAACGCGCCATCCTACAGCTCTAGGCAGCTGGCCGCCTTCATGGCAACTTGGGATATTAAGCATACTTTTGGCGTTCCTTACAATCCGCAGGGGCAAGCGATTGTGGAACGGGTCAATCGGACGCTCAAGTCCTATATTGACAAACAAACAGAAAGGGGGGAGCCACCAGCCCTCCCCAAGTCACAGGGCCAGGCACAGCATTGCCTGAATAAGGTATTGTTCACATACAATCACCTTAATGTTTTTTCGGATTGTACACTGCAGGAGAAGCACTTCCGCCGCTCGGAAGCTCTCCTGCGACCGATGGTCCGCTACCGGGTGCCACTGGACCCTTCTTGGAGGGGCCCGGTGCCGCTCATAACCTGGGGAAGAGGGTATGCTGCAGTTATGTCCCCTACAGGTGTCGCTTGGATTCCAGCTCGGTGTGTCAAGCCTTACTTGGAACCACATGGCATGGACCCAGACCGACCAGAGTCCGATCCTGGAGATGGAGGACCTCACTCTGACCGAGAGGACCCGTCGGAGGAAACGGCAACCAACGACAGCACCCAAGATCACCTGGGGGATGGTCAAGATCCTTTGTCGTGAGGCCGAGGACACCGTCCGGCGTGAAAGGAAGGAGCCAATGCCGGAGAACCTCACAGCTGCAGTTTTCACCCAGATTCATGCCAACACCCTGGCGCTCACCATCATCCTGACCCTTTCCCTGCTTTTGGGGGGAGGCGCTCAGGCCGCCTAGTTGGAGGCCAACGATCTGCTGCCCGGCGGAGACCTCTCTGCCCGGATGCAGTACAATATTTGGGAGAGGTTGGCGGGTCTCGTCAACCAGTCCGATTTTTGCCTCAGGCAGGACCTTGGTTCTGCTTCGATCCTCAGCACCTGCCTCATCCCAGTGTGCCATTCTCCAGGCGCGCACCCCAGGGATGGGGATTGGCTTGTGAAAAGACTTTTCAGCCCATACATTCCAGCGGCTTCTTCAGAGTATGCCCGCTGGGAGATGCGGCTGACCATGACCTTGCCGGCTGATGCAGCCACCCTCCACACTCCCCGGGTGGCGGTCAGCCCGAACTCTACCTGTGGACGAATGTACGGCTGCGCCTCAGCTGGTCGTACCTGGCGCCGCTGCCTCAATGTTGGCAGTGGCAATTGGACTTGCAATAACCCAGTACCACTTGGCACCATGTACGCTCATATAACCCTGCCATCTGGTTGGTTCTTCACATGCAACCAGTACACGTGGAACTACATTCCTGCAAATGTTTCAGACTCTATATGTTGTATCAGTCGTTTGACATTGTTACTCCCTACTAAGGACATGGTCACCCCAAACACAAATGTTACAAATGTTTCAAATGTTCCCTCCCTCGTACGGCACACTCGCACCACCCAGTTGGACAGCTCTTGTGAGAGCAGCTTTAGAGTAATGAGCCCTGCCGAATATCTCTCTTTGGCAGTCAGCATCTTTGGCGTGCCAGGTTTAGCCATCGGCAACGCAAAGAGGATTGGTCGCTTGGCTTGCGGTCTAGCAAAAGCCATCAACCATACCTCCTCAGCGATAGCGCTCCTTAATCAAGAGCAGGCAGAGCTTCGCCATGCCATTCTTGACAATCGAGCGGCTATCGACTACCTCTTATTGTTGCACCACCTGAGTTGCGAATCCTTTCATGGTATGTGCTGTTTCAACCTTACTGACAACTCCCGCAATGTACAGAGTCAGCTCACTGATCTCCACACCATAGTCCAGGGCATCACAGAGGGTTCTGCATGGGGAGCTTGGTGGAGTTCATTGTGGAACTGGATGTGGTCATGGATCCCCTGGGGGTGGCTCCAAACGATACTCAAGGTGGTTGTGGGGGTGATTATACTAGGCATAGCAATCTGGTGCTTTGCGCAATGTATTCCCTCGCTGATCTCAAGGTGCCGCCCCAGAAGGAAACCCCGAGACGTCATTCCCGCTCATCAGCTGGTCCCGCTCCTACGCAGGGTCGCCGGTCAGGCTCTTAAAAGAAATTAAAAGGGGAGATGTGGTTTCCCCGTGCCCCCGTGGGCACGGAACGGCCCGGCAGAGGCCACTTTCGGGAGAAAGGCTCCCTGGCCCGTGGGCTCTGCGAGCACCCAAATTAAGGGGGGTGGATAAATGATAGGGTTTGATTCACCCAATTACCTGACCTGACCAACGAACCTGCTGAGCGAGCAAATACGTTACCTATTCGAGTAATCCCTCATCTCCGAATCTCAGTCTCATCCCAGAAGCAAACAGGAGTCATGATTGCCTTAGTCTAAGCCCAAAACAATGGTGTTGTCCCAGCCAGTGTTTGTCCGCACTAATTAACTTCCTCTCGGGAAATTCCCAATTAACCTGAGTAAATAGGTGATGTGATTGACTGTTGGGTGATGGCTTTTTCTACCTTGCCTTCTGATCTATAAATGGTTATTCCTTTTCCTCAATAAACCACTGATCTTATCCTCCTCCATACTGCCTCGTATCGTTCTTTGATCAGTCTCCTCCGGGACCTCCGGCCCTCTGCGGCCCTGATTCCTACAGCTTTGGTTACTAGTTGTTACCATAGTTTGGAGGGAGGAGAGCACCAAAACATTTGGTATTTCCCCTTCAGCCATTTCTGGCCCAATTCTCCCACTGAAGTGACTGTAACAAGATTATCTATATAATTTGTACAAGGCTTAATGTGGTGTGTAGGGAATCAATTTATTTCCTGTAAATCAGTGTTCAACAATCATCACTTAATTCTGTTGTCTAGTTTTCTGATTATAAGACCCTGACATTCTTTCATTATTAGTTTACATCCATGTTGTTTGAATTTCTCTCTCCAGAACAAAAGATTAAAAGTACACCTTGAGATGCTTAAGGGATTTCCAAATGACATCCAAATCTATGTTTTGGCATACATGCATTTCAGTATGCCCTGAGGTCTAAGAAATGTCTGAAAGAGAGATATTTTCACAATTTCCTCTCAGAACAGAAGGCTTCAAATATTCCCTGAAGTGATTATGTTATTCCCAAACTAATTAGAAAACTGAAATTTGATTAAAAATTCAAGACCCTTGCATTTCTAGAAAAGCCTAGAAAAAAAGTTGTGCTTGGGAAGACTGTCAAGAGGCTGTCTTTATGGTATTGTCCATGTAGAAGACTGGGAATGGTAGAGTGGGGCTAACATGCTCTCCCTTGCATGAGTCCTTTAACAGATCTAAACATTAATTTTCAAATTATACAGCTATTGTCTACTCTACTAGAAATAACTTAAAAGCTGATTTGGGGGGTATCAAAATATGAAGCATGAACTTTGCCTCACTGTATGATCCTAGTGACCCCACACAAAAAAACTGGTGTGCTGAGTTCTGAGTAGGCGGAATGAAGGTTTTAGTTTCTTTACATGCTTGGCTTTGGAGAGGAGGACATTTTGAGTAGCCTCCAGGAAAAAAGTCTAGACTTTGTCATTGACATCATTAGGTCCTATGTGAAGCATGTTGGGCAGCAAGTGTTCTCCAGCGATTTAGGTCATCTGCAACAGCTTTGGCATCATCCCAAGTGCCATTAATGGTTTAAGATCTTCCTTAAACATTTGCCTCCAACGTTTCTGAGGCCAGCCTATTTTCAATTTTCAAATGGTGATCTTTGGGCATAAGATGTGGCCAAGACGTTGCATGCAATGTTCATTCACAGTTCTTGACAAGTGCACTGAGACTGATCTTTGTAGTACCTTGTTGAGGTGTGTTAGCACAGTTGCACTTGGTAGTGCACAGCAGAGCGAGAGTTCTGAGGAATGCTTACATAAACCGAGACAGCTTTGGTGAAAAAGGTTTACTGAGAAGTGCTGAAAGATAAAGTGTTTCAAAATATATACAGTGACAAACACAAAGTAGATAAAGTCTCTTTGTAAGCAAAACATAGTTTCAGTCACTGCGGTGATAACAGAGAAGAATGCAGTAGTCTTTTTGCTCATCAGTTGGTTGAGCTTGCAGTCTTCCAGGTTCCACCAATAGCAACAAAGTCTGAGAGATATACTGTAACAACAGTCTGTTTGTGAAACAAGCAGGTAAGCTTACGGTTTCTTCTGAAGCAGTAAAGCGATGAATCAATAGTTTGCCTGGAGAACCCATCTTGAAGTACACCTTCCTTCTTAGCAGTGTGAAGGACAAGGTCAAAATCTCACCAGTTCCACAGAAGTCTTGCAGCAGCATGCAGACTTGCATTGAAGCCATGAGCAGTTAAACTATGAGTGATGAAGCCATCAGCAGTTAAGCTAAACTAGTGCGAGCCAGGCACTCAACTTTATAGAGGACACTTAGTCATTATGGATACAAGAGCTGACACCTGTACTAAATGGGATACATTCCCTTAAAGCAATATGCTACCATTTACACTGAGTATAATATCCTAGACAACACTGTGGGCGAACATTTACATAACCAACATATCTCTTTATTATTAATATGATCATGATAAGAGACATGGAGGATTCTTCTTAGGCAACTACTTAGAAACCATTTAACCATTTAACTATTTGGGTTATGCATTTTGATGTTTCACAGACATATATCACAGTTGGTATGACAACGCTCTTGAAGAGTTTTACCTTTGTGGCAATATTTATGGCTGCTGTAGACCAAATTGGGTGAACACATTGAAACATGGCCAATGCCATTCTAATTCAACAATTGATTTCCTTTTCTGTGCCTCCTTCAATAGACACAACCCTGCCAAGATAGGTAAATTGATGGACTTGCTCTATAACCTGAACTATTATAGACAACTTATCCTGGACATTTATGACCTGCATAAAGTAAGCTGGTGGTCATTTCTTGCAAGTACACCTTTGTTTCCCAGCCCTCCTGCACCCTGAGTTTCCTTCACTAGTCCCATGGAAATAGTTGGTTTGCTATGGGCCTCTGTTCCTATCAGTGAGGCCAATGAAGTCCTGGTAATGAGCAGTACCAGCATGGGATCAGGCTTGGAGCTTTTGAGTGAGGATCAGTAGAAGGGCCTGGCAGTGATCATTGACTCTCATGTTCCTTGAGGAGCCTCCTTTTTCTCTTGCACTGGCATTTGTGCCACCAGTGCCTTAGCTGGGTGGAGGTGGATGCCAAAGGACTCTTCGGCATCTTGGGTGCCATGGACATCTTGGTCTTTGTTTCAGGCAGCAAAATAACAAGTCAAACAGAATTATAATCATGAAAAGTGGGAGAGCAGGACTGCATTTGTATTTCCCCCTTCAGCACATTCCTTGCTGTCTCTGATCTGATGTCCATGCATTTTGGAAGTTCTCATGATTGAAGCATGTTATGACTACGTTAAGTTCCAGAAAGAGGAAATACTTTTATTTTGAAGAATTACTGTACTCCCAGAATCCCACATCTCAGTATGGTTGTGGCTCATGCTGACTGTTGGACTATGCAAAGTATGTAGCCCAAAATTCCCAATGTCTTTTACTTCTAATGAGCTCCCACACAATTATGCATACAGATTGTCAAATATGTGCATAGCAATTTAGCTTCCCTAAAACAAGTTACTGCACTGCTCCCTTCCTTGATTAGCTACCATATGAGCACTTCAGTCAACCGGAGCATGCAAGGAAATGGTCTTTGTATTACCTATGTCATCAGAGGGTGTGTGCAACATGTTGTTAAACCACATCTGACTTCACAGCAGTGAAGGTATGTGAGATACTTAAGGAGTGGCTTTACCAGGGCCAGCCTTGCAAGTTTCCACGAGCAAGGATTTGAACCCAGGTTTGTTGAGCTTGAATCCACCTTTCTATCCATCCTACCCCACTGGGTTTCTGAGAGCCATAAAAGAGAGTAATATGAAAGATTTTGCATGACAGTCCAATAGTACATCTTGAATGTAGCACTTTTCACTATATGAGAGGGTAGGAGGTTAAATATTCTCATCTGCAGCCTGAAATTGTGACTTTCACCTCATTAATCCATTAGAAGCCATCTGCTCCAAAAGGCAGCAGTTACGTCAATTCAAGTTATTGCCTTCGGCATCTGCCAACTCTCTGTTTTAAAATATACGGTAAAAAAATAATGCTCTGTTAACTTCAGTCCTTTTGATGGTCTTAGCTTTTATCCCTTTTGATCCCATGGGTAGCATTTGTTTTAGGTATTTCCCCCCACTTTGGGAGAAAGAGAGATAAAACGAGAGAGGGAACAGCTAGATTTGGAAGACCCGAAATGAAACCCAAGATCTTGGGGACCATAAAATTAACCTTGGAGCTCATCAAATTTCCCCACCCCAATGTTAACTAATGCCAAGTAGGAGCAGCTCATCCCATTCCATTGTCTAAGACAGTGATGGGCAGTCTTGGCCCTCCAGCTGTTCTTGAACTTCAATTCCCAGAAGCCCTGATCAGCAGGAGTGTTGACTTAGGCTTCTGGGAATTGAAGTCCAAGAACAGCTGAAGGGCCAAGACTGCCCATCACTGGTCTAAGACAAGAAGCTTTTTCCACTCTATTACTTTGTGCTTCCTACCATTGCTGCAGTTTTCTTGGGGCCAGCTGAATAGGTGGACATGCAATCCTTCATATCATCTCCATTCATCAAGTGCATATTTAAGTACATTACTTGGCACAGCTGAGTTTCTTAATGCAGATTTACTCTGCATTGCCACAAAGGATGAAATTAATCCCTACAATTTTTCTCATCCTTGGTGAAGAAACAGTGGCTTGTCAGATTAAGACACTTTAGTGGGAAAATTCACCTACTGTAAGATCTTCTGTCTGTGAACTGGAGTGAAAAGGCTGATTCTCATTCTTCTTGTTTGCAGCTATATTAGCAAAAATATAAGTAGAAATTTTTAAAAAAATGATTTTTAAGGTAGGGAGGAAGAAACTTCATTTGAATTTTACATTGAAGTTAGCTAGTTTTGTGCCATTAGGTTGATTGTAGGTTAATATATTGTAGCTCACTACAATTTGTATTGTAGGTCACTGAGTTGGTATTTGATTTTTGTTTTTTTGCTAAAATGTCCAAGTTTTGACGGAGGTTTTAAAATAGTATTATTTTGATGTATTTAATCTGATTTTGTACAACATTTAGAGAAAATTTTGTGCTGATGTGTAACAAAAGAAATGCATAAATACATGTGGCCTAGAACCATGTGCCTGTGAAACAAATTAGGATGACAAGGTAATGAAAAACAGCTAAGACTACTATACTTTGGAAATGTCATGAGAAGGCAAGAATCACTGGAAAAGAAGAAGGCAGTAGGAAAAGAGGAAGAATGAATGCACAATAAATTGATTAAAGATAGAATCCACTGTGCTGCCTTCTCATTGGCTGATAAATCCATTTCTTCAGATGCATCAAGGTGAATATAAAGCCGCACACTCCCTGAGAACATCTCATCCATGGCTGGCTAAATAAAGGAAATCATGATGTTTAGTTTGCATGGCATAAAGAGTGTCCTTTGCAATAGGACTTTCTGGAGCTCATCAATTAAAGGTGAAATAAGCTGCAAATGACTTCTTCTTCTTCTTCTTCTTCTTCTTCTTCTTCTTCTTCTTCTTCTTCTGCTACTGCTGCTGTATCTGAATCTGAATATAGACGATCATCATGGCAATCAGCTATGAAGACTGTCCTGAGAATATAATGCAGTGGCCTTTCATCTGCCTTCCGCATCGCAGCATGAACCCTGTACCACTGATCCAGTTTGCAAGTCACTTTTTGGTCCTGAGCCCTTTTGGCATGCAAAATCCTCATTTACCCCCAGGATGGATTCAGTAATCCATTTAGGGACCATCACCCTTCCCTTGGACTTTGGCACCCAAGGCTGTTAGTCCTCAGGGTTGTCAGGTTAGTTAACTGCCGCTTGACACTCGGTGATGAGTCACTGGTAGTATGGTCTACTCTACTACCATAGCAGGATAACCTGGCCAAACCAAAAAATGACTTCTAGCACCCAGCAATAAAAGGTTACAAAATCATGTTCAGCCTTTCTCCTCCAAAGTGGTGTAGACTAACCTAAAGTTCCTTCTTCATTCTAGGGTGGGCAATCTGCACCTCCTGGCCAATGTTGTGATTCCTACTAGCCTTATTTGTGATGACATTTGTGAAAAACAACAGCTGTGTTGAAACTTTGCAACCCCCCCCCCCTTTCTACTTTCCCTACTACAACGGAAGGATATAATCTTCTATGTGGAACCAGATTTTATGGTTGAGGAGGAGACTCTATTACTCTCCTGTGCCTTCGAGAGCCACTTCAGTCAACATCCAAATTTCAAAAACAGGAGCAGGATATCCAGGAAACTTGACAGTGGCACCCCCTATGGTTGGGTGTGTGTATTTCCAATGTAGAGTCCTTCTTTAAAGTGACCCACCCTTGATCTTATTGTTTATCATGGACACAGCTGGAGAGGGTCAAACAAGGTACCATTTTGCCCATGGTGCTAGTTTACAGTGACTTCTTAGTTCAAGATCATCACAACTGGATAAAAAATAACAACACATAAATCTTCATTTAAAATTGAAAAATAGTCTAAACAAACTTCTTTGAGCTATTCTGTCAGTCTCTTCAGTTTCTGCTTTCAATATTTTTTTGTTTGTTTTCTCTATCTTTCTGTGCAGCCTCAAAGAAATGAGCACAGCCCCCTTCTAATCTAATGATGTATCTTTATAGGTCTCTAAATAGCTCCAAGGGATATTATCTGTAGAGAAAAGAATAAGCAAAGCAGCATAGTAATATTGTAACAGAAAAGGTTTAGAATGGTTGATGAGGTTGTTAAAAAATAAAAAATAAAGCCAATGCTGTTGATCCTGTTAAGACTTAAAGGATATTTCTCATCAGCTGACAATCTCCTGAGATTCCAGTCTAAACCATTGCTAAGATGTGTTCTTTTCCCAATAGGGTCCCGCCAAATACACTGAATTTGGAAGGAAAATTTCCTTGCCAGCCACTGTACATTTAGATTGCCCACCCTTATCATCTCAGCCTTTCTAGAGTGATTTTCCACAATAAATAACCAAGAAAAATGAAGCAATTTAAGTTACAGATTGTGTATAAAATAAGCAATGCTGAATTCACATACTGGAAAAGAGAAACAACTTTTTAAAAAAATTTACTGCCTCCCTCCCCATTTCAACCATGTACACACACACACACACACACACACACACACACACACACACACACACACACACACACACACACACACACACACAAATCAAAACAAGAACAAAATGTGAACGAATACCCCCCTGAAATCATGAATGAGCCATCTTTAAATAAAAATCGCTGTGGCACATCTCCTAGATACATAGGATATTTGTTACTGCAGTCTAATAATTCTATAACGTGATTTTCCTTTTGTCATCATTCTAGAGCCTGGAGTCATCCACTGAATTCAAGGGCTGTAATTAAACCATGCAATTTTCTGTCAAAGAAGATAGAGTAGCTGGTTGTTGTAGCTGATGGGACAGAAGGCACACCGCAAAGGATTGGAGCTAGTGGTGACAAAGAAAGTGGGCAATTAACTCATTTGCTTCCATTCTTATAATTTCATAACCTGGAACTATTCAAAGAGGCAAGCCTATCTATGACTAGTAGTCAACATGACTCTATAGTGCTCTCAATATTAGAGATAGTAGAACTGATTGGATAGCTGGATATCTCAGCGAGTAGGCATCTGGTTGGCAGAGGTTGAGGGAGGGTTTGAATCCCCTGCTATGCTCCTGGGAGAAGAGCCAGTTTGTGTAATTCTAGGGAAGCTGCAGTGATCTAGGGTATCCCCAGAAGCAGGGAATAGTAAACATTCCTGTGTACTCTCTGCCAGGAAAACCCTAGAAAGGGTGAATATAAGCCAGAATTGATTTGACAGCACACAGTGATGATGATGTCACATGTCTCTTTGCAGGCGCACCCCCCAATAAAGGACTCAGACACCGATGAAAGTGGATAACGGCAATGGGCCACATTTATTGATTCATGCCCTAGTCCGAATTATAAATTTCTATTGGTAATTGACCAATTATAATTCTTAAGGCAAGCAGGCCGAAGTAACACTGGTAAGGTACCACCCAAAATTGCCGACGGCAATTGTTACAATGTATCTATTTGTATCAATTTGTTTGTTGACAACAAACAAATTGTTGACCGTAGTCAATATCTAACTAATGACCCCACCCTCTGACGCGTATCCGTAAAATCACGGGGTGATGCATGCTGTCTAGCGGTAGCCCAAACCCCGTTGCCTGGTTCGTCGTTGACCGGACAACGTTTAACCAACTTATGCCTGTCTAGTGTTGTCCAGTCAATTGCGAACCTGCCGGATACCTGTGGGTCATAAATGTTTACCTTACCAGTGCTACCCGCCCATGTGACCAAAGTCAACAGCAGCAACAGAAAAACCCCTATATCAAACCATAGCAACAGTGTGGGATGGGCGAAAAAACCAGGACCCAAGAGCCAATTGTGAGTCCCAGCCAAAAATTCCCACCCGGCCCCGAAGCGACCAAAATATCACACTGTTAACTAGGGAGGGGGTGGAGGGGAAAAACTTCTCCGCTCCGTCGCTTCGCAAAATGGCAGCTCGGCTGCCTCGTGGCCGCCCCTTATCAGGGTGCTGGCCACGCCCCCTAACCCGGATGCCTTCATCCGGTGGGGGGGGGCACAAAGAGCGCGGTGGCCATTTTGGTGCCGCGCTTGCATTGCAGGCGCACCCCCCAATAAAGGACTCAGACACCGATGAAAGTGGATAACGGCAATGGGCCACATTTATTGATTCATGCCCTAGTCCGAATTATAAATTTCTTTTTTTTTTGGTTTTTAAATTTTTATTAATTTTTTAAAACATAAGACATAAAACAAACATTTTATACATAACAACAAAAAAAAACAAAAAAATGAATAAACATAAAATCATAATATATGAAAAAAAGACAGACTGTATATTACATACACTTACAGACTTCATCACCCTGGTGCTATATACATTGTCCTAGGAGGTTGTGGGATCTCCCATTCATTTCTATTGTTCCCAAAATTTCATTTGGTCTGGTGTCAATTTTTTTATTTCATTTCTTGTCAATGAGTATTCCACGAATTTTTGCCATATTTTCCAAAATCTACTTTCTTTTATTATACCTTTCTTAAGATTTAATTCCCATGTTAGTTTTTCATTCAATGCGAGATCCCACATCTGCCCGTACCAATCCTGCACTTTTAACATTATATCACTTTTCCAATTTTTTGCAATACACATTCTTGCCATTACTAACATCATAGACAACAACTCTTTCTTATCGTTATCTATCTTAATATTCTCAACATCTGTCAATAAGATGGTGTCTGGCCCCAATCTGAGACATACTCCCATAATTTTTCCTATCTCAATCTCAATTTTTGTCCAAAAGTTTTCTACCTCTTTACATTCATACCACATATGAACATATGTACCCAGACTATTTTTACATCTCCAACACATTTTGTTGTTCTTCTTATCCATCTGGTGCAGTCTCACGGGTGTCAGATACCACCTCCATAACATTTTAAAATTGTGTTCCTTTATTCTGACCGATAGGGATCTCATAATTCTTTTTTTCCATTTATTTTGCCATTCCTTTTCCGTTATTTTCAAGTTCAAATCCTGTTCCCATGTATTTCTTAATGTGTCTTGTGGATTGCCATCTGTGTTTATTATTTTATAGATTTTACTAACCAACCCTTTAATACCAATTTCTTCCCTCCTAATTTTCCAAACTAATTCCTCAAATTCCGTCCTATCTCTTTCTAAGCTTCGTTCCCTCCAATATTTATTATTCCACTTATTCACCATAATTATCTGAAACCAATTCAACTTCATCTGGGTATATAGCTCTCTTTTCCTCGCATCATCTTTGCAGACTCGTATCCAATCTTTCAAAAGGAGAACCCTATTTGTCAACAAAATTTCTTTAATCTCGTTATCCAATCTTATTGGGAAGTTATTCAAGTCTTCTATTTCAATTATCGGTGAGATGTTTGGGGCCAATTTCATTTTAACTTTCTTCCATACTCCCAATATAGATCTCATCATTCTGTTTTTAACCAATACTTTTCCTGTTTCCTTATCTAAGAAAAGACTCTTACCAACTTCCTTTACTTCGTTCATCTCGATTTCCTCCCAGATAACCGATTCCTTCATCAGTATCTTAACTACATTCTTTATCTGGAAGGCTTTATAATAATTCTTTAAATTAGGCATTCCTAAACCACCTTCTTTTTGAGGTAAGTACCACATTTTCTTTAGAATTCTAGGTCTACGTCCCCCATTACAATAACTATCAAATAGTTTTTGGAATTCCTCAATATCCTTATCTGTCAGCTGAATTGGTAAGGCATCAAATAAAAAATTTAATTTTGGTAGTAACATCATTTTAGTCAGTGCTATTCTGCCAAACCAAGACAACTTCAGTTTTTGATATTGTGAAATTTTAGTCTTGAGTTCCTTCTTTTGTTTATCATAATTTAGTCTTTTCAGGTCCTCTAAGTTATTAGATATATTTATCCCCAGGTATTTCAAGCTCCCTTTAATCTGTAATTTAAATTCATCCCTGATTTTCCTTTGCTCTTCTTTTTCTATATTATTTAAAATTAATTCTGATTTTTCCCAGTTTACTTTCAGACCTGTAATTTGTTCAAAATCCTTTAGATGCTTTTGAATCCTTTCCATGGTTCTTCTGGGGTGTTTCATAATTAACAAAGTATTGTCTGCATATAAACTAATTTTATTTTCCAGTATTCCTTCTATATTTTTGTCTTCTCTTATTATATTGGCTAGTATTTCCATCGCCATGATAAATAGTATTGGAGATAGGGGACATCCTTGCCTTGTTCCTGCCTCTAATCTTAATTCTTCTGTTAAACCATCGTTAACCCTGATTTTAGCATATCCTTGTTGGTACAATTGTTCTATTGTCTTTATAAACCTATTACCGAATCCATAGCTCTTAATTATCTCAATAATTGTTACCCATTGTACAGAGTCAAATGCTTTAAAAATATCTAATGATAGTATACCTACTTTCTCTTTATTTTGTCTTGCCACGTCTATTAAGTTTAATACTCGCCTTACTAAATCTGCCATATGTCTCCCTTTCACAAAGCCGGCCTGGTCTTTATTTATATATTTATCCATAAAACTATTCAATCTGTTTGCCAGTATAGCCGTAAAAATCTTAGCGTCCTGGTTAATCAGGGAGATAGGTCTGTATGATTCTACTTTTTCTAAATCTTTTCCCGGTTTTGGTAATAGGACAATTATTGTTCTATACCACGATGCAGATACCTGTTCCCCTTTAAGAATACCATTATAAATTTTTAGCAGTTTCGGGATTACTATATCCTTAAATTCTTTATAGAACTCAGCAGGTAATCCATCCTCTCCAGGTGCTTTATCTACTTTCAGTTTGTTTATTACTTTTTTTATCTCTTTTTCAGTTATTAATTCTTCCATTCTTTGTTTATGCTCTTGACTTATTTTATTTTTAACTTGCATTTCCAATCTATCTTTTAATTTATCTAAGTTTATCTTCTTTTTAGAGTATAGGGCTTGATAAAATTCTCTAACCACCTTGCATTTATCTTTAATCTTATTTTGCCTTATACCCTCCTTATCCACTAATATCCCTATTTCTCTTCTGCCTCTCTTTTCTTTGGCCGCTCTTGCCAACATTTTTGAATTTTTATTACTATATTCAAAATATTCTCTTTTTAAATATGTTAGGTCTCTTTTCACCTTTTCCATGTCATTTCCGATTAGTTCCTTCCTTAGTCCCTGCATCTTTTCATATACTTTTCTAGCCTTGGTTATTGCATGTATCTCCTGTAACCTTTTAATCTCTTTTTCTGTTTCTTCTTGCTTACTTTTTAACTGTTTATTTCTAATACTTGCCAACCTAATACTTTCACCCCTGAATATTGCTTTCATAGTATCCCATACGGTGCCAATTCGTACTTCCCCTGTATCATTCCACTTCCAATTTTCTTCCCATTTTTCTACCATTTGATCTTTACTTTTTTATCTCTAAACAGTCTAGCATTATATCTCCAATTTTTCGGGCTCTTTATAGCATCTATTTTCAATTCCACCAATACTTTTGCATGGTCCGATTCTTTAAATATTCCAATTTCTATACCGTCTAAATTACTTATCAAATTATCCGTGACAAATATATAATCTATTCTGGAATATGTGTTGTACACTTGTGAAAAATACGTGTAGGCCCTTTCCTGCCCTTTAAGTACTCTCCATGTATCTTTCAACCCCAAGGATTTCAACCAGTTATTTAACACAAACGTCTTATTTCCACCTACACTTCTCTTCATATTCGTGCTATCTGTATTTGATCTTACTAAATTGAAATCTCCCCCTACAATCATTTTTGTTGTTTTTTCTTTCTCTAATATTCGGTATATCTTATTTAAAAACCTATTTTGATGCTCATTTGGTACATACAAGTTCACCAGCGTTATTTCCTCTTCTTCTATCTTCCCCTTTATTATCAAATATCTACCTTCTGGGTCTGATATACTTTTTATCATCTCGAATCCCGCTCTATTTGATATCAAAGTTGCGACCCCCCTAGCCTTTGAGGAACCATATGCTTTTTCGTAAACTTGGGTCCATCCTAAGAATAATTTATTAGTTTTTTCCGAATTCTGATGGGTCTCCTGAAGAAAAATTATATCCGGTCTATCTTTTCTGAGTGCCGCTTCCAACCTCCTTCTCTTCACTTGACAACCAAGGCAATCATGACTCCTGTTTGCTTCTGGGATGAGACTGAGATTCGGAGATGAGGGATTACTCGAATAGGTAACATATTTGCTCGCTCAGCAGGTTTGTTGGTCAGGTCAGGTAATTGGGTGAATCAAACCCTATCATTTATCCACCCCCCTTAATTTGGGTGCTCGCAGAGCCCAAGGGCCAGGGAGCCTTTCTCCTGAAAGTGGCCTCTGCCGGGCCGTTCCGTGCCCACGGGGGCACGGGGAAACCACACAAAGCCAATTAAATTGCAGGCGCACGCCCCAATAAAGGACTCAGACACCAATGAAAGTGGATAACGGCATTGGGCCACATTTATTGATTCATGCCCTAGTCCGAATTATAAATTTCTATTGGTAATTGACCAATTATAATTCTTAAGGCAAGCAGGCTGAAGTAACACTGGTAAGGTACCACCCAAAATTGCCGACGGCAATTGTTACAATGTATCTATTTGCATCAATTTGTTTGTTGATGCATGCTGACGCATGTTTGTTGACGCATGCTATTTGTATCAATTTGTTTGTGATGCATGCTGTCTAGCTGTAGCCCTCACCCCGTCGCCTGGTTCGTCGTTGACCGGACAACGTTTAACCAACTTATGCCTGTCTAGTGTTGTCCAGTCAATTGCGAACCTGCCGGATACCTGTGGGTCATAAATGTTTACCTTACCAGTGCTACCCGCCACACGGAGAGGCTTCAAAGAAGGCTCGACGCCCCCCCAGACCGTCAGCTCGGTCAACAGGACTGCTCACCAATCACCCAACAGGAGGTCCATACCTCCTCGCGACAGATGGATCCCATCCCCTGCGTAAAGGTTCTAATTTTGCAGACTAATGGCGGGGTGACGACTGACCCGCCCCCAACCCCTGTCGACAATGAACCGGGCAACAGCCCTGTTTACCATGCGTCTAGCACGGTCAAGGGCCTGGAGTCGAACCCTCCCCTATACGCGTGCCGCGGCACCATGTCTGACCAAACGAGGGTTGTGGCGGGCCACACGTAATGCAGGTAGGCGAGGTCGCCGCAAATCGCATGCTTCAGCGATAGGCCGGTGACCCGACCTAAATCATTACCCCCAAGGTGTATAATCAGGATGTCAGGCGGGTCAGCATTCCGGCCCGAGAAAAGGAATGGCAACAGCTCCCGCCACAACATCCCGGGCTTACCATACCATGTGAGACTTGCGTATGCACCCAGTCCCAGTCGGGGTCCCCACTCTGTCGCCGCAGCGTAACGCGCTGCCCTGTGCACGTAGCTATGGCCCACCAGCCATACTGTCACCGGCATAATACGACACCCAGGGTCTGTCAAGGAAAAAACGAGGGAAGAGAAAAGGTGCGGTGACTCGACTGGTACTCACGGTGAAAGAGGGCGGACATAAAATTGAAAACATTGCGATCCCCACCTCCCCATACGGCGTATCTCAGCCCCGGAGTACCCAAAAGCAGCCGCCGTGGAAGCCGCCCCTATTCTGAATGAATGGGTGCCGTAACGGGCCCCTGGGAGGCCAACACCGGCCAGCGCTTTGCCGGTCACCTTCCAAAATTGAAATTTAGTAAGGGGAGACCCATCTTGGTGACAGAAAAACGGGCCATGGTGCGTGCCACGCAGTGCAAGGAACTCCTGTAGGGCACCAACCGGACAGATGTCTGCCAAAGAACACCGTAGCAGTCTTACTCCACTGCCTACGCCATGCTGATCCGTCTTAGAGGAGCATATCCTCAACTGAGCCCAGTCTTTGGCCACATAGACATCTTCGAGTTCCAGTGCCCTACGACTTGCATCCGCCTTAGACAGCATCACAAGCTCGCTGATGCGGAGCGCTCCAAAAAAGGCCACCGTTGTAGCCGCATGAAACAGGGCTGCCTCATACCTATCAAAACATAGGTCCTGCCAGCCCCGTGCCAGTTGGGTAAGAACCCCTGGGGAAATTGGGTGGCGGTCGTCCGGGCTACGCCCATGCTCCCGCACCTACCCCTCCAAAACGTGTCTCACATGGAAGTCAGCGGTACTGTCCGCATGTCCGCCTACTTTGGCCATAAAAGCCAGCGCTGACAGCCTGGATGCTATGGTGCGAGGTGCAAGGCCCTGGGAATGCAGGTAAACCATGAATTGAAGTATATGGGCCACCGGGATCGGCCAGGTATCTGGCAGCCGGGATAGGGCACAGAATGCTCTGAAAGAATTGAATGCGTGTTGATACGCCTTACGCGTGCGTGGCGCTAGCGACATGCCGATCGCCCGGTTCACCTCTCCTTGCCAAGGGTCCATATCTCGTCCGGGAGTGGCGAGGGAAATTCCTCCACATCCGGGGCCAAGGCGCGGAACCGGGAGATCTGCAGGCGGGACAAAGCGTCAGCGATATCATTATTGACCCCCGGGACATGCCTGGCCCGGAACAGCACATTAAGGCGCAGGCTGCGCAATACAAACTGGCGCACCAGGTCCATGACCCTGGGTGATTTGGAAGTCTGTGAGTTGACAATGTGAACGACGGCCGCATTGTCACACCAGAAATGAACGACCGAGTTGGCCCACTCCGCACCCCATAGCATCAAGGCCCCCAGGATGGGAAAAAATTCCAGATACGTAAGATCACGCAGGCGACCCGTACCTGACCAGTCTGGTGGCCACCCACCATAGGCCCACTTCCCATTGAAGTACATCCCATAACCCAGGGACCCAGAGGCATCGGACTGTATCTGGAAACGAGGGGAAGCCAGAAGGTCAGACCTCCAAAATGACACCCCATTGAACTCCCTCAGGAACTGGAGCCAGATAAGCATATCTGCCTTAATGCCCTGGGTTAGTCTCACCCTATGGTGGGGCCTGGATAAGCCTGTCATGGCGTCGCACAAGCGCCGAGCAAATGCCCTGCCCGGTGCGACCACCCTGCAAGCGAAATTGAGGTGACCATGCAGCACCTGCAGTTCCCGCAGTGATGCCTTGCATTTAGCAAGCAAGTCCGAGATAAGGGCCACTATCCTTGACACCTTATCCCCTGGTAACCTAGAAGCCTGCGCTACCGTGTCAATCTCCACCCCCAGGAAGACTAGCTGTGTAGATGGGCCCTCGGTCTTTTCGGGCGCTAAAGGGACACCAAGTTCCTCCATCAGCATCTGAAATGTGTTGAGGAGACGTGTGCACGTGTCCCAGCCCCGTTCACCCCCGAATAAAAAATCATCCAGGTAATGGGCTACAGACCGGGACACAGACCTGCGGACAAAAGCCCACTGTAGGAAGGTGCTAAAACGCTCGAAGGCCGAGCATGATATGGAACAGCCAAAAGGCATGGCCTTATCGAAATAATATTCACCCCGGAACTTGAAACCCAGCAACTCAAAGTCACCCGGGTGAACCGGCAGGAGGCGAAAGGCAGACTTAATGTCGCACTTAGCCAACAGCGCACCCGGGCCACATGAGCGCACCATGTGCAGCGCTTGGTCAAAAGATATATACCTGACTGAGCAAAGGTCATCAGGGATAGCATCATTGACCGATCGGCCGGCTGGGTAGGACAAGTGATGGATCAGGCGGAACTCGCCCGGTGACTTCTTGGGCACCAAGCCCAAGGGTGACACGTAAAGGTTGGGGAACGGGGGTGCAGGGAAAGGGCCAGCGACCCTGCCCGCATCAACCTCCTTAGAAATGCTGGCGGCAGCCACCTCCTCCCTCCCCTTGAGGGACAAAAGGTTGGGGGCATCTTGGGGGGACCTATCACCCAGGAAAGGAATACGGAACCCCAGTCGGAAACCTTGAAGCAGGTAAACCGCATCCGGCTCCCTCGGGTACGATGCGAGCCAACGCTTCAACATGTCCACATTAATTGGGGAGGGGGCCTTTTGGTGGACCAGCTCCCTCTGCGGCAGTCTTGCCAGCCCCTTGTCCGCCCCTACCTCTGCCCCGCATCCCTCCAGGCCTGGGGCAGGCGGAGGCCGCATGGGGGCCAGCGCAAGAGGGACACTCATGCCTGTACCGGCAATTCTTCCTACTGCAGGAACCATTGGACGAGAAAGTCCAGCACAGCAGGCGGGCTGGAACCCCCTGCCCCGCCACCTGGCGGGGTGTCTGTGCTGGGGCCGCTCGCTGGACCGCATGTCCACAATGGTACCTTTCCCCAGGCGCAGGGCGCGTGGGAGTCATGTACAGAAGCCACAGCTTCTGGCAGGGCTCGTCCCACCTCATCTCAGGGTGCAGGGGAATCCGCATACGGAATTCCTCGTCGTAAGCCAACCACGACGGGCCCGGGAAATCGACCATCGCCCGGTAAATGTTGTCCAAATACTGGACCATCGGAATTGCCAAATCCGGCCGGGCCCTGAGGTAGACCGCCATGTATATGAGGTACGCCGGCAACCAGTTGGCCCACGTACGTGGCGGCTTACGGCGACGTGCCTGTTCCTTATCCTTCTCATCCTGCCCCTCCCTCTCCTCTTTGGTGGGCTCTCTGTTAAGAAGGGAGAAGATGTCCACATACTCCCCACGCCAGATCTTCTCTTTGGTGGCCTGGGCCAAATGGTCCCCCAGGGGCAAGGAATACCCCACTGTCGGCAATGCCGACACCGGCACAGTGGGGACCACGGGGATCTGGAAAGGAGCCTGGACCAACCCGGCCACCCCTAACACATTCCCGACTGAGTAAGAGGTACCACCCAAAACGGGGCCCTGGGTGAGAGGTGAAGTCACCGGGTGGGACGTCGGCGACTGAACCGTCGCACCACCCGTGCGAGGCCACGGCCACTGGAATGCCCCCCAATGTGGCTAGGTGTGTGGGTGCACTAGATTGGACCGCATACTCACATGCTGCACCCCCATGGGCCGCCCCCACCGGGGGTTCCGGCCCGCTGGGGGCGTCGGAGCTCACGACCGCAATTGAGCTCGTCGACGGGGCCTGACCAGCATCAGCCTGTTGAGTGGGGAGCTGCGAGGTAGTGGCCGAGGCCGGCCCACGCGCCTCGGGCAGCTCGACCCGTTCTGCCGCCTGCCGCTGACCGGCAGACAAAGGATCAACCTGCACCCCAAAAGGCACCCCCGGGTGGTTAACCCTCGCAAGGGATGCCTCAAGGGCTGCAACGCGGGCCAGAAGGGCCTCAACATTAACGTAGCCCCCTAAGCCAAGTGGGGGCAAAGGGCCGGCCGGCCCACTGGCTGCAGGCGCCGGTCCAGGTCCCTGGACCCCGGGGCCCATATACGGCCACGACCCCAGGCCCGGCCCCTGCAGGCCGGGGGGGTACCCTGCCAGGGGAGGGAACCCAGCCACCCCCCATGGCTGAAACCCCCCGCAGGAAGCTGCGCACCAATGGAAGAAGGCCGCGCAGAATGGGCCATGCCAGAGGCGGACACCAAGCCTCGGGCCAAGGGGCAATTAACCCCATCCCACCGGTCCCGGTGGGCTCAGGCAAAGGAGGCTGCAGGGGAGGCGCAGCCGCGGTCCTCCGACCCGGCTGGCGCCTCCGCGCAGAACGAGCCGCGTTCGCAGTCGCCTTCTTCTTAGAGGGCATAGCAGCTAACCGATGGGAAGCCGGAAAAAGTCAAGAAAATTAGCAGCCAGAGGCTTCCCGATGAAAGGCAAGAGCGACGGAGGTAAGAGGGAAAAACTTCTCCGCTCCGTCGCTTCGCAAAATGGCAGCTCGGCTGCCTCGTGGCCGCCCCTTATATAAGGGTGTTGGCCACGCCCCCTAACTACCCGGATGCCTTCGTCCGGTGGGGGGGCCCCGCAAAGAGCGCGGTGGCCATTTTGGCGCCGCGCTTGCAATATGTCAGTGGCTAAGGAACAATACAGGGAAGATGTTGCATTCACATTCTGCTCTGAGGTTCCCCATCGACAACTGGTTGGCTAATCTGGGAACATAAAGATTGACTGGAGAGGCATTAATCCGACCCAGTCATGGTTTTTTAAAATTTAAATTTATTTCTTACAAATAAACATCATAAACAAACATAACACATAGCACAAATTGTAAAACATAGCTGACTACAGCAGGGGATTCATGCATTAAATCTTTTCAAATTTATTTGAATTCAATATGCAATCCTAAATAATGAATTAATTTAATAACATCTTTTATATATTGTTGTATTTCATTCCTCACATCTCCCCTTTGGACTACTACAAGGAAAGAAAAGACAATAACAAAAATAAGAAAAGACAAAAAACCAGGGGTTCTCAACCTATGGCCCCTGGGCCAGACCTGGCCTGCGGCATCATTTCATCTGGCTCATATCACTGTCACCATCGCCGCTGCCATGGCCGCCATGGCCGCCACCACCACCACCAGCACCACCGGGTGCGGAAGCATTTACAACAGCCATAAATGCGTCTGTGGCTGTCATAAACACATTTATGATAGCCGTGGATGCATTTTATGACAGCGTTTATGGCGAGGGGAACCACCAGTCTGACCCACTCAGCTGTCTGAGGGGACGTGGTCTGGCCCATGGCTTAAAAAGGTTGAGAATCCCTGGTTTATATACTATAGTATTTGATTTCCTGATTTAACATCAAATTTTAATACAGTATTTTTAAACCAAACCCCATCTATCAATTATCATAACCATATATTATCCCTATATATTTTTTCAAATATTCTGTGAGGGGGGATCCATGTCTTTTGGAAAACTTCTCTTGATTTATTTTTCAATTCACATGATATTGTTTCTTTCTCTCTTAGATCTTGTAGTTTCCTGATCCATTCTTTGACATTTGGGGTTTCTTGACTTTTTCAGATTTTTGCATAGAAAATCCTTGTGGCTGCACCCTAGTCATGGGTTTTCTTTTGAGAGTGAAAACAAAAGGAGAGACCAGAATCCATTTGATGTTACTATGATCTCTCTCTCTCTCTCTCTCTCTCAAGATCAATTAGATGTGCAGCAGATAGAAAAAGCATTTTTGATGAAGAAACATTTATTATGGGTGATAATGATGAACCGTGCTTTTTGGCAGCGGACAAAATATTGTCTCAGAAGCTCTCACTGTGTTGAAATTTCACCAAGTAAAAGATTCCAGACAGACCAAGGAATAATTTTATTTTAAAAAAGAAATAACTTTGGAGTGTCTTATGTAATAGATTGATGATGTATACAGTATGAACATTGTGGTTAGCAGCTTGTTGTAATGGGTGATGGTGAGGGGAAATCAAAACAAAATAATTTAAATCCAGCTGGATCACTGTGGCTTGGAAGTTTGTGTTCTGTTGAATAAATGAGTTTCATCAAGAGGCATTGAGACACATTTGTACCTGAGGGAAGTGCAAATTAAAGTGGTAGGCCATCCTATTCCTATGTTTCATTTAAAAGTAATGCATACCAGGCCTAGGTATGTGTAAAAGAGATAGTTTCAGGAGAGCATGGCATAAAGTAAAATCTGCCTTTTCATGAGTGGTTATGAGATAATTTTGTGCTCCATTGCTCATTGCAGCGTAAAGCCAATGGAGTATGAGAAAGTTCTGTCTGCCTGATCCAGCTGCCAGCCCCAGCAAATGATTCTTGGGTTTAAAAGTGGTTTGAAGGCTTGAATGATTATGCTTTTTTAGATTCAGGACTATGACAGGCTTGTGTGTCACAGTGAAACTGGAGGCTGAAAAAGAGTGGGTTGTTTTAAGGCTGCTAGGGACTCAAGAATCCATTACTACCTGTAGGCTGCATTCTTATGCTCCATTCTTTGGACATTGAGTTCCATCGAACCTGGCAGTTCTTGGTTTCCTGCAGCACTTGAACCCTGCTTCTTAGTCTTGATTCATCTAACAAAGAGAAGGGAAGGGAAAGAATGAATGCCTGAGGCCCAATGACCTGGGAGTTTTTTGGGGGGCTAAGAAGTCATGACCTCTGTTAGGATCCATTGGCACTGAATTGTACAGAATGCAGAGGCTTCACACAGAGGTTGTAACAATTGAGGTTCTTGGTCTGGAAACTGATATTAGATGAAAAGAAATACTAGTTAGAGTTTTATTGTAGAGGAAATTTATTTGCAGTGGCAATAAGATTCACACCACCTATTTACAGAAGCCCCTATGGCTGGCTTCTGTGCATGCACCCTTCTGGCTATAGAAGAGAAGACACAGAAATTTGCCTGAAAGAAAAAAGGGTAAGAAAGAAAGAAAGTCAGTCAGAACCTGGGAGTAGCAATCTGTATACATATTTAGAAAAGGGTAGGAAATATAAAGATCACTTGCTACATAACTTGGCGCTTTATTCCAAAACACAAGAGGGCAAAGAAACAGGTCTACAAATGCAAGATGACAACTTATGTAGCTAAAAGGTGTGTGGGATAGTTTGTGGTCAATGGAAGATGAAGATGTTCATGCTAAACCAGGGATTCTCAACCTGTGGCCCACAGCACCATTTCATGTGCCCCACCACACCTCCACCACCTTAGGAAGTGCCATGTGGTGGAGGAAGGGCAAAATGGCCATCTGACCCCTGAACCTATCTGAGGGAGCATGACCCAGCCCACGGCTTAAAAAGGTTGAGAACTGTGCGAAACAAATGGGTCTGAGAGTACAGTAGTTTGAGCATATGAGAACATTTGGAAATTAAGCAATATAATAATAATTTTATGTCAGAAATTATTCTGAGTTGAAAAGATTGTTGCTGGAGAAACTCCACTCAGTGGATGCCCTAATGAGGCTCCTTTCAAGTCCCCAAAATCTTTTCCCACTGAAGTGGTCCCTATTTATCTCTTTGCAATTTCTTGCTTTTGAATTGCTAGGTTGGCAGGAGTTGGGAAGGGAAATAAATAAAAGTGGTTAGGCTTCAGTTCCCACATGGCTACACATACTATGTGTTTTTCCAGGTGAACTGGAAAAGGGTGAGTCATTAGGTGACATCATCCAACGCTTGTGTCTGTTGCCTCACAGAGTACTAATGCATTGCAGTTGTAACTAATCAAGTTGTAGATTATTTTGTATTCATCCCAAATTGGTGTTGTGTGTTATTCCTCCTGTTCTCATGGACACTGCTTTGCATTTCTGCGTGCACACAAATAATCACTTTTTTCTTTCATGTCCAGATCAAACTTTGAACTGCCAAAATAAAGCCACTTTCTTTGCTTGTCGTTGGCCAAAATTCATTGGTACATGTTTCTGACACATTTCATCCAAATGGGAAAACTGTGACTCAGATGATCTCTGTGTGCTTGCTCAGCCTCTTGTCAAGATGTTAGCGATTTATTGGTAACTTGAATACTCTTGCTCTTCCTTCTGATGGCATTTGAAAAGGACTACTCTTCAAATGGAGAATTACTTCCTACAAGCCTTTCAAAATGAGGACTTGTCTCCATAAAGTAGGAGGTGTAACAATCCCATTACCCACAAGTAGAACCTCAGTCTACACGTAGATGGGACCACACCTGAATCCAGGTTTCTAAGCTTGCTTTCTCACATATCCTGATCTAAATGTAGGCTGTAAGTAAGGTAGCACATAGCCAAGTAAACACTCCAGTCATCATCTTGTCTTTTAAAAGTATATTGTAGTCAAAGTAAGTTACAGAACAAAGTTTTAGGAAGCAAGGATTTTTTAGTTTCAAAAAGTTGGAAAGCACATTAAAACAATGAAAGCCTATCTACTGGGGGAATCCCTGGGCCCCCTTCTTATCTTAAAAGCCCCTACATCATTTCCTCAGTGTTGAGCACCAGACCAAGAAAAAGTCCCACCCATTTCCTCTGGTTTTATCTCCTCAAACAAGTTCCACCCTCTTGCCATTCTCCTAAAGGAATCCAGCCAATGATGATACAGTATCACATGTCAGTCTGTAGCAATCTGTAGCATTCTGACCAGCAGAATGAAGAGATGAGATTTGTGGGGGGCTTGCTGGGTACTTTGGAGCCTTCTCTCCCCTCATCTCCATCAACTTCTCCCAGCAGCTCTCTTTATTAACAGTTTCACACAAGCATACAGCATATGGCACACAATCACATGATCCATCATCCTTCACCACACTGTCATGCTATGCTGCACTAGCCATATTCAAATAGACATTTACACAATTGATGATAGATGAATGCAACCTATTTCTGTATCCTTACAATAGCAAGAAGGAAATGTTCCTAGATCATTGTTTCATGACGGTCCAGGACGGTCCAAGAACAGTACATTTCACCATCATAGGGAAAGAACAACCTGTGTTATTGATCAGCCTATCAGAGAATTTGTTCTCATGAACAACTGGTCAATTTCACAAGGATGCAACATTTCACCTTTTCTTATTTTAAAATGAGAGTACACACTGAATGAAATAACATATTCCAACTATGATGCAATACGAATATATGATCGCATACACATACCTGTCAAGTTTCGGGAAATTTCTTTCAAACCCCCGTATTTTACACTCTTTCCTGCTGTCATCCCATATTAGCTAGGCTGCAATTAGACTGAAGTTAGACTGGAGGCCAGCACAGGATAAACATAGCTGTCCAGTTTCCCATTTTGGCCGAGAAATTTCCCTTATTTGACAGAAATTTCCTGAAACTTGACAGGTATGTGCATACATCAGAGCAAAGCTAGCAACCTACATAATTATCCTTGCACTTGTAAAGTTTATAAGAGCCATTAAGAACTAGCAAGATTTTTGGGAGGACATGTCTTGTCAACTGAATTAGAAGCTGGCTTGTTTCCAAAAAATGGCAGAATGATTGATTTTGATTTCAATAAGACATTTCCCACTCAACACAATTAAACTATGCATTTCTATCTTGATTAAAAATAATTGCAAATTATTCTGGCTATACATTACTATTCTGATTAACAGCAAGAAATGACTACATTAATAATTTTACATTAATAAGTTTCATTTCTTCCAAACCATGAGGCTAGCATTTTTTTTAAAATAAATTTTTATTTATTTTCAAAGAAACAAAATAAAAATAACAAACATACAAAAAAAACAACAATAACAATACAATGCAATATTACAACAAGCTCATTCACACATGCCTGATAATTAAACTGTTTGTTTACAATATAACCCACAATATTAAATACCCACAATTTAGATTATCACTATATTCATAGCAATCATACGAGCTTTCAGTATTACAACTGTTTATTATTTCTTTACTAATTACACAACACCCAGTGAATATTTACAATGCCTGGAGAGCTTAGAGTCTATATCATCTCCAGAACCCACTTTGAGATGGTACAGGTCCAAAGCTGTCCCTAGCCATAAGAGAATGATCCACGAACGACTTCCAAATATTCCAAAACCTATTTTCTTTCAAATTATCCCTTTTTACTTTTATCTCCCATGTCAGTTTGTCATTCAATGCTAAACTCCACATTTCCTTATACCACTCTCCAGTCTGTATAAATACATCATTTTTCCAATTTCTAGCAATACATTGTCTACCTGTAGTTAGCATAATTTCCAGTAATTCTTTTTCCCCTTTGTTCAAACCCATAACTTCCACCTCTGTTAATAGAATGGTACCTGACACCAACTTAATTCTTTTATCCAATATTTCCCCAATCTCTCCTTCTATTCTTCTCCAGAATTCATTTATTTTTTTACAACTCCACCACATATGTTCATAAGTTACGACCACTTCGTTACATCTCCAACATAAATTATTCAGTATAGTATAGAGTTTGCTTACTAGACCCTTAATGTTCTTTTCTCCTTTTCTGATCTTTAATACCAATTCTTCAAATTCAGTCATTGTTCTATCTATACCTATTTCTCTTCTATATTTTTGTTCCAATTATCAACCTTCAGTTTCTGAAACCAGTCCAACTTTAACTTTTCAAATATTTTTTTCCTCTTGGTTTCGTCTTCACAAACTTTTAACCAGTCCTTCAGTAAAAATATTTCATTTTTATCCAATATTTCCTTTTTCCCCTTATCTATTTTTATCGGAAAACACACCATATCAGTCAATTCCAAAATTGGAGAGAGATCTGAGACCATGTCTTTCTTTATCGTTTTATCCTTAATTCCCAAAAAGATCATTTTGCCAATATTCCTATATTCTTTCATCTCTAATTCCTCCCAAATTACCTTTTCTCTTGCCAAGATCTTCACAACATTCTTAATTTGGAACGCTCGAAAGTATGCTAACAAATTTGGCATACCCAAACCCCCTTCTTTCTGAGGCAGATACCAAAGCTTCTTTGGAAGTCTAGATTTTTTACCTCCATTACAAAAATTATTGAACATCTTTTGAAACTCATTAATTTCCTTCTCCTTCAAATGGATTGCAAGTGCGTCAAATAAGAAATTAATCTTCGGCAGCAGCATCATTTTGCAAATTGCAATCCTCCCAAACCATGACAAATTCAACCTCTGAAACCCTTGTAATTTGTTCTTAAATTCTACTTTCAAACTGTCATAATTCAGTTTTTTAAGTTCTTCCAAATTATTTGAAATGGTTATCCCCAAATATTTCAGCTTTTCTTTAATTTGTATGTTAGATGTCCTCACTATCCTTCCCATCTCCTTCACCCCCATGTTACACAGCATCAATTCTGATTTGTCCCAGTTTATCCTCAGTCCAGTTATATCCTCGAATTCATGAAGTTGGTCTTTAATCCTATCCATTGCCGCCTCTGGATTTTTCACCATTAACAGCGTATCGTCTGCATACATACTCACTTTATTACCCAGTATCCCTTCTATCCTTGGATCCTCCCTTATATTTTTAGCTAAAATTTCCATTGCCATAATAAACAGGATAGGAGATAGTGGACAACCCTGCCTGGTACCTGCCTCAAGCTTTACCTCATCCGTAACCTCTCAATTTACTCTAATCCTAGCACTCCCTTTTTGGTATAATAGATCAATTACCCTTCTAAACATGGCTAAACATTACTATTCTGGCTAAACATTACTATTCTGACTAACAGCAAGCAATGACTACATTAATAATTCTACATTAATAAGTTTCATTTCTTCCAAACCATGAGGCTAGCATGTTTTGACTATCAATTCTTCTGTGGAATGCACCATACCTCCTCCCACACTTGGAAATCTCAATTACAAATTCAAAGGATACACACAGACCCCGTTCTAACCATCACAGGAGGCATGGCTATCCAACGAGTAAGCGACTAAAATAGTGGTGCTTGAATTAGGCAAGCAGGGGAAAAAAGAGAGCCAATTCAAGTTGTATGAAAATTAAACTGTTCCTTCCCTCCCCCTCGTATTTCCACAGAGAGGCTAATTTTCAAGGTGCTGAAGATGTTTTTGTGGCTCACAATCACATCAGAGAATTCTGTACTATTGACAACAATATACTTCTTCCTTAACACTTCCCCTTTGTCTAGAAATCATTGATTCTTCCCCCAATCTCGTTGTCTGTGCAGGACAATGACAATAAAGATCTATCTATCTATCTATCTATCTATCTATCTATCTATCTATCTATCTATCTATCTATCTATCTATCTATCTATCTATCTATCTATCTATCTATCTATCTATCTATCTATCTATCTATCACCTCATGCTTACTCATGGGTTCTGTTATGGATATTTGGTGGCCGAGGACATTGCAGTAATTATTTTGTTATTTGTTATTTGTTATTTCATTATTTATTGATGTTTTATTGTATAATTTGTATTGCATAATTTGTTGCTACTATATTTGTCTTATATATTGTACTGTAGAATTTGTATTTATTTGTAACAGTATTGTATTATATATTGTATTATGTATTTATTTCTGTTGTATGGCCGCCTTGAGTCGCGCTTGCACAAGTAAGGTGGGATAAAAATCTAACAATCTAATCTCCATCTAATCTACTCTTAGCAGTTTCTATGGCAGTTGAAGCTTCCTTGAATAACAATGCAGGAAAATGGCCAAAGAACAAAACATTTTGTACTTCAATGTAAATAAAAGGCCGACAGCTTGTTAACAAGCAAGCAACAATAACAACAGATTGATTCTTGGGGGATTTGGAGGGAAGAAATCAAGTGGTCTATGAATCGCCTTAATGCAAAATACTTGAGCGGTACTAACTACCCTGGTTACCAGAAAAGCAAGATGGGGTTGGGGGAGGAGGTTTTGCCAGTTCACAAGACACAAGGCAGAAATACGCCTTCTGACTGGCTTCCTGCCTTTCAAAATGAAATCCAAAATCGAACTTGCTTATTATAAGGTGCTTTTCTCTAGCAGATTTTTTTACACATCAAAATGTTTTTTGACAGCATATGATACATGTCTTTTCAAAAATAATTATTTTCATTTCTGCCATGCAGCAATGGATGGAAGAGTGTTTGGCTGACTGTCATATTTCCCACCCACCTCCTCTTGAAGAGCCCTCCTGTCTTATTCCCTGAGAAAGACAATCTCCCAGAGAATGGGTGTTTGGCAAAGATGTTCACAGAGGAAAGACTTGAATATCAATGGAGAACCAATGCAGAATGAAGTTCCATGTTTTCAAATGCACCTTATCTTTGGAAATGTACTGTAAGCTATATGATACAATATAATTGGTTCTTGTTTGTACACATTCATGTCACACTTTACATAAGCACTAAACACTGTATGTACTTTCAAAGGCAGAGACCTAAATCTAGCCTCTCTGTAATCTTGGAAACCTTCTTCGGGGGTTTCTCCAGCCTCTGGAGCAGATTATGAAGGTGCTTGGGATCTACAGGGAAGAAAGATCATAGATCCACTGATGGAGGCAGTTTTGTTAGCAGAAATTCAAAATTTCAAGGAAAATGTTCTCCTGTCCTGTGTGGAGAATAAGCCTAGGACAGTAATGGTGAACTTTGGCACTCTACATGTTCTTGAACTTAAATTGCTGGAAGCCCAAGTCAACATTCCTGCTGGTCAGGGCTTCTGGGAATTAAAGTTCAAGAATACCTGGAGTGTCAAGGTTCACCATCACTGGTTTAGAATCTTCTCTTTTCCAAATTGGTCAAATGGATTAAATTACACCTGTTGAACCAATGAGATTTACACAAGTGTTTACATAACCTTCAGCAATCCATTTAGTGGCTCTCCTCTAACTGGGACTAAGGGATGGAGTTTGGCCTAAGAATGGTCTCAAACTGATCTCAAACCTGGATCCCTTCTCCACTGAACATGTTATAAAAGCATTTTTTTGTATTGCTTTCATGAGCAATAGCACCTCCACCCCAGTCCTAAAACATCCCATTCAACTTCTGTTAACAGATGTCAGGTTGTGATGCATAAAGTAAATATTGGACCAGTGTTCAGAATAATATTCTAATAAATATACTTTCAGGTTCTCTTCAAAAAGTTGTGCAAGTCTTCAGTATATCCCTGGTGTGTTTTATAATCTGCAATTTCCCATGTATTTTGAAGGCAAGCCTTTAACAAAGCTCTCTTGATACTATGTACACAATGAGAAAATGTTTAAAACCAGAGGCTTGAGTAAGCTTGTTCTTTGAAAAGGATGTGTGGGTGTTAAAATACAAAAAGTGTGCACGGAGGAAAAGCTACTGCTGTCAAAATGGAAAATTTTTGAAATAATATGCAAGAGATAGCCTTGGAGACAAATGTTCCTTAGCTTGGAAGCCTAATGCCAATATCTTCAATCAGCCAAGAAACGGCAGAATGTATTATTTGATGGTATTACCTTAGTCTTAAGGCATAGGCGGAGTTGTTGCCCTTTAGGAAGAAACTAAAGACCTGGCTGGCGGGCCAAGTTTGGGGTGCGGGTGGGGATGGGGGTACCATTGGGTGGTTGGTATAGAGAAGTGTGCCTTCCCCCAAGGTCCCTTCGGTTCTTGTGCACCTTTTAGGGGTGGGTTTTTTAACTTTTAACTTTTAACTTTGTTTTATTATGTGTCTTTTATGTATTTACTGTCCGCTATGTAAACCGCCCTGAGTTGGGTTGTACCTGAGTGGGCGGTATATAAGCGTGAAAAATAAATAAATAAATAAATAAATAAATAAATAAATAAATAGGTGATGTTTACTTAGTTTTGGTATGAACAAATGATGAACCATTCCTGTGACAAACCGGAAGCTGGATTTAAACAATAACTTAAAAAGCAAAATTATCTCTCTATCTATCTATCTATCTCATTTATACTCTGCCCTTTTGGTGCAAGCACCAAGGTGGATTACAATGTGTGTATATGTTACAGTTAAAACTAGTTTTTTCTAGTTAAAACTAGTTCTGACTAACCATGTTTGTAAGAACTAGAATTAACTAACAAAGAAAGAACCATTTCTAGTGAAAACTAGTTTTAACTAGTCAAAATATTATTTCAAAACATTGAACTCACAATGTTTTGGCTACAGTAGAGCAGTTTAACCATTGTGCCACCAGGGTTCTTGCAGATGTTGCAGTATAGTGAAAATGACTGAATTGTATTAAAATTAATAAAGAAAAAAAATGTTATAGAATTTCAGAGTCAGGCTCTATTCCTTTATCTAAGAAAAGCCTTTTTGGAACTCAGTGGGGTTTACTGAGTAGGTGTGTATAGGATTGTACAGTAAGGGCACAGTGCTTGTCAGTCATCTCACTGCCTTTTTATCTTTTTCTTTTGGCTCACTGGTCTTCATCTTTTTTTTTACCACACTTGAGCTGCAGGTGTTGGAAGGAAGCCCCAATAAATTTAATTTGACTCAGTAAAGTAGCACATGCACTAGCAGTGGTAGTGGAGCGAAACAACTAATGAAATGAAGGTGTTAATATTCACCTCCGGCTATTTATGTCAAAATGCAATTCACCTTGTAGTCTTTTGGGAATCTGTCAACTCCTGACACTACATAAACCAAACTTTTGGAAATGGTCCTCTCACAGTTCTCTCTTGCTTGAAATTTGCACACTACATTGGAAAGATCTTCCAGTTGTCATTATTGTTAAACACAAGGCATTAAAGGTTTTCTCCCCTCCCTCATTACTATTGAAGTTGTCTTTCATGCTGAAATTACTCAATATTGAAGTTGTCTTTGAAGCATTAAGATTCTTTTATCAGAACATATATTACTTTCTTTAATCTATATTGATCCCCCCTCCCTGAATATAAACTGGCACAGACATGGGCTGACTTATTTACGGGATTATGGACCAAGGGACAGAGATCTTGACACCATTAACACTGTTTGGGGAAGAGATTGTGTTCTTCCCGTAAAGATCTCTTGAGAGCAATAATCCCCTCTCCATTCCATTCAATTGATGGCTGATCACCTGGGTCGCAGAGGAAATTGAAGAAACCCTGAAATTCACCATCCCATACAGAGATGGCCAAATGAGAATGGCCCACAGCTGGTGGTTGTTCACTTGAGCCTTGAAACTATTACAAAAAAATCTGAACCTATGCAATATTGTCAGGGTCATATATTCTCTGTCACTCTCCTTCTATAGAGTTTCTGAAAGTACTAGCAACCTAAGTACCCAAATGATTAAATCATGATGGTGGATGGTATTGAATTATAGCATTTTCTATGTGTTGCTTCCTGCTTTTTTTCCTGGCATATGTTCTTAGGAGAGCTTTAAGCCTTGGCATGCAGGTGGTAACTATTTCTAGGAGTTTCTTGGAGTGCTTTTATTTAACGACTTGGACTGCTGCATCAACTCTTCTGTGAGATTTGGGTAGGGATGCTAGTTACTTTTCAAGCAGAGAATTGCACTGTGTTCTGCATGCCTTTTGATTTCTGAAGAGAGTTCAGAAACGCTGCTGATTCGAAATTCTGCAGTGCAACCAGTGATGCACTGAAGCAGGTTCTGTCTTGTTTGGGAGTAGCGGTAGTGGAAATTCCCCCAGACCATGCCCACCTGGCTGGCCATGCCCACCTCCATACCCCATTGCATTGGCCATGCCCACATATTTGGCCCCACCCACAGAGGGGGTAGTAATTTTTTTTGGAGTGCATCACTGAGTGCAACTGCTGACTGAAACAAGTTAAAAGTGGGAGGGAGGATGAGAATGACTCTATTATTACAACAATTGTGTTGATTTACAGTCTGATGCCAAACCCAGTTCAAAGCACTAGTTGCAAACTGTCACATCGCAAATTGCTGGAGTCAATGTATCTGAAGGGCCCTTTCCACCATTTTGAATCTGTTTGTTTTCCTCTTTGTGCTGGAGATAAATATTCCATTTTTTTTACTGTTGTTTAGTCTACCGGTGTCCAATTTTAATTGGATGATCTTAATCTCTGGTGGTGACAGATACTGTTTGTGCTATCGCCATCCCCCACCCCCAAAAAATTGTTTTCATTCTGTTTCATTTCTCATTTGTGATTGTATTTCAAAATTGACTTTGGCTTCTTTAGTACTTTGATGTTTTCAAAATTGTTGGTTTATTTTGGTATTATTTTATTGGAAATGTAATATGTAAATGTAATATGTAAATAGACAGATAATAGACATTGCCTCTGCTGAGGGCTGGCATTTATAAAACTTCTTTCACCCACACACTTTCCCCAGAGTGTGCTATGAAAACGAAAGGCTCTTCTGCTTGGTTAAGAATCCTAGGTGAAACATGATATTAGAAAAGGAATTTTGTGGTCGAAAGCTTGAAGCAGCCACACTGGAGGAAGGAACAATACATATAAAACAGGGATGGTTTGGACTACAATTACCACAATCCCTTTCTATTAGGCATGCTGGCTAGGGCTTCTAGGAGTTGAATTTGGAAAGTTCTAGAGGGTCAAAATTTGCTGACCTTTAAAAAGGCTTTAATAGTATAAATCTGTGCTCATGTATGCAGAACTAATATCCACTTTTACTCAGTGGGGCTCCCTAATAATTGAGCTAGCTAAATCAATTTGTATATTGTTTTGATATTATCTTTTTTACTTCTTTTTTCTTCTACTGGCCTGACTTTACCCCTTCATCCTGTGTATTTAATTCCCAAATGTACTTGGTTTTCAGCCTGTTTGTTCTCTTTGTTAAGTGTTTATGTGTGCTTTTGGAATAGAGCCTTACTTTTCAGAGGCTTGTCTGACCTTTGGCATTCATATGCATTTGAGCATGGACTTTGCTATTTTGTTCTGATCACATTTGGTCTAGCTATGACTTTGACCCCATGGCTCAATACCTGATGATGCTCTTCATGCACTGTTAAAATGATTGCTGTAGGAAGCTACCTCTGTTGCTTTTGTGAACCTTCCACCAATTCTAGCTAAGAATAAATTGTCCATTCAGTGACCCTTCCATGTGATATTTATTTCAAATGACTTGTTCTCAAACCCTTGATCTGATTAAGTCTGAAAGAACTCTTAAGTCATTCATTGTGATGGCTGTGATACATTAATTATGCCAGAGGCAACTAGTGTGTTATCCAGTCAGACTCACATATCCTAGAAACCCATTAATTATCATTCTCTTGTTTTTTGTTCTGATATACACCATGACATATGGAGATGTCTTATGAATGGCCTGGTTCTAACCTTGTTTTCTTTCTTTGACTGCAGGTTATAGAAGTAGGCCAGGTCGAATAGTGACCCTTAGGTGAGAATCTAAGCTTCCTTGGGGAAGCGAGGAGAGGATGCAATGCTCTCTGTGCCAACTGTCATTTGGGGGGTCAGTACAAAAAATGCTACTGCCTGTAGCTAGTAATTGGCCTCAAGGTTGGGTTTTGCTCAGTTTTAGTTATTTACCAAGAATGTTTATGAAGCTATGTTTGAAGCCAATGGTCTGGCACCAAGCTTCTCCTAGGTATATTGTGTTAGGTAACAATGCTTTGAGGAGGCCTAGTTTATTATTTTTGATGTTATCTTTATTAATGCAGAAGAGTAATGGATGTGTTAAATTGCTGATTGCTCTTTTAGATACAGTATCATAACAATTGTGGTCATGGATCTTTATTCTTAGTCCTGACAGGAGTCAGTAAAACAGCCAGAAAGCCAGACAGACAGACTGGGTTCTCAACCTTTGCAAGTTGGGGGCTGGGTCACACTCCCTCAAACAGTTGAGGGGCCGGATTGGTTGTCCCCCTGCCATTAACGGCTGTCGTAAATGCGTTTATGATAGCCATAAATGAGTCTGTGGCCAATTCCGTGGTGCTGGTTGGAGTGAGGGCGGGGGTCGAATTATTTGGTGCCATGGGCTGGATCTGGCCGGTGGGCTGTAGGTTGAGAACCCCTGCCTTAAAGTACCATAACAAAACCTCTGGAGTCAAAATTCATGGAAAGACCGATTGATTGAAATCTTTACTGTTGTGGGAAATTGAACTATAATAGTTAGAGGCATTTTGAAGTACAGTACTGGGAAAAAATACTTCCAAAGATTTTTGTCAGTCAATTTCAACCCAGCTACTAAGAAGGCAAGCACGGCGCCAAAATGGCCATCACGCTCTTTGCGCCCCCCCCCACCCTGGACTCAGACATCTGGGTAGTTAGGGGGCATGCCCAACCCCTTATAAAAGGGGTGGCCACGAGGCAGCCCTTCGCCATTTTAGAAAAGCGATGGAGCAGAGAAGTTTGCTCCGTCGCTCTATTTGAGCTCCTTTGCCTTCCCTTGCCTTCCTTGCTTATTTGACCGTTGGAGCGGGGGGAATCCGCTCCGCAGTTAGCGATCTTAATTTTGACTTTGGGTGGCCATGGCCCCCAAAAAGAAGACTGCCGCTGCCCCTCAGCCGCGTGCACGGGGGAGGACTCGCCCGACCCCCACCCCCACCTCTCCTGCCCCCTTGGGCCGGAGGTCTCATCGGGGGGTAATGAGAGGGGTGGGCAGGGTTTTTGCACCCACTGCCACCAATGAGGGTGACCAGGCCTTTGCCCCCCTGCCCAGTCGGAGGACTCGTGTGGGGGTTGTGCTGGCGTGCACCACGGGGTCTTCAGCACCCATGAACTCTGGGGCACCCGGCTTGGTCACAGTGTCATCGTCGGAAGAAAGCATGGTGTGAGGTGGCCTATCTTGGCACGGCATGGGATCGTGCCCTGCCATGGCCCCCGCACCCCACGGGCCGGACTATCTGGCCTGGCCATACCGCGGCAGGGGGCTGGCACGTGGCCTTGCCCCTCCGCCTGCGGTTGGCCTTGGGATGGGTCGTGGACCTCTGCCCCACGCCAGGCAACTGTTGCCCGGCGGTCCACCTGGCCCATCTGGCCCACCTTATTCTGGTGGGTCAGACACGGTTGATTTGCTTCTTGCCCGCATAGCGGCCCTTGAAGCATCAATGGGGATCGCCCCGCCACCTATGGATCCTGGGTTCGGGCCATCTACGGCCACTACCCATCTGCCTTTTCAGACCTCTCAGTGGGCCATGGGCTGGGTTGAGCTGCTGGAGGCCATCAGGCCAACGCATGGTGGTGCTCCGCAGCTCCTTGTTTGGCCGCCCCAGCGGGGCATCCCATTGGTGCCCGGTGCCACTTGGCCTGGACTTGCATTGTCCCAGAGCCCAACTTCGTCGCGAGCTCCGACGCCCACCAGAGGCCGGAACCCCCAGTGGGGGCGGCCCAGGGTGGTGCAACAAGTTTGTATGGTGGTCAATTTAGCACACCATCTACACTACCACAGGCTACTAGTGGGGTACAGTGGCCCTGGCCTCACCAGGCTACTTCGGGAGGGCAGTTTACTACTCAGTACCCTCTGGCCACCTGGGCTCCTACCTATTCACAGGTTTTGCCGGGGATAACCGCCCCAGCTGTTCTAGCTCAATTTCCTGTTGGGCAACAGAGCCCATTAGTCACTCCCCCACTTCGCTCTGTGCCGACTATGGCCATGCCAACAGCCGGCTACTCCCTTCCTCTGGGTGACCACTTGTCTCAGGCCACCAGAGAGAAGATATGGCGGGGGGAGTATGTCAATATTTTCACCTTCCTTAATCGGGAACTTACCAAGGAGGAGAAGGAGGGGCAGGATGACAGGGACAAGGAATTGTCCCGTCGTCGTAAGCCCCCTTGTACGTGGGCCAACTGGTTACCAGCCTATTTAATCTATATGGCTGTATATCTCAGGACTTGTCCTGATGGCTTGGCCATTCCGATGGTCCAGTATCTGGACAACATTTACCGTGCTGTTGTTGATTTCCCTGGCCCGTCATGGTTAGCCTATTATGAGGAATTTAGAATGAGGGTGGCCCTTCACCCTGAGATGCAGTGGGATGAGCCCTGCCAGCAACTGTGGCTCCTTTATATGACCCCTACATGGCCGGCGCCAGGTACCACTGCGGCCATGCTGTGCACCACCAGCCACACTGCCACCGTAGTGTGCCGCGGACCGGGATCCCGACCTTCTAACGAAAGCCCAGTGGAGAAAGGTGCTAAAACGTTCGAAGGCCGAGCATGAAATGGAGCAGCCGAAGGGCATAGCTTTGTCCACATAAAACTTGCCCCGAAAACAAAAACCTAAGAGCTCGAAGTCATCAGGGTGCACTGGCAACAATCGGAATGCCGATTTGATGTCACATTTTGCCAGTAGCGCCCCACGACCGCATGAGCAGACCATCTGCAAGGCTTGATCAAAGGACGTATACCAGACCGAGCAAAGGTCATCCGGTATAACGTCATTGACCGAGGATCCCGCAGGGTAAGACAGATGGTGAATCAAACGAAATTCTCCAGAGGATTTTTTAGGGACTAAGCCGAGAGGGGAGACTTTTAAATTTGGGTATGGGGGGGACATCAAATGGTCCAGCATCCCTACCCTCTCTAAGTTCTTTGGCTATCTTCTCCGCAGCAATGCCCCCTTACCCCTGAGGGACAGCAAATTTGGGGCATCCTGAGGTGCGCAAACACCCCTGACCGGTATGCGGAAGCCAAAAGTAAAACCCTCTAGTAGATAAACCGCATCATCCTGTCTAGGATAGATGCGCAGCCACCTTTCCAGCATGCTGAGATTAATTGGGGAGGGGGCCTTTTGTATGTGTGGCGGCGTCAGAGGGAGCTCTGGCTGACCCCTGGTATCCCTTTCCCCTTCCCCGGGACCCACCGGCCCGCAGGCACGTGGAAGCGGCGTGCGGTCTGGCACAGGAAGGGCACTCATGCCTAAATTTACATTGCTGCCTGTTGCACGCTCCATTGGCGGAGTAGCCCCAACACAGCAGGCGGGCTGGAACCCCCTGCCCCGCCGGCTGGCGGGGAACCTGTGTCATGTGGCCCCAAATTTCCTCTGCTCACATGGTTGCCTTTCTGTTGACAACATTCCTCCCCTAATTAATGCTTTGTTCCTTCCACTTTCCTTCCTATGGATTCCCTTCTGGAATCTCTGGGTGTAGCGCTCTGTTTCTTATATATACTGTTCATCCCAGTCTACAAGGTACCATTGCTCTCAGTGAATCATGCATGTATTTGGGAAGTGGCCTCATATTGAAGGAACTCAAGGCCTAGGAGAATACAGTACAAGTAATGTTATGGTTATTTACACAATCCATAAAAATATCACTTTCCCCTCTGGGAGAGATGTTTACACACTCCTATAAACCATCAGGAGCCAGCAACCTTTTAAAGTCTGGAGCCGGGTCATGCTCCCTCAGATAGTTGAGGGGGCTGGGCTGGTGGTCCCCCTGCTGTAAACACTGCCGTAAATGTGTCCATGGCCGCTTCCGGTGGCAGTGGCGGTAGCGACAGCGGTTGGAGTGAGGGCGGGGGCTGGATGATTTGGCACCATGGGCTGTATTTGGCCTGTGGGAAATAGGTTGCCGACCCCTGGTCTAATGAATGAACCCATGACATCACATGCACCAGGATTTCAAATAATCATATAATTAATGAAATCCCATAAAATTAAATTAGATTTGGTTATAGATTTTGTTTTTGTACTTTGACTACTTTGGAAGGTGAAATTCTTAAAAAAAATGATTACTATTCAACATATTGAAGATAAAATCCTATGGGAGAAATCTGCTGATGAGGAAGGCAATCTAATCTAAGATGGGGAACCCTCTAAAGCTCTTGCTTCTTTTGATCTTGGGGCTTTGACATTTGCAGAGGGAAAAGACGGGTGGGAGGCTGACAACATATTATGAGAATGAGATGTATTGGATCTGCTAGATCCAAAGCCCTACAATCCCCAGACACAGGGTTACCATAGAGAGACATACACAGCTCTGGAGCTGGTGTTCATGATTTCCCTCCTGTTACCTTTAATGAGATAAAATGATTAAAAAAACAAATGAAACACTTGGAACAGGAAGAGCAGGAGGGAAAGGCAATTCCTCCTTCTGTTTTGCTTCACCAGAATGAGACCAAAATGGCTTTGGAAAAGGCAGCTCCTGTGCCTTTGGATCTTTCTCTTTCACTGCTAAGACTGGTCTATTAATTTGTTGAGCAATCTGTGTTTAACAAAAACACAGATATACTTCCTAATAATTAAATGCCATGGGTGGATGGAATAATTCTATGTGGGATACCTGGCTAGAGAATGAAGGATTGGTGTGTGTGTGTGTGTGTGTGTGTGTGTGTGTGTGTGTGTGTGTGTGTGTGTGTGTGTGTGTGTGTGTGTGTGTGTGTGTGTGTGTGTGTGTGTGTGTGTGTGTGTGTGTGTGTGTGTGTGTGTGTAAAACCAGACCATTGTTTAGCTGGCAGTGTAGTAACACACACATTGCCAGCTAAACTATGGTTTGGTTTAGTGGCTGAAACGCTAAAGTACAGTTCTGATGTAAATTCTGAGGTATATTAACACATTAGGTCAGGCAAAAGGAATTGCAGAATGAATCTATCAAACAATGCCTTCATTTGGGTAGTTTCAAGTCTGACCTAGACATGGACGACGAAGAATACATCATCCATATTATGTATTCCACCTGGGACAGCACTCTCCTGGAGTTCTATATTCAGTTTTGGGCAGCTCAGTTTAAGAAGGATATCAACAGGGGGAAACTGGCAAAAACCCAAAGACCAGAATATCACAGGATTCAATTGAAGGAATTGTGTATGTTTAGTCTTGGAAAAATATTAAGAAGCAACATGATGGCCACCTTAAATTTCCTGCAGGATTGGAACATCAGATTATTATGTATTTTCCTTACATAGAGGTTTTAAAGTAGAATCTAAGCAGGCAACTCTTTGAGGTGGTATACCAGTGGATATTCTTTGAGATTCCTACCAACTGAGTTTTGCTACCTGATCCATGAGTGACACTTTGCTGATGCTTGGCAGTTGCTAGAATGGCATATTACTAAACTGAGAGCAACGATTGGCTGTGTGTTGAGTTCTCCTAATCTATATAGATGTGAAATTATTTTACATAAAGAGTGCTAAAATAATTAAGATAGGTGTATAAAAAGCAGTCCTGGAAATGTACATTGTGCTTTTTAAATGAAGTTTGAACAGCAGTTTACTAAAGTCACTGCAAAACAATCAGCCACCTCTCCAATCAAGTCTTGAAGCAAGGTCAATGTACAATAACAATGCCTTGTGAAAAACAATATTTTATGCTGGACCAGCCTGTGATTAACTCAATGTGTAATCATCAGGTACATGATTAATAGATTGGTCCTGCATGAAAGATTCCCTGTGATTGATGTTTTTTGTCTACACAGTGTTACACAGAATTAGATTTGTAACTAAAAGATCTGAATCAAGTTTGTTGTTGTTCAGTCACACAGTCAATTCCGACCCATTGCGACTCCATGGACCATTGCCCTCAGGCACCTCTGTCCTCCACCATTCTCCTCAGCTCGCCCAGCTCTGTGCTCATTGCATCTACAATACCATCTAGCCATCTCATCTTTGGCTGCTCTCTTCTTCTTTTGCCCTCCACCTTTCCCAGCATCAAGGCCTTCTCAAGTGAATCCTCTCTTCTCATTTGATGTCAAGTTAGATCAAGTTAGATCAGGGAAAATTTAGGTCAGTGACAATTCAGTTATGTGAGACTTGAATTTGCAGACAAATGATAAAGAAATGCAAACCGATTGAGGGAGAAAAACCAACCACCTGAAGTCTTGAAGTAATACAGTAATCTGTACCTAAGTAGTTTAGTTCACCAGCACTTTAGGCCCACAGCATTTTGCCTTAACATTCCCGCAGGTGCAAGGACATATAGTCAAAACATCTGCCATAACAGCTCATACTTTATGAAAGTCATATTTTTTGTCACCCCAGCAAAAGCAATACAGATTTCCATCACATTTTTCTGACTGTTTATAGGGTTTGATAAGTGACTACACTGGTGAAAGTCTGCTGTTTACAGTTGAAGGCAAATGTAACCATCTGAGAGATATATACAGTATATATAGGGAGGCAAGAGATACATGCATGCAATATAACAGAGCACACCAAGTGACATGCACCAGACATCAATAGCTCTGATACACTACCACCAGGGCTGTTGCCAGGATTCTAGACATGGGAGGGCGGATATTTTTTTAGGATGGTCAATAATGTCATATCTATCTATCTATCTATCTATCTATCTATCTATCTATCTATCTATCTATCTATCTATCTATCTATCTATCTATCTATCTATCTATCTATCTATCTATCTATCATATATATAAGCAGCCGAAGATTGAGGGTGGGCAAACTACTAACTCAGGGCGGGCAATGCCCGCCCTGGCCACCCCCTGGCTACGGCCCTGACTGCCACACCAAGACATGGAAAGTATCACATAGCAACAGCAGCAGCAACAAGAAACAGACAAGGATAACATGGATTTTCCTCCATAGATTCAAACTGGCTTGGCAGTTGAACACTTGAAGTAATTTTCTCTGTGTTATCATAATATGTTTAAAGGCTAATGAGTGCTTCAAGTTATGTTTTTACTTTTAAATGTTTTATTTAAATGATATATTCTTTGCCTTTTGAATGTGCCTTTTCAGGCTATAAGCATTTGTGAGTTTAGAAGGTAAATAAAACATTCTTGGTTGATATTTTATTGTATCTTTTATGTTTCTGTGGCTGAGGAGGATGGTGGAGGATAGGGGGTGCATGGCGTGCAGTGGTCCATTGGGTCGCAAAGGGTCGAACTTGACTATGTGACTGAACAACAAAATTTTGGATTGAATTTTGAAGCAGAAGCAGATTGAATTTGCCTACAACTTAAGTCTATTTTTCACATATTTTTGAGCATTTTTACCTCAATTTTCCATGTAAGACTTTTGGATTTTTCAACAAATTTGAAGTATTTTTGGGACATATAGAACATAGAAGCAATGTAGATAAAATTCATAAAAATAGACAAGCTATTGTTGCTTGGCATCATTGCAATGAAGAAGAGACATATTTTGAGACCCAGACGAATCTTAGTATGTGTGGGATCTGCGCACATAATTGGCATACTGTCCCTGACAGAACCACGCCTTGGGAGAACACTCCTTGGAGCCTGGTTCGAAGGGGACAGAAATTAGGGAGCGGATTAATAGTCATAGTTTAACTGGCAGGCAGTTTGGACAGTAGAGGGCAAAAAGATCACCGGGTGATGAACCTGATAAACATGTAATGGGTAATCTTGCCTCCGCAGAGACTCTGAGCCCTAGAGTCAATTTAGGCAGATGTTTACTCCCGATAGCAGTAGACAATGCATGTCCCCCTGGTACTAAATTAGATAGATAAGGAACTTCCCCCAGTGAAGTCACCCTTGATGAGTAACTTGTGTAATCTTAAGGTGCAGACTTGCAGTTTTCGTATAACGGCCACGTGCAACGTATGCACGCAGTCGAGCTAGGCAGAGTATAAAGATTAGAGACTTCTGATCAATAAACGCTGGTCTTTGCTCCATCTTGCCTCATGTGTCTTTACTTGACCAGTCTCCTCCGGGACCTTCTGGCCCATATCGGGCCCCAATCCAACAAGTATGCTTGGAAATGGTTATCTGATTTTATTCTGGCATTAACCCAAAATGGGATAAATGCCAGATGTGAGAAACACAGGCTTCTGATTCCCGTCCCACTTCCTTTTGTTGTTCAGTCGCACAGTCAATTCCGACCCTTTGCAACCCTGTGGACCATTGCCCACCAGGCGCCTCTGTCTTCCACCATCCTCCTCAGCTTGCCCAGCTTTGTGCCCATTGCATCTACAATACCATCTAGCCATCTCATTTTTGGCCACCCTCTTCTTCTTTTGTCTTCCACCATTCCCATCATCAAGGCTTTCTCAAGTGAATCCTCTCTTCTCATTTGATGTCCAAAGTACTTTAGCTTCATCTTTACTATTTGACCTTCTAATGAGCAGTCAGGGTTGATTTCTTCTAGGATCAACCAATTTGTTCTCCTTGCTATCCAGGGTATTCTCAAAATTCTCCTCCAACACCACATTTCAAAGGCATCTATTCTTCTGTGCTCAGCTTTCCTAATGGTCTAGCTCTCACACACATACATTGCCACTGGGAATACCATTGCTTTGACTATGCAAATTTTTGTTTGCAAAGTGATGTCTCTACTTTTCACTATGTTCCCCAGGTTTCTCATAGCTTGTCTCCTAAGCATCAGTTGCCTTTTTAATTCATGGCTGCAGTCACCATCTGCAGTGATCTTTGATCCTAAGAAAGTAAAATCTGTCACTGCTTTTACTTCTTCCCCATATGTAGGGATTCTGGAACCAGCAAGAATGAAGAACATGAGATTTGTAGGGGGCTACCTGGCTACTTTGGAGTCTCCCCTCCTCTCCATCTTCTCTCTCCCTCTCCTTCTCCCAGCAGCTCTCTTTATTAACAGTTTCACACAAACATACAGCATATGGCACACAATGACATGATCCATCATCCTTCACCAGTTCTCTATGCCTGACTATGGTAGACTTAATCTAAACAATACTTGGATATGCCTAGCCGACTCTGGTGACAATTACACAATCATATAATTAATGATATAATGTATTGTTAGGCCCTTACAATGTTGGGTACAGAAGCTTAGAGAGGAAGAAATGTTTTCTGCCTGCGATTGTTGTTCCGAAACCATAACAGTTTCGCCTTACAAGCATAGGAAGAGAAACAACCTGTACTATTGATCAGCTTCATTGCAGAACGTGTTCTCATGATTATTCTAGTCAATAGAAGGATGCAACACCCTTCTATTTTCCAGGGACTTATAGGGCTTGTTGCCATTATCTTGATATTCTTGATGTTGAGTCTCAAGCCAGCTTTTGCACTCTTTTCTTTCAACCTAAGCAGAAGCTTCTTTAGGTCTTCCTCACTTTCTGCCATTAGGGTAGTATCATTTGCATATCTCAAGTTGTTGATGTTTCTCCCAGCAATTTTGATCCCAATTTGTGATTTGTCCAACCCTGCATTGCGCATTATGTGCTCTGTGTTTAAGTTGAATAAGCAGGGTGACAAAATGCAATCTTGTCTTACTCCTTTTCCTATTTCAAACCACTCTGTCATTCCGTATTCTGTCCTAACTGTTGCTTCTTGACTCATGTACAGATTCCTCATGAGGAATATGAAGTGTTCTGGTATTCCCATCTCTTTAATTATTTGTCACATTTTGTTGTGGTCCACACAGTCAAAGGCCTTGGTGTAGTCAATGAAACAGAAGTAGACTTGTTTCTCCATGTATGTTGGCAATGTATGTTGGCAATGTGGTCTCTAGTCCCCCTGCCTCTTCAGAACCCAGCCTGCACCTCTGTAGTTCTCTCTCCACATGATGCTGCAGTCTAGCCTGTATTATCTTGAGCATAACCTCGTTAGCGTGTGAGATGAGCGCAATTGTTTGATAATTTGAACATTCTTTGGCATTACCCTTTTCCTGGGAATGGAACATATACTGATCTTTTCCAATCCTATGGCCAGTGTTGTGTTTTCCAAATCTGCTGGCATATAGAATACAAAAATGTGATTCCATAATCTTTTAGGGCTTTGAAAAATTCAGCTGGGATACCCTCATCTCTACTGGCTTTGTTGTTTGCAGTGCTTTTTAGGGCCTCTATAAAGTTCTGAAGGGCTCTTACAAGGGTGTTCCAGCATCAGTCTCCTTAAATTGTTAGCTGCAGCTAGTGGCATCCATGAAGAACAGTTTCTCCATCTATTTTTCTTGTTATATGACAGTTTAGTTGGGTGTCATGCACATTATTCTCTGGGGTAAAAAAACCCACTGTGGTTGAATTACAAGTTAAGAATTTGACTTGATTATAGCTGACAGGAGTTTTTCCCCCTATGATGCAATGCATTACTTTCCCCCCTTGAAAATGTCAGTTCACCCTCAGATTTTCCCATAGCCTTCTCATGCTGTGCAATGCAAAATTCTCTAACTCTGAAAATTCATTTATTAGGATTGTTCCTCATTCACATCCTGTCTCTCTGAATGGCATAACTTATGAAGCCCAGAAGCAAACAGCAGCCTTCAGCAAGCTAATTAGTTAACAGCAGCTGTCAGTGAAGTCAATTTGCATTGGTAAATATTGCTTCTTAGGTCAGCCCAAGGATGTAATCTATGTGCTACCTTTGAGTTTAATAGGGCAATGGCTTTTGATATAAGGATAACAGCTGCTTCTTTTGCTTCTGCTGCAAATTTCCATTATAACAGAACTTTTAAAAATAGCAGTTAGAGAAAGTATCATGTTTAGTAAATAATATTTTGGTTCTGAACCCATGGGGAGCTTTTCCTGCCATTGATTTGACCCATCTGTACCACAGTTTGTCAAGTGTCAAGATTTGAGTCCCCAGAAGTAGGTAAAGTAGGAAAGTGAAACAAAAGTTACAACTTTTTTCATTTACTTTTTCTGAGTTACTTGCCAATGTATATGGCTCTAGAATCTGTTGTTTTTAGATGATGCTTTCATTGTGCAAATCACTCCGTCTACTTCCCTGAGTTATACAGTGACCATTTTTTAAAACTCTGTCTTCTATAATGTAACATGTTGTTTCTCACTGTTGTTTTGGTCTTTCTCCTGGTTTGGTCTTCCACTGGCATTAATAGAGCCCCGGATGACTATTGCACCAGAAAGATTACATCACCTTCACCAAACTTCAGTTATCAATATTATCCTCCTGGACTCACGACTACTACTCGAAGAGCAGGTGGCAGTCGTGGCCAGGAAGGCTTTTGCGCAACTTCATGTCATCCACCAATTGTGCCCTCTCCTGGACTGGGACTCCTTGCTTACAGTCACACACACTCTTGTCACCTCCAGACTGGATTATTGTAATGTGCTCTACATGGGGCTGCCCTTGATGACCATCTGGAAGCTACAGCTGGTTCAGAATGCGGGTGCTTGGGTGGCGACGGGGTGCGGGCGTTATGCCCGTGCCTTGCTGCTTCTACAGGATCTGCGTTGGTTGCCAGTGTGCCTCCGGGTGCAATTAAAGGTGCTGGTTTTGACCTTTAAAGCCCTTCATGGTAGTGGGCCAGGATACTTAAGAGACCCCATCACCCCAAGGTTCCCGATCCGTCCTACGATTGTGGACCGTAGGGGATCCCTAGTGGTCCCATCAGCCAGGGAGGCACATCTCACTGGGACCAGGAGGAGAGCCTTCTTGGTATTTGCTCCAGCCCTATGGAACCTCCTCCCATTTGAACTGCACCTCCAGGTAGAGTTGCTCCCCTTCAAGAAGTCCTTAAAAACGTGGCTATGCCAGCAGGAGTAGGGTACAACTGGTACCACAACCCAGCCCTGCTGGTTTATTTAGCCCTGCCTGGTTTTTTTTAATTTTTATTTACTCCTGCCCAGGTGTCCTTCTTTTAAGGGGATTGGGGAGGTTTTATGGATGTTTTAGAGAGTTTTATAGTACATGTATTTGGTTTTAACTGGTATCAGGTATGGGTTTTTATTGATGTTGTGAGCTGCATTGGGTCGCTTAGGCACAAAAGGTGATTATATAAATCCAACAAATAAATAAATAACATAAATTATCTGGTCCCAGTATTCTTTTGGAGCAGAAGTCACACCAAAACTGTCATGTTGTGCATGTGTGCCTTTAAGAATAGAGAAGCTACTTCAGGGAATCTATAGTTAACATTTTAAAGCTCCAATAGTCAGCAAATATTTGGCTATTTGCAAATAGTTCATGAAGATAGGGTTGCCAGTTTCAATTTCAATTTCAATTTGTACCCCACCCTTCTCAGCACAGGCCGACTCATGGCAGCTTCACAACATATTATAAAGTTACAAAATACAGTTTACAAAATACCATATATCAATATAACAGAAATACAATTTGCGCATATGACATATCAAAAAATACAGCATAAAAATATAGCATAACAGTACAAATACATAGCAATACATAACAGGCCGCTTCGCCCCAAATCAAGTCCATGGGCAATGGCAATGAAAGGTCCTTCTCTCGTGGCCCACCCAGCTAAGAGGAGGATCTGGCCTCCAGCGACGAGGCGGTGGTGGCAGTTCTTAAAGGCATCCGAGGGGCCACACCACTATCACCCCTCTCCTCATGAGGGCGGCCTGGCTGGTTTCACCTCTGCCCTTCCCCTCAGCTGAGGCGGTGGTGATTTCCAGCCTGACCCGGGTAGCCTGGGCAGCCCTTTATCTCCCCCGGCAAGGGGAGGAAGGGCGGGGCTCCCCTCAGCTGGTCGTCGGCAGTGGTCTTCTGCCAGCCCAAGTGGCCCTTTATCTCCCCCGGCAAGGGGAGGAAGGGCAGGGCTCCGCTCAGCTGGCCGTCATTGGCGGTCTTATTTTTATTTTATTTATTTATTTATTTATTTATAATTCAAATTTCTATGCTGCCCAATCAGGGCATATATATATATAATATAAACAATATATATATATATATATATAAACAATTAAAACACCTAACATACCCATCCAGCTACCCCCAATTCATATTAAAAACCAACCACATTAAAACTACCCACATTAAAAAGGTGAGGAGGCTTTATTTTATAAGCCAACAGGCGGGGGCCACTCTTCCATCTGGGTCTCACACCTGCCCCGCCAACCAGGTTTTTAGTTCTGAAAAGTAGCATCTCCGTCTGCTCGCGCAACTCTACTGGCAGGAGGTTCCACAAGGCTGGTGTGGACACGGAAAAGGCCCTCCTACGTGTGCCAGAGAGATGGGCCCCTCTGGCAGATGGAACAATTAGAGAGCCCCTCCGGTCTGCTCTGGTTGAATGGGCAGACACTCTTGGGGTGATGCGGTCTGTTAAGTATCCTGATCCACTACCATGAAGGGCTTTAAAGGTCAAAACCAGGACCTAGAATTGCACCCAGAAGCAAACTGGTAACCAGTGCAGCTCCCGAAGCAATGGTGAGGTGCGAACATAATGCCTGCACCCCATCACCACCCGGGCTGCTGCATTCTGGACCAGCTGCCGCCTCCGAATGGTCGTCAAGGGCAGCCCCATGTAGAGCGCATTGCAATAATCTAGCCTGGAGGTCACCAGACCATGTGTGACCATGAGCAGTGAGTCCCGGTCCAGGAGCGAACACAACTGACGGATGATGCGAAGCTGTGTGAAAGCCCTCCTGGCCACGGCCACCACCTGATCTGCAAGTAGCAGCCCCGAATCCAGGAGGACCCCCTAAATTGTGTACCGGGTCTGTCTGGGGCAAAGCAGCCCCATCCAAGACCAAAGTTGGCAGCTCCCTGGATAACGCGGGACCCCATATCCATAGCCATTCCGTCTTGGAGGGATTCAATTGTAGCCCATTGTCCCCCATCCAGACCCCAACAGCTTCCAGACATCTGGATAGGACATTGACTGCATCACTGGGGTCCCCATGGGCCGAGATATATAGCTGGGTATCATCAGCATACTGATGATACCTCACCTCATGGGAATGAATAATCTCACCCAGCTGCTTCATGTAAATGTTAAATAGGAGAGGAGATAGCACTGAGCCCTGAGGCACCCTGGAGACTGCGTCTCCAGACAGAGTTGTTGCCCTTTAGGAAGGAACTAAAGACCTGGCTGGCGGGCCAAGTTTGGGGTGCGGGTGGGGATGGGGGTACCGTTGGGTGGTTGGTATAGAGAAGTGTGCCTTCCCCCAAGGTCCCTTCGGTACTTGCGCACCTTTTAGGGGTGGGTTTTTTAACTTTTAACTTTGTTTTATCATGCATCTTTTTATGTATTTACTGTCCGCTATGTAAACCGCCCTGAGTTGGGTTGTACCTGAGTGGGCAGTATATAAGCGTGAAAAATAAATAAATAAAAATAAATACTGTAGGGGCCTAGTGCTGGACCTCTCACTCTCCAACCACACCGACTGGATATGGTCCTCCAGAAATGAGGAAAACCAGGACAACACAGTGCCCTGGATCCCCAAACCTTTGAGCCATTCCAGAAGGATACTGTGGTTGATGGTATCGAAAGCTGCTGAGAGGTCCAGAAGAGCCAGGATGAATGGATGACCGCTGTCCCACTCCTGCAAGATATCATCTACCAGAGCGACCAACGTTGTTTCTGTACCATATCCAGGCCTGAAACCTGATTGAAAGGGGTCCAGATAATCCACTTCATCCAGGACCCCCTGCAACTTCCAGCCCAGGCAGCCCTTTATCTCCCCCGGCAAGGGGAGGAAGGGCGGGGCTCCCCTCTGCTGGTTGTTGTCACTCCGGCTTGGGTGGCCCTTTATCTCCCCCGGCAAGGGGAGGAAGGGCGGGGCTCCCCTCAGCTGGTCGTCGGCGGTCAGTTAACATATGATAGCAGTGATGGCTAACCTTGACACTCCAGCTGTTCTTGGACTTCAATCCCAGAAGCCCTAATCAACAGGTGTGCTGACTTGGGCTTCTGGGAATTGAAGTTCAAGAACAGCTGGAGTTCCAATGTTAGCCACCAGGGTGACAGAAGCTGGAAACCATGCAGATTTAATTTTAATTTTAATTTAATTTTAATTATTTATATTCATATATCACCCATCTGGGATCTTCTCCCACTCTGGGCAGCATACTCTTGACAATGTGTATACAAACATTAAATGGGTATATGAGGTTAAACCCTTGGCACACCTTGGCAGGTCAGATCATGTGTCCCTGCTTTTGACACCAGCATACACACCCCTTAGGAAACAAGCCCCAATACAAACACGGACTGTTACTGTGTGGCCTGAGGGAGCCTCTCAACAGCTGCAGGACTGTTTCCAGGAGACCAATTGGAATGTGTTTGACCATCAAGATCTGGAGACCTACACATCAATGGCACTGGATTATATTAGATTCTGCATAGCCAACGTCACCAGGGAAAAGCATGTAAAGAAGTATCCAAAAAGGAAGCCCTGGATGATGAGTGAAGTTCGGAGACTGTTGAAGGCCAGAAACTTTGCTTTTAGAACTGGAGATCGGGTATTGTATAGTATAGAAAGGGCGAACCTGAAGAGGGGTATAAGAAAGGCAAAAGCTGTGTATATAGGGAAAGTTGAAGATCACCTGAATAGTCGTGACACCAGGCAAGTGTGGCAGGGGATCCAGCACCTTACTGACTACAAACCCAGTAAATCATCGCCTGTAGAGAACAGTGCTTCTCTGGTGGAGGAGCTGAATACCTTCTTCGCCCGATTTGAGATGACACCAGCAGTGGATCCAGCAGTGTTGCCAGAGTCATCGTCATTACTCCCCATAGGAAATGTTGCCAGGGTGGAAGAGGGAGAAGTGAAGCAAATATTAAAAGGGATAAACGAGAGGAAGTCTATGGGTCCTGATGGAGTGGCTGGTAGGGCACTGAGAGACTGCTCAGAACAGCTGGCAGAAACTTTTATGAAGATTTTTAATTGGTCTTTGGCCCAAGCCACTGTCCCACCTTGTCTGAAATCCTCTACTATTATACCTCTATTATACGCCGCATGGGTGTGTGCTTAGCCCGCTTCTGTACATGCTTTACACATATGATTGTGTTCAGTTACCTCAGCAATAAGATCATCAAGTTTGCAGACGACACAAAGGTGGTTGGTCTGATTACTGCTGGGGAGGGATGTGGGAAGGCATCTGGTTTCCGTCTTCCTGTCTGCCTTCACATTGTGTAAACAAAAGTCCTCTTTGTCTGCATGAGAGATAACACTGGATTTTGGGCATGCGTAGAATATGAGAAGATTTCTCCTTTCTTCTCCTTATTTGGGCTCTGACACTTCTGATTGGCTGTATGCCCTAAGTTTTGTTTCTGTTAAGTTTCGTTTCTGGTATATTCTGCTTGCTTAAGTTTCGTTTCTGAGATACTCTGCTTGAATAAAGAGAAGCCATTAGTATCCTTTGTTCAGCCAAAGACTGGAGTCGTGTTTTCTGTCTGTCTCTGTCTTTCCTTACTCTGAGCCTAATGAAGCTGGACTTCGTGGACTCTTAAGTTTCTATCTTAAAAGATCTGATGATATAAACTGCTGCTTCATGAGACTGATTGAGACAAGAATCAGAATTCTACAACTGGTGCCCCGTCGCGAGGCCATTGAATGAAAGTCAAAGGAATGCTTTGAAGAGATCTGCTTCAGCAATTAGCACCTAATTATCACCTCATCGACCGGGACAAGGTCTTCATTCACCTCCGACCAGACAGGTCCGACCGGGAAGGTCATAAATCGAGCGTTCGAAATTCATCCAAAGTCAACTTTGGGTCCCACACTAGGTGAGTGACATCATGGGGTGTGTGCTTTCTTCGCAAATGCAGGAACTTTGTAAAGATATCTCAGATCTTTTGAATAACAATGGGCGAAAGGCTGATGAGAAGGAGATACAAAAGCTAGTCAAAGCTATAGGGAAAATCAGTCCTTGGGTTAAATATGATGCATGCTTGGACTTAAAACAGTGGAAACAGATTGGGAGAGAAATGCAGAAGCATAATGGAATTTTTGTATCAGTGCTATTTACATGGGAGGAAGTCAGAGACTGCCTTCAAAGACTCACTCCAAAGAATATTCTGTTGTCTCAGGGGCTTGCTGGCCCCCTCCCAAAGGTTTTGCCCCCAGACAAGGGAGGGGCTATGGCAACTGCCCCTCCATCATATGAGCAACAACAGCATAAGCCCCCTGATGGAGGTGGAAATGGAGATGGGACATTATATCCTGCCTTGCAGCAATCAAGCACTTTTAGCCCTACAAAAGACCTGTTCTCTGCTGCAATACTGCCTGCCGAGTCTAAAAAACAACTAGTGCCAGCTGATGGGGAACAAATGGTGGGGACCTCATCACAGATTGAAGCTGTTAATGCATGCAAAGTGGCAAGAAGCAAGGGGTGTGATTCAAAGAGCAGCATAAGGGATCTCAGCCAGCCCGTGAAGCAACCCTCATCACAAAAGCAGGAGAAGCTGAGTAGTAAATTTGATACCTCACGTTTGGGCAGGAAGATCCTGCAGAAATGGAAGGATGGCCCAGAGGAGGAATGCACAAAACCCAAGACCAGAAAGGGGTGCAAGTACAAACTAACAGATGCAGTTTGTCATAAAGTTGAGATTCAGAAGCTGCAGATGAAAGAAATGCAGAGGAAAAGGGGCGTGGATCCGTCCTGTATGGACAGCAGGCTGTTGCAAAAATACAAGGAGGGAGAAGACATACAGTTTTTGGCTGATTTTGAACTGCCCAACCCTCAAACAAAGAGATCCAGAGTGAGCTGTTCCAAATTTCAAGCATCAGGATTGCAGGGAAAGCAACTTGGACTTCCCTGTGATTTTCTTCTGTGTGAAATTACTTGCAACTTCTGGAGAAGTCTTTGTGCCTTCACACCTCTTCGCCTGCCTTAATGCAGATGGGTGTGGCTGGAGCATGAAGGAATGTGTGTTTGCCTGAAAAGCTGAAAAGGGGGGTTGTGTGGGATTGTCTTGTGAATTCAGTGAGACTTAATTTATGGCTTAATTTCAACCTTTGCCATGCCAAGAACTGTGCTGGAGAGAAGAGGGTGTTTAAGGAAGCTTCAATCAAGATTTGGACTTTTAATTTGGACATTTTAATTGGACTAAAAAGAAAAAAAGTTTGTGTGGACTTTAAAGAAGAATTGGCTTTGTTTGCATTATAAAACCTGACAGCCTTTTTTAAGAAATTGTCTACCTGCTCAGGCTATGAGTGTGAAATGCTTTAATGAGATTTGTACTGTATTTGGGTTACCATACTATGCTGATTATAAGTTATTGAATGCTTCTTTCGCTCACACCAGTGGGAGAAGAAGAAATTTAATGCCTTACTCATGTAATTGGGGAAGTGATAAATGCTTTCTAGAATGCAACAGAAACATCCTTCATGTAAGGAAGAAGAGAAATGTTCATGTTTTGTTTATGCTTAAATGTTTGCTTATTCTCTTGCAGGAGAAAGACCTGTCTTTGCTTATGTTATGTATTGCCTTATGAAACTGCATATCTCAAGGTACCTTCAGAAGTACATGGAAGAGTTGTCAGTACCCTACACATGTATATGGGTTTGTGATATTGCATTTGTGTTATACATCAGGCATGTTTCATGTTTAGTTACATGGTACTAGTAATAACAGGGCATGCTCCTGTTTCTTAGGGGAGTGTCTTCCTAAGCCATTGGTCATTTATTGGCAACAAGGGAATCCTGAGTGGAAGGGTTCCTGCTCGAGCGATCCGCCCATGGAGAGAGAAGAAGGTTACTCAGCTCCAGGATGGTGGCTCACCAGTAGACTAAATGTGCTGACATTTGTTCTTTTCTTTCTTACTGTGCTTCCAGCTGTAAGAACAATACCTCATGGGGGCAACCCCAACTTTTGGCTTCGTCATGCTAACTATATGTTTGAGGTTCATGGTAAGAATGCAACGTTATACTATGAGCATCCACTGGCCGTGTCTCAAATGGCCTTTCTTCCGGCATTGTTCAACACGCCTGAGTTGGTTATTGGACATTTACGACATGTTGATAGGTCTACACTCTTCTCTAATCCTCCAGAACAATTTAACAACACCCGCTGGCGAAGCATGACATTCAAGAAATACACTAAAGGACTTTGTTTCTGCTGTCATAGTTCTGGAGTCTGGAATAGTAAATGGAAGCACTGGACTCAAGCACAAAGGGTTTTGTGGAGTGTAGGCAATTATACGGGTTGTGATGATTATTTTTGGTTATGGGGTAGTTATAACAGTTCTTATAAGCTTAATTATACCTTGTTTAACACTGCTATTGAAGATATATATGATGTGTTTCCTATGTTTACTCCTGATTATTCTGCTATAGATAGTGGTTCAATTTGCAATGGATGGCAAATCAAGGATCCTAACATGTGGTTCTTTTTTGATGGAGTTGCCATGAATTTCCATCCAGGACAATATCAATGTGCAGCATTTACCTTACCCGTACAAGTGCAAATGCCGCTTCGGGCAGATGCACGGCGCCGGAGAGCTGCTGCTGGCCCGATGGGTTCTGGTTGCAATGATGAAGTGATAATCGATGTTCAGCTTTCTGATGGTAGCTCCTGGGGGAGAGCTATAGGGAGTGTTATCACTGGAGCACTCACATTGGGATCATACCCAGGTGTCATTTCCCAGGAGAATAGAAGGTCCATTTTGGGACTCACCTGCAGGCTGGAGAAATCAATCAATGCCACAGGGAGGGTCATACGGGATCTTCAAATGGAAATCACTGAGCTTCATCAAGACCAAATGCAGGACAGAATGGCCATAGATTACCTGTTAGCAAAATCCGGAGGATTTTGTAAACTGGTCGGGAACCAGGGATGTCGGGTAAAATTCCAGGATCTGAATAATACTATTGAGACAGAACTTCAGAATTTACAGGAGAGCATTACTAACAATGTACGCACTGATGTTAATCTCTTTGATTGGGTGACTTCTTGGTTGCCTGATTTGTCTGTCCTTAGACAAGTTTTCTTTTATGGGTTCATTATTATTATCTGCCTTATATCTTTGTGTTTTTGCATTAATTGTATTCCTAACCTTATTTCTATGTGTAACGCATGTCCACTGCGTAGAAGGGAGACATCGAGTTTTGCACGACGGCAATTGTACTCAATGAGGTATCATCCTCCGGAACAAGGTACCAGGAGTCAGGAGGGGTACGATGTCCAGGAGGTCAGTGATGATGTATATAGAGGAGTAGTTATGGAGTATGCTGACATGCAGGGGTATGATTAGCCGTCCCTCTCTCAAATTTAAATGAAAAAGGAGGACATGTGGGAAGGCATCTGGTTTCCGTCTTCCTGTCTGCCTTCACATTGTGTAAACAAAAGTCCTCTTTGTCTGCATGAGAGATAACACTGGATTTTGGGCATGCGTAGAATATGAGAAGATTTCTCCTTTCTTCTCCTTATTTGGGCTCTGACACTTCTGATTGGCTGTATGCCCTAAGTTTTGTTTCTGTTAAGTTTTGTTTCTGGTATATTCTGCTTGCTTAAGTTTTGTTTCTGAGATACTCTGCTTGAATAAAGAGAAGCCATTAGTATCCTTTGTTCAGCCAAAGACTGGAGTCGTGTTTTCTGTCTGTCTCTGTCTTTCCTTACTCTGAGCCTAATGAAGCTGGACTTCGTGGACTCTTAAGTTTCTATCTTAAAAGATCTGATGATATAAACTGCTGCTTCATGAGACTGATTGAGACATGAATCAGATTTCTACAGAGGGAGAGTCGGCTTACAGGAAGGAGGTTGAGATGCTGACGGAGTGGTGTAGGGAAAACAATTTATTCCTCAATGTAAAAAAGACAAAAGAGATCATTGTGGACTTTAGAAAATGCAAATTGAACATCCAGCCACTTATTATTGAAGGGAATTGTGTGGAACAGGTCTCGGTGTTTCAATTTCTGGGAATGGAGCTGAGGGATGATCTAACATGGGGAGCAAACACCAAAGATCTGATGAAGAGAGCACAGCAGAGGTTATACTTCTTCCGAATCCTCAGGAAGAAAAATCTTTCAAAGGACCTGCTGTTGGCATTCTACCACTGTACCATAGAGAGTGTGTTAACCTATGGTCTGTGGGTATGGTTTGGGAGTTGTACAGCTAGGGAAAGAACAATGCTGTCCAGGGTTGTAAAGACTGCGGAGGGGATAATCGGGCGTACTCTTCCCACTCTAGATCAAATCTATGCCACCAGGTGTTATAAGAAAGCTGTAGAGATTGTGCAAGATAGTACGCACCCTGGAAATGATCTCTTTCATCTTCTGCCTTCCAGAAGAAGGTATAGGGTCATAAAGACCAGGACCAGCCACTTGAGAAATAGTTTCTACCCAAAAGCGGTTCTGGCTTTGAATGCAGTGCAATGCAGTCTATGAGGGAGCTTCTGTATATAGTTTTTAGAGTTTTTAGAGTTTTAGAGTTTTTAGTATTTTAGAGTTTTTACAGTCTTAGAGTTTTAGATCTTTTTAGGGGTTAAACGTGTATATGTGGGGTGGGAGTACAGCATGTTGATAATTTTGTATAGTTGTATTTTGTTTAGGTTTTGTTGAGTCAATAAGTGGTCCCCCCCTCCAATCTCGTTGTTCTGTGCAGGACAATAATAAAGATCTATCTATCTATCTATCTATCTATCTATCTATCTATCTATCTATCTATCTATCTATCTATCTATCTATCTATCTATCTATCTATCTATCTATCTATCTATCTATCTATCTATCTATCTATCTATCTATCTATCTATCAATAGGTAGGAAATGTCCAATACAGTATAAAATGAGACATAATGGGAGGGTTCCCCACTATGTTTCCTTGAAGGGACCGGATGTGATGATCCATTGAGTCCCTTCCAGCTCTGCAGTTCTCAGATGATGGATGATGATGATTTTACAGTGGGTATAAAAATGGAGGAATTTAGTGTTAAAGGTCATCTTCTTCTCAAAGATGTAGGGATGCAAAAAGAAAATTCTCAGATGCTTTTTCAGCAAAATACTTCCTAAGAGGTTTTTGCTCAGTTCTAGAAAACATGAAATGAGTACTGGTCTAGGTACTCTAGGTCACGGTTTAGCAGAGTGTTCCCCCCTACCCCCGTTTAGGGCTGAGTGGGATTATAGACATAAATCTTTGTTAATAATGACCTCTGTGTTTTTGAAGTGGCTGAAATTCAGGTCAGCATCTGTCCATTAGCAGATAATTGATGCTCTAACTTCTTTTATCCAAAATGCAAAGGAAAGAGAATTCTCCAGATTCCGGTTTAGTGATCATTGTCCTAATTTAAAATATTTGGCAAGTCTTATTTCTTCCTAGAGGTGAGATGAAAATTAGAATGTACTTTGTTAGATTAATCCATGAGCTATTTCATATTCCTTTCTACCTGGTATTATACATGCTGCATTTGTCTAGTAAACTGATATCTGTCAGCACTGAGGAAAGTGTGAAAGGGGGAAACCTACTGTACTATGCCATGGTGTTTCAAAATTTGTCATAACAGGCTTTAAGCACTTTCCCCCTTCCAATTCCTAGACAACTGTTCACTTATGGTACAGGGTACATCAGGGCCATTAAATGTGCCTCTCAGTGCATTTGACTGCTAGATGCCAAGAATAAGATGACGTTTCATTCAGATTCCACACGTAGAAGCTGATTGGACCAAACTGGTAGCTGATAGGATGGCATCCTTTATCACAGGTGAGGCAGTAGGATGCTTTGTGCAGTTTGTGATAGAGGTTGTAGTCTACACTTCTCTACACTGCAATAGAGATGAACAGCTGAAGAATTTAGGAATTAACAGTCATTAGTGGGCTACCATTATTATATTCTAGCACACACGGCCTGAAATGATTGTTTTACTTTGCCCAGGGATAGGGCATAGCTGTCAAGTCTCCCGTTTTAGCTGGGAAACTCCCTATTTTACCCTTTCCCGTCATCCACCCATATTAGTTAGACTGCAACGCCCTAATGCTGCCATTGGAGGGCAGCACAGGATAAGCATAGCTGTCAAGCCTCCCATTTTGGCTGGGAAATTTCCCTTATTTTCAAATCCAAAGCTTGACAGGTATGGGATAGGGTCAGGCCTGCCTTAGGGAGCTGTGTTTACATCATGCGAGCAGTCTTACATCATGTGAGGTAGCATAATTTCTATTAATCCCTCCAAGGTGAATATATGCTCTACTTAGAACATGTCAAGAAGAAAAATCAAAGTGTTTCTCTGAAGACCACCTGCATTATTTATTCAATAGGAATTGAGCATATGCACCTACTTTGAATGGGCATACTTAATAAATGATTAGATTTTTAGAAAAACACTACACAGAATTACTGTTTTGATATTCAGTGAAAGAGAGATGATCTAAGACATTTTCTTCAATTCTTTACCCAACTGGGAGACTAAGGGACCCAATCTTGATTTTAAGCATATCAGGGAGTAAACAAAAAAAAACAAAAAAAACCCCACCCTATTGCTTGCACTCTGAAGACTAACTGCTGTATTTTAATGTTAGCTTTCGAGCAGTTAGTCTTTAAAGTGCCACAATGATTTTTGCAGGCGCACCCCCCCAATAACGGACACAGACAACATTGAAAGTGGATAACAGCATAGGGCCACATTTATTGATTCAATGCCCTAGTCCGAATTATAAATTTGTATTGGTAAAACGACCAATCATAATTCCTAAGGCAAGCAGGCCGAAGTAACACTGGTAAGGTACCACCCCAAAATTGCCAACGGCAATTGGTTACAATGTATCGATTTGTATCAATTTGTTTGTTGACAACAAACAAATTATTGACCGTAGTCAATAACTAACTCATGACCCCACCCTCTGACGCGTATCCGTGAAATCACAGGGGTGATGCATGCTGGTTAGCAATCGTCATCACCCCATCGCCTGGTTCGTCATTGACCGGACAACGTTTAACTAATTTATTCCTGTCTAGTGTTGTCCAGTCAATTGCGAACCTGCCGGATACTTGTGGGTCATACTGTTTACCTTACCAGTGCTACCCGCCACACGGAGGGGCTTCAAAGAAGACCTGACGCCCCCCCCAGACCGTCAGCTCGGTCAACAGGCCTGCTCGCCAATCGCCCAACAGGAGGTCCATACCTCCTCGCGACAGATGGACCCCATCCCCTGCGTACAAGTCATAATTTTGTAGACTAATATCGGGGTGATGACTGACCCGTCCCCAAGCCCTGGTGGTAAGAAAACGCGCCACCGCCTTATTGACCGCGCACCTAGCGCGGTCAAGGGCCAGGAGGTTAACGCCCCCTCTGTAAGAATGGCACGGGACAATGTCCGACCAAACCAGGGTTGTGGCAGGCCAGACATAATGCAAGTAGGCGAGTTCCTCGCAAATCGCATGCTTGAGCGACAAGCCGGTGACCTGGCCCAAATCATTGCCCCCCAGGCGTATGATTAGAATGTCAGGCGGGTCAGCACCCAGGCCAGAAAAAAGGAAAGGCCGCAGCTCCCGCCATAACATCCCAGGCTTACCATGCCCTGCGAGACTGGCGTGGTCACCCAGTCCCAGTCGGGGTCCACTCTGGCGCCGCAGCGTAACGCGCTGCCCTGCGCACATAGCTGTGGCCCACCAGCCATACTGTCACCGGTGTAATACGACACCCAGGGTCTGTAAGAAAATTGAGAAAAAGGCGGTAAGGTGACTGGATTGGTACTCATGGCGGGAGTGGGCGCACATAAAACTGAAAACATTGCGAGCCCCACCTCCCCATGCTGCGTATGTCAGCCCCAGAGTACCCAAAAGCAGCTGCTGTAGAGGCTGCACCAATCCGGAACGAATGTGCGCCATAACGGGCACCTGGTAGGCCCACCCTGGTGAGGGCTCTGGCTGTCACCTTCCAAAACTGAAATTTAGTAAGGGGAGACCCATCTTGGTGACAGAAAAACGGGCCGTGGTGCATGCCACGCAGTGCCAGGAATTCCTGTAGGGCACCAACCGGACAGATGTCTGCCAAAGAACAACGTAGCAGTCTTACACCACTGCCTACGCCATGCTGATCTGTTTTAGAGGAGCGTATCCTCAACTGGGCCCAGTCTTTGGCTACGTAGACATCTTCGAGTTCCAGTGCCCTACCACTTGCATCCGCCTTAGACAGCATCACGAGTTCGCTGACGCGGAGCGCTCCAAAAAGGCCACCGTTGTAGCCGCATGAAGTGGGCTGCCTCATTTCCAAAACAGAGGCCAGGCCAGCCCCGGGCCAATTGGGTGAAAACCCTGGGAAAATCTTGCATCCGCCTTACTCAGCATCTCAAGCTCGCCGATGCGGAGGGCTCCAAAAAGGCCACCGTTGTAGCCGCATGAAGTGGGCTGCCTCATTTATCAAAACCGAGGCCAGGCCAGCCCCGGGCCAATTGGGTAAAACCCTGGTAAAATCTTGCATCCGCCTTATTCAGCATCTCAAGCTCGCTGATGCGGAGCGCCTCCAAAAAGGCCACCGTAGTAGCCGCATGAAATGGGCTGCCTCATCTATCAAAACAGAGGCCAGGCCAGCCCCGGGCCACTTGGGTAAAAAACCCCTGGGTAAATGGGGTGGCGGTCGCCCGGGAAACACCCGCGCACGCGCACCCACCCCTCCAAACATGTCTCACCCGGAAGTCATTGGTGCTGTCACACAACCTCCCACTTTGGCCATAAAGCCAACCCGACAGCTGAGATGCTATGGTGCGTGGTGCAAGGCCCTGGGCATACAGGTAAACCATGAACCGCAGAACATGGGTTACTGGGCTCGGCCAGGTTCCTGGCAATCGAAATCGGGTACATAATACTCTGAAGGAACTAAATGCGTGGTGATACGCCTTACTATGCATGGCGCTATTGACAGGCTAATCGCCCGGTTCACCTCTACTTGCCAACATTCCATCTCTCGTCCGGGAGTGGCGAGGGAAATTCCTCCGCATCCGGGGGCCGAGGCATGGAACCGGGAGATCTGCAGGTAGGACAAAGCAGCAGTAATATCATTATCAACCCTTGGGACATGCCTGGCCCTGAAGGGAACGTTGAGGCGCAGGTTGCATAACACAAACCAGCTCCATGACCCCGGGCGATTTGGAAATCTGTGGAGTGACGATGCGGACAACAGCCGCGTTGCCATGCCGAAATTGCACAACCGAGTTGGCCCACTCCTTGCCCCATAGCATCAAAGCACCCAGGGTAGGTAAACATTCCAGATACGTGAGACCCTGCAGGCGACCCTTGCCTGCCCAGGATGGTGGCCACCCACCATAGGCCCACTTCCAATGGAAGTACATCCATAAACCCAGGAATCCTAAGGTATCGGACTGCATCTGAAAGCAAGGGGGAGCCAGGAGATCAGACCCCAAAATGACACCCCGTTGAACTACATCTGGACCTATGGCCAGACAAGCACGTCTGCCCCGATACCCCGGGTAAATCTGAGCCTGTGGTGGGGCCTGGATAATCCCGCCATGGCGTCGCACCAGCGCAGAGCAAATGCCCTGCCCGGTGCGACGACCCTGCCAGCAAAGCTGGGGTGACCATGTAGCACCAGAAGTTCCCTCAGTGATGCCACGCGCTCGGCCAGCAAGACCAAGACAAGGGCCACTAGCCTTGACACCTTATCCCGCTGCAACCTAGAATCCTGCGCTACCGTGTAACTCTCCACCCCAGGACTACTAGCTGTGGAGATGGGCCCTCGGTCTTTTCGGGCGCTAAAGGGACACCAAGTTCCTCCATTAGCGTCTGAAATGTGTTGAGGAGACGTGTATACGTGTCCCAGCCCCGTTCAGCCCCGAATAAAACCATCCAGGGAATGGGCTACAGACCGGGACCCTGACCTGCGGACAAAAGCCCACTCTAGGAAAGTGGTGAAACGCTCGAATACCGAGCCCCCATGGACTAGCCAAAAGGCATGGCATCATTGAAATAATATGCTCCCCAGGACGGGGGTGCAGGGACAGGTCCAACGACCCTGCCCGCATAGACCCTCTTGTGAAAGCTGGCAGCAGCCACCTCCTCCCTCCCCCTAAGGGATAAAAGACTGGGGGCATCCTGAGGGGACCTATTACCCATGAAAGGGATCCGGAACCCCTGCCTAGAACCCTGAAGGAGATAACCCGCATCCTCTCCCTTCGGGTACAATGTGAGCCAACTCTCCAACACGTCCACCTTAATTGGGGAGGGAGCCCTTCGGTGGACTAGATCCATCTGCGGCAGTCTTGCCAGCCCCCTGTCTGCCCCACCCTCTGCCCCGCATCCCTCTAGGCCTGGGACAGGCAGAGGCCGCGTGGGGGCCAACACAGGTGGGACACTCCTGTCTGTATTTGCAATTCTTCCCATTGCAGGAGCCATTGTCCGAGAAGGTCCAGCACAGCAGGCGGGCTGTAACCCCCTGCCCCGCCACTTGGCGGGGTGCCTGCGCTGGAGCAGCTCGCTGGACCGCAATTCCACAATGATACATCTCCCTAGGCGCAGTGCGCGTGGGGTCATGTACAGAAGCCACAGCTTCTGACAGGGCCCATCCCACTTCATCTCCGGGTGTAGGGGCACTCTTGTACGGAATTCTTTTTTCCCATAAGCCAACCACGACGTGCGTGGTGGCTAGCCAATCATCGGGAAGGCCGTTGTCGGTACAAAATGTAGACCAGGCATGCGCAGCGGGACCTGGATAGCCCATGCAGTGCCACATACTGCCCCGGGGCAGAAATCCCCACCCCCAGGGTCGTGCCATAATGCAACCAAGGGCACTGGGATAGAATGACAAGTGATGCCCCACTAGCCTCTAATTGGCAAGGCGAAGAGCACTGAACCACCCCGCTGAAAGTGGACTGAGATGTGGGCGTATTCAACTTGACCCCATACTCACTAGTTGCACCCCCGTGAGCCGCCCCCACTGGGGGTTCCGGCACACCGTGGGCGTCGGAGCTCGCGACCGAAATCGAGCTCTAGGACGACCTCCAACGCATTCCAATCGCTGTACCGGACAAACAGGGAGCTGCGAGGCAGCGGCAGGCACAGGCTGGACTGTCTCCATAAGCCCGACCCAGCTGGCCGCCTGTTACAGAGTGACAGCGGTGGAAGTAGCCGGCGGACAGGAGGGCCCGGTAGATCGGAAAAGGACCCCCCACCCACTGGATTGCTAAGGATGCCTCCAGTACAGCCAAACGTGCCAACCAGGCACCCCCAGCCACAGTAAACCCCCAGCAGGTGGGCCAGGCGGGCCGGACGGCCCGACGGGAAGTGTGCCAGAGGCCCTGAATTCAGAGCCTGTGCCCGAATAAGCCATGCCCCAAAATTCCAGCCCCTAATTGGCAAAAACATGCTGTGAGGCAGCACCAGGCCCTCCCCCCAATTGTCCCGGCCCCTGGCGGGCCGCCGTGGGCCAAGGGCCGCATCCCCCGCAGGGCCGGCCTGGGGTTGAAAACGGCACGGCACGGGAGCTCATCCTGTCCTGCATGCGCAGAAATTGAAACACTGACCTTAAACAACCCAGTCAGCTTCTGTAGCACTGGATACACTGCAGTCCTACTTAAAGTTTGGGCACCCCTAAGTTGGAAAAATCAGTGAGCGACGGAGCAAACTTCTCTGCTCCCCCGCGCTCTGAAGGCAATAGGCTGGAAAGCCGAAAGGAAGCCTCGAACAAAGGCTGGCAACTCAAGCCTCTTGCAAAGCGGCAGAAGGGAATAAAGCGACGGAAAAAACTCCTCCTCACCGTCGCTTTATTTTTACACTCACCAGCCATTCAAGTAGTATAGAGCAACACGATCCCTATCCAGGGCTCAGCACCCACTGACTGGAAAGCCGGAGCACGAGAGCATTTGCAGTAGGAATCAAACTCCGACCCTCCAGGCAGCGAGTTCAGGATCTTAATCCCCTGAGCCACAGGGGTCCGACAGAGCGACGGGGGAAAAAACTTCTCCGCTCCGTCGCTGAGGTAAAATGGCAGCTCGGCTGCCTCGTGGCCACCCCTTTTATAAGGGAGCTGGCCACGCCCCTAACTACCCGGATTCTCTGTCCTGTGGGGGGGGGCCCGCAAAGGGCGCGGCGGCCATTTTGGCGCCACGCTTGCATTGTCTTTTTTGTTTTGTTTACTCTCTGATCTGCTTGAAACATAGACTAACACAGCTACCATTTCAAAAAACCTGGATTTTGTTTTCTTTCCATTCTAGGACAAAATGTGGCAGTTGGCCGAAGCCTCTCTTTGGTTTCAGTGCATGATTGATCAGAGATTCATAGGAAGAGACAAGCTGTGTGCAGAAATAACTCTGGTACTCTTGGCAGACGAGTGAGACTCTGCAGACCCAGTAAATAGCTGAACTTCTGAATTAATCGCTGTTTAATGTAATTGAATCCTCATGTTTGAGAAAGACAGAAGGCCTTTTCATTAATGCAGAGGAGACAAGCTGTGGTTTGTGAGCACTGTGATAAGGTCAGTTCATGCTTTGAAATAAGAGGAAGTACCTCTGTGTTCTTTGCTCATCCCAAAACATTAGAACATCCTCCTGAGAGATCTGCACAAAGGGAGGGAATGATGAAGAGTCTCCCACACTTCCTACACAGTCAAAGTGTGTTAAACACCCCAGGCAGCTTCCTGTTTTAGAAGACAGAGAGAAAGAGAGAAAAAGATATGCTGCTTGGGTGTTTACTTTGACTTCGAGGATTTTTTTATCAGTTCAATCCAAGCAGTTTATGGGGTGCATAACTGTCAAGTGTGGCTCCGGAGATTATGGGACCTGCGCAGAACGTTTCTGTGCAGGTCTGTCCTATGCATGTGTAAAAGCCTTCTACGCATGTGTAGAAGGCTTTTACGCATGCATAGAATGGACCTGCGCAGAACCATTCTGCGCAGGTTACTTCTATGCATGCGTAGAAGGCTTCTACGCATCCCCTTCTGCACAGAACCCTTCTACGCATGCGTAGAAGGGTTCTATGCATGGATAGAAGGATTCTACACATGCGTAGAAAGGACCTGCGCAGAAGGGATGTGCAGTAACTACTTCCCCCCTGCTGCCAAATTACGGGGTAGCGGCAGCTCCGGGTGGGAAAATGGAGAAAATTGGCTTGGAATTATGGGGTAATCCCAGCCAATATGGGGTACTTGACAGGTATGATGGGGTGTCACCGAAAAAAGCTCACTGTAGAAGGTAATCAGGTGAAACGGAACCACATTGATATAGATGGCATTGTGTAAAAGCACTACATTAGAGAGAATAGTACATATATGGCTGTATGGGTGTATCTCTTCTGTTGTTATACCTGATCAATGACTGGAGATAATATTACATAATATTACATGGAACCAAACTCTGGTTTGTGTAAGACTCCATCACAGAGTATTTTCACCTATTTAGCTTTCTCCTAAATATAAACAATACATGATAAATATGCCTCATAATTGCCCATTGGGGTACACAGATAGAGCCTTCTCGAAGATTGTGGTATTTTTGAACCACAATTGGGCATACCCTGGGCAACAGCAACCTTGTTGTGCTGGCTAATCTTCCTCTCACTAGGCCAGGTGAAAGGAACTATGGAATAACTTTACCAATGTGGCTTCAGTCTGGTATTTTAACATCTGACCTAGACACGAAAGAAGAAAAAGAATTGCCCATTACCCAGCAGGTTAAACATAACAATAGTAATCTGATGACAGTAGAAAACAGTAAAGGACTAACAATATAACAACTTGCAACTGAGAACCAACCTATGACAAGGAAAGTCACAACAACAATGACAATGGTGACGACAATGGCGATGACGATGATGAAAGTTGCATATGATCCCAAAGATAAAAAAATAGGCACTTTACGTACATTTGATAACAAATATCCAATATACCTGTACTCTGGAAGTCATCCACACAGCCCATGACATACAAGCCACCCATATCTGTCAAGCGTGGCTCCCAAAAATACGGGAAATTTCTGTGCATGCGCTGGCGTGCACTAGCAGAACCCATTTGCGCATGCGCAAAACCTGTTTGCGCATACGCAGAACACATTAACTCATGTGCAAACAGGTTCTGCAGTGCATGCATGCATAGTAACCCCTTTCCCCAATGTTCTAAATATGGGATGGCGCTGGGAAAGGGGAGAAATGAGTGCCAAAATATGGGAAATCCCGGTCAATACGGGATACTTGACAGGTATGAAGCCACCTGTACAAGCCTCAATGAATGGGAACTGTTTAAAATCACCCCTTCAGTTGTCCATACACAGGATAATTTCTCACCTGTGTGTAACTCTAATTACAGGTATATACACAGTAACATCTTCTCTAAGGTACAATTGACAAGGGTTTAAAATCATATCTCAATAATTTATTAGTTAGATTTAAATGAAAAAATGGCAGCCCACAGAAACTGGCCAAATTTGACATGAGCATTCTGTATCCATATTAGTAAAATTACTGAATTTTGGGTTCGAAAGAGGAGTTGTCTTCTTCAGTCATGTCCAGAAGTAATCAAATGGTGCTTCTATAGTCGAAGGATCAGGCACTATAGTGCTGTCATTTTCAGTCCTCCTAATAGTTGGGTAGGATTGTCCCCCAGAAGAGATCATCTGGCTCACCATCCAGGTAGGACTGGGCAGAAAATTTGCAACTACAGCATGCCTGACTGAAGGCCTTTCAGCCCTCGACTAAAGTACATCCAGCAAGGGAGGCATATTTAGCAGTAAGGATTGTCCTGTTCTTAGGATAAAAGGATACAGTAAACAGGGCTAGTCACAGAACCTGCTGAGAGTTCTCTAAGTCTGGGGCAATGGTTAGGTAGGTAGAATCTGCCAGTTACATTTCTTCTGTCGCTCCTTTGTTCATTGGTGCAGTAAGCACAACCTCTTTGAAGCTAAGGTGTGAGGACTGGAGAAAAGTCGCATCCATTGATCCTAATAAATTGGCCCACTGCAGACTTTATCAGGAATAAGGAAATGGAAACCCATGAACTGAGGGAAGCAGAAAATTCCCTGTGCCTGGAATTCCATAGGAATCCCGTGACTGCTTTGTTTATCATACATTATGTAACTGGAAGGGAAAAAAAGCATCTGGACATATTTTTTTCTCCTCCACCCTTACAACATTTCCTCAGTCAGCTTCCCTCTGACACAAAGTTGAAAAGTTTCTTTTTTGGACGACAACTCCCAGAATCCTCCGGCTAGTTTGTAGCCCTCAAAGGACCTAGGATTTGTGGATAGAGCATTGGACCAGAAGCCAAGTGATAGTACATAACAATGAGAGTGTTCACTTTGTTTATTTGATTCAATGCCTTTATAGTAAAGGTAAAGGTTTCCCTTGCTCGAAAGCCAGTTGTATCTGACTCTAGGGTTCAGTGCTCATCTCTGTTTCAAAGCCGAAGAGCCAGTGTTGTCTGCTTCTGCAGACGTTTCTGTGCTCATGTGGCAAGCATGACTAGACACCGGAGCGCACAGAACGCTGTTACCTTCCCACCGAAGTGGTCCCTATTTATCTACTTGCAATTTCTTGCTTTTGAACTGCTAGGTTGGCAGGAGCTGGGACAAAGACGGGAGCTCATTCCGTCCTGCAGTACTCGGGAATTGAACTGCTGACCTTCCTTCTGCCTCCCAGTCAGCGTCTTAGCCACTTGAGCCACTGGAGTCCCTTCCACTGCCTTTATAGGGAAAGCATATATTGTGGGGAGTGGGGGGGGGGGAGGATCAATGGCATGGCAAAATCATTGCTAGTTCAAATAGTTAAACACTCAAGGATGTTTCTGGATTGGTCCAAATCAATTTGCTACCTGAGGCTAAGAAGACCTTCTGCTTCCATGGGTAAAAGCCAACTAAAGTAGCAGCTGAATATCATTTCAGCACTGCTATTGACATTCTCTGCTGGATCACCAGCAAGTCTCTCTCTCCCTCTTTCTCTCTCCTTTCTCCTGCCATCTGATCTCTGAAATAACCAGCTCATTCTGCCTGGTGACAGATAAGAGGGTTGGAAGTGAGGAAGGGAATTTCAAAGGGTGGCGATGTATTTTGACAAGCTTTTCAGTTCCATCAGCTGCCTTTTCTCTCTCTTGGCCAATCTCTCTCTCAGTTTGCTAATTTACAGTTACCTAGTGACTTTGCTTATTAAGCTGGACTTCCCGCTGATCTCATTTGCTGTCTTCGTTTATTAAACTGGACTCCTATTGACCTTGTTGATTGACTCAGCAAGGCTGTCTTTGTAATGTTTCTATTTCAAAACTTTTTAATAGAACCAGCAATGTGCTGTAACTGCAAAAAGGTTCCAAAGATTTATGTGAGTTTTCCTCAGAGCTATATGAGAGTTGGGGTTTTTTTTTTTTGGGGGGGGGGTAAATTTTTTGGGTACTTTCTAGTTTGAAAATTTAGGTCACATCTTACATGGAAGCTCCTGGTAAGAGTGGCAACAGAAGAAGCTACATTTGAAAACTGGGGATTTTTAAAACTCCTCTGAAAATTTTTATGCATAGGCTGAATAAATAAGTCCCATGAAGTCTATCAGAGATGTGTCCGGCCGGGTTCGGTGTTTGGCACCAGCCTAGGGATGTGGGTAAGGGCGGTGGTGTTGCCATTATAGCCAGGGAGTCATTGGGAGTCGCCAGGGCCACTGCTCCACAAGTTTCGGGTTGTGAGGCCCTGCTCCTGCGGTTGGGCCCTAACGGTCAGTTGGGGGTCCTACTCCTGTACCTGCCTCCTTGCAGGGTAAGGGACTCCCTGCCTGGGCTCCTTGAAGCCATCTTGGCGTTGGCTTTGGAGTTCCCTAGACTGATGGTTTTGGGGGACTTCGATTTGCCTTCGCTGGGGTCTGGTTCCGAGGTGGCACAGGAGTTCATGGCTTCCATGGCAGCTATGGACCTGGCTCAGGTAATTCAGGGCCCGACCAGGGGCAGTGGCCACACGCCAGATTTAGTCTTTTTGTCGGGGCGGTGGCAGAGTGATCTGAGTTTACAGAAGCTAGACATAACACCTGTGCCATGGTCAGATCACTATCTGGTGGCTCTAGACTTTCTGGGGGCGACACTTCATCGTAAGGAGGCAGGGTCGATTAAAGTGGCCCGCCCCCGGCAACTGATGGATCCGGATGGATTCCAGAGGGAACTGGGGGAATTACCTCTGGATCGGCAACACGATTCACCTGAGGCACTTGCTGACCTGTGGTACGGGTCGACGACATCTGCCTTGGATGTAATCGCTCCACTATGGCCTCTCAGAGCCCGTGGAGCTAGGTCATCCCCGTGGTTCACTGAAGAACTACAGGAGCTCAAACGGGCAAAGAGACGCCTTGAGCACCGCTGGGTGAAGACCCAGAGCAATTCCGATTGGACACTAGCTATTAGGGCCTACCTAGTGGCGATGGGGGTGGTGAGGAGGCAGTACTTCACCTCCCTTATTGCCTCCGCTGATAATTGCCCAGCCACCCTGTTTCGGGTGACCAGGTCCCTCCTGGGTAGGGCGGGGCCTGTGCCTGGTTGGCAGGGATCGGTTGAGGACTTTGCTGACCATCTGGTGGAGAAAATCGATCGGATTCGCTCGGGGTTCAAACTTGGCGTGCGTGTGGAAGGTTCGGGGGGAGCCAGTGCGCAGTTTTGCGGGGTTGACTGGGATCAGTTTGGTCCAGTTGCCCCAGATGAAGTGGACAAGCTCCTTGCGGCGGTCCGTGCCACTAATTGTCCATTGGATCCCTGTCCTGCCTGGCTGGTAAAAGCCTCTAAGACGGTGACAGGTGGCTGGGTTGGGGCTATAATTAACATGTCTTTTTGAGAGGGGATGTTTCCTGCACTGCTGAAACATGCTCTTGTGTGCCCCCTCCTGAAGAAGCCATCCCTCAATCCAGCAATCCTAACCAACTACAGACCTGTCTCCAACCTTCCTTTTTTGGCGAAGGTTCTGGAGAAGGCAGTGGCACGTCAGCTACAGGGGGTACTGGATGAGGCGGAATATCTGGACCAATTCCAGTCAGGATTCAGACCTGGATATGGTACTGAGACTGCATTGGTCGCGCTGATGGATGATATCTGGTGAGAGCGGGATGGCGGTCATTCGTCCGTCCTTGCTCTTCTTGACCTCTCAGCGGCCTTCGATACCGTTGACCACGGTATCCTTCTGGAATGGCTCCGAGGATTGGGGATCCAGGGCACGGTGTGGTCCTGGTTTTCCTCATTTCTGAGGGGCCGGACCCAGTCGGTGTGGTTGGAGAGTGAGAGGTCGAGTCCTAGGCCCCTAAAATATGGGGTGCCTCAGGGCTTGGTACTCTCTCCTCTCCTATTTAACATCTACATGAAGCCGCTGGGTGAGATCATCCATTCCCATGGGGTGCGGTACCACCAGTACACGGATGACACACAGTTGTACATCTCGGCCCATGGGGACCCCAGTGATGCAGTCAAAGTCCTTTCCAGCTGTTTGGAGGCTGTTGGGGTCTGGATGGGGGCAAATGGGCTACAGCTGAATCCTAGCAAGACTGAGTGGCTATGGATAGGGGGTCCTGCGTTATCCCGGGAGCTACCATCTTTGGTTTTGAATGGGGCTGTTTTGCCCCAGACCAACCCGGTGCGCAACTTGGGGGTCCTCCTGGATTCGCGGCTGCTGCTAGAAGAACAGGTGGCGGCTGTGGCCAGGAGGACCTTCGCCCAACTTCGGGTGATTTGCCAGTTGCGCGCGCTCCTGGACCGGGACTCTTTGCTCATGGTCACTCATGCTCTGGTGACCTCCAGACTAGACTACTGTAATGCGCTCTACATGGGGCTGCCCTTGATGACCATTCAGAGGCTGCAGCTGGTCCAGAATGCCACAGCCTGGGTGGTGATGGGGCGTGGACGTTATGCCCATGCCTCACCACTACTTCAGGGGCTGCACTGGTTACCAGTTTGTCTCTGGGTGCAATTCAAGGTGCTGGTTTTGACCTTTAAATCCCTACATGGTAGTGGGCCAGGGTATCTAAGAGACCGCATCGCCCTAAGGACGTCTGTCCGTCCAACCAGAGTGGACCGGAGGGGCTCTCTAATTGTGCCATTAGCCAGGGGGGCTCGCCTCTCTGGCACAAGGAGGAGGGCCTTCTCCGTGTCCGCACCGGCCCTTTGGAACCTCCTGCCCGTGGAACTGCGTCTCCAGATGGAGTTGTTGCCCTTTAGGAAGGAACTAAAGACCTGGCTGGCGGGCCAAGTTTGGGGTGCGGGTGGGGATGGGGGTACCGTTGGGTGGTTGGTATAGAGAAGTGTGCCTTCCCCCAAGGTCCCTTCAGTTCGTGCGCACCTTTTAGGGGTGGGTTTTTTAACTTTTAACTTTGTTTTATCATGTGTCTTTTATGTATTTACTGTCTGCTATGTAAACCACCCTGAGTTGGGTTGTACTTGAGTGGGCGGTATATAAGCGTGAAAAATAAAATAAAATAATAAAATAAATAAAATGAATGCTTTTGAGTAATTCAAATATTAGCCAGATACAGTAATACCTCATACAAAGTCCGCTTCGTACAACATCGAATTCATACAACATCGCCTAATTCCTTGAAAAAAGTTGCCTCATACAAAGTCGCTGCGACTTTGTATGAGGCATTGGGGTTTTTCCCAGACTGCATTGTGCCTGGGCAGTATAAAATGCAGAACGCACGCATGCATTGCTCTTGTGGGTTTTGCATGAGGCGAAGAGTAATTGTTTACAGTACCTTGTACAAAATGGATGGTCGGCCGCATGACTGCAGATTAACAGTGTGCTGCATGATAGGACATGTTAACTTTTAAACCTGCACTTCATAAAGTTTTCAAAAGTTAAAAACTTGTTGTATGGTTTGTTCCCTAAAACCAGGGTTGTTTGACATGTTTTTGTAATGTATTTAGCCTTCAGACAATGATTTCTTTAAGTTCTGTCAGTTTCCTTTCTGTTTCCTTGACTTTGCCCTGAAGTCTGTGCTGTTACAGTACAATATATTTCTATGGAAACAACGTTGTACGAGGCGTTGCGGCAAGGATTTGGATGTTGTATGAGGCATCGTGGCTAGGATTTTGCATGCCTCATACAAAGTCCAAATCCGCATAAATTCCAAACTTGTGGAACCAAGTTTGGATGTTGTATGAGGTATCAGTGTACCAGTTTTATTTAAGTCTAACCTTTATGGCTTCCCTTGAAGTTTCCTGGGAGTTGCAGCAATGTGATAATTCTTTCTTACATTGTCTTTGGCTGCTCACAGAATCAGTTGTAAGTTGGTACAGTATAAACCTACGGATATGACAAGCAAAGTATCTTTTTATTTAAAAAAGAGAAATGCTGTGGCTCGATGTCTCTCTGGGACTACCTATTAAGGTGAAGCCCTTCAAATTTCTGATTACCTACCAAACAAATACCGGTCCAAACTTACCACCTTCACTTGATTCAGCTTCATAATATTCTTCTTCTTGTTGTGCCTTATCCAGTTCTGAATATTGGTGATCATCATGGTGAAGACTGTCCTGTTAATATAATGCCGTGGCCTTTCATCTGCCTTTTGCATCACAGCATGACACCTGTACCACTGATCCAGTTCCACGAGTCACTTTCTGGTCCTGAGCCCTTTTGGCACACAAAGTTCTCATCAGCCCCAGGCCAGTATTGATGAAGCTGCTGTCCTTCATCAAGATGGATTCAAGTGGGATTTAATGCACTTGGGGACCATCACCTATCCCTGTGGACTTCATCAAGACCGCTAGTCCCCAGGGTTGTCAGGTTAGTTAATAAACACATCCAAATTCTTAATAGAGCAGAGAAATCATAACAGGTGTGAGAGAGTGGCAGATGTTGATGGAGAATTATGGCTTTTTAAAATAACTATTCTGTTGGTTGCAAGTATTCTGTGGTTCTTACGGCTCTGCCAGTGGAAGACCATTTTTAAACTGATTTTCAGGTAACAATTCCATCCAGTCTAATATTGTTGACACTGACTGGCAGTAGCTCATCCAAGGTTTAGACTAGGTGTTCTCAACCCGTTCAAGCCGGGGGCCAGGTCAAGCTCTCTCAGTCAGCTTCGAGGGCCAGACAGCCATTTTGCCCTGCCTGCACAATGGGGGTGGCCATTTTGTCCCCCCTTGAAAGAGTGGGGGCACCACATGAAATGGCACCATGGACTGGATCCAGCCCATGGGCCTTAGGTTGAGAACCCCTGGTTTAGGCAATGTGGATGGATACTCTACCAGTCTACTGTAGCCTTTCATTCCCAAACAGTAGTAGACTGAGGAAAGCTAGAACATGGCAAATCCTTCCTGCTTCGCTGTTTGGTTTATAAAGACAGCAAAAATACGGCTTATGAATCTTTATAATAAAATACCTATTTACAGGGTGTCCCAAAATTTGCCATACATAGGAACAATTACATCTCTTGGAACGTGTTCACCAATAGTGGGGGAGAAGACTTCCTGTGTGTGTAAAAAGAAGTGGCCAACACGTAGAGAATATTTTGTAAATATTTTGTAAACTTTTGTGATGGATATTTTGTACATAAAGGTACATTTAGCTACAAATTCCCCTTTTCCCTAAATGGGGTGACTTTTGGGACACCCTGTATATTTTATCTGGGATTGAAAAACCCCGAAGTATTTCTCTTGACAGTTTTTCCAGGTGGTGTCTTCGTGTCAACCAGGACCTCTGCAAGGCAGCATTGTAAGCGGCCGCTGCTGTCCAGTTCCCATGAAGGATATGACTCTTTTGATTTTAGTATTCCTTTTCCTTGTTAATATAGAAAGAGTATTAAAAATTGAGTTTCTGCAAAGCTGCAGGGCTATTTATAAGAAGATAACTGGATTAGTTGCTATAGAAACAGAAAATGTTTCTGAGTGTACGAATTGAATGAAGACTACGCAGAATTCAGAAAGGTTACCTCCTGTTCAGTCAGAGGCTGCTGTTTCTTATTTGTCATCATCCAGAGTTGTAGACATCTCAAGCATTTCCCAAGCCCAGCCTGGATTTCAAACTGGATGTGTGAAAATGACCCAGTGGTAGGGACTGAAGTGGCTTAGTGGTTAAGCTCACCTTGTTAGCTGGAAGATTGGCAAATCAGCAGTTCAAGACCTGAGTACTGCATGATGGAATGAGTGCCTGTCTCTGTCCCAGCTCCTGTTAACCTAGCAGTTTGAAAGCAAGAAATTGCAAGTAGATAAATAGGGACCACTTTGGTGGGAAAAGATCTTGGGGACATGATCCTGAGCAGTTCTACCAGTAAAATCCTTCAACACAGGAAGCACCTTTGTGTGCTTCCAATTCGATAAAAAACCCAAACCAAACCAGTGGAACTAGAAGAAATTGTATGTCATTTATTATTAATTTATTATTATTTATTATTTATATTGTTGTTGTTCAGTCGATTCCGACCCTTTGTGACCCCATGGACCATTTTCTTCCAGGTACCTCTGTCTTCCACCATCTTTCTCAGCCCACCCAGGTCTGTGCCTATTGTGTCCACAATACCATTAGTCATCTCATCTTTGGACGCCCCCTTCTTCTCTTGCCCTCCACCTTTCCCAAAATCAAGGCCTTCTCAAGTGAGTCCTCCCTTCTCATTTGATGTCCAAAGTACTTTAGCTTCATCTTCACTATTTGTCCCTCCAATGAACAGTCAGGATTGATTTCTTCTAATATTGACCTATTTGTTCTCTTTGCTGTCCAAGGGACTCTCAGGACTCTTCTCCAACATCACATCTCAAAGGCATCTATTCTTCTGCGCTCAGCCTTCCTAATGGTCCAGCTCTCACACCCATACATTACCACTGGGAATACCATTGCTTTGACTATGCGAATTTTTGTTTTCAAGGTGATGTCTCTGCTTTTCACTATATTCCCCAGGTTTCTCATCGCTTGTCTCCCATAATCAGTCGTCTTTTTATTTCATGGCTGCAGTCGCCATCTGCAGTGATCTTAGATCCTGGGAAAGTAAAATCTGTCACTGTTTCTACTTCTTCCCCATCTATTTTCCAGGGAGTGATCGGACCTGTTGCCTTTATCTTGGTTTTCTTGATATTAAGTCTTCAATCCAATCAAGAGGTTCTTTAGGTCTTCCTCACTTTCTGTCATTAGGGTGGTATCGTCTGCATACCTCAAATTGTTGATCTTTCCCCCAGAAATTTATATACTGCTGCCCAATTCGAGCGAGCAACTCTGGGCAGCATAACAACAACAACATAAAAAGGCCTTTGTAGCATTTCTAATTATCAGGGTTGAGTCCAGCAGGAAAATGTGGGATTCTGGTCCATAAAACTGGGGGGATCTAAGCTAATATAGTGTGAAATAACCACTAAGAAATCACTCGGGGATTTTGTATTCCAACTCGCTGTCAGAAAAACTATCAAAATGAGTGGAGTTGTGTTGATACAACCATGGCAGGGTGCTTCGTATGTATCAGGCTCCTGTAATGCTGATGTGTTTCCATGGCAACAGTGTTCTTCCATCCTAGCTTTAGTAACAGTTGTTTGATCGCTTTGGCAATCAGTTTCAGTACAGTATCTGTAACGGCGTCAGGACTATATGGGTCTCTCTATGCATGTGTGTGTTAGGTGCCAAAGACTTTATATTCCATACTATTGCTGTTCAACTTCTATTTAAAGAACCTGATACTGTACTTTGGTCAGAATTAGCTAGATACTGTACTGTTATTGCTTTGTACTGTTAAGTTGCTTCTGATTTACAATGACCCTAATGTGATTTTAAGGTAATTGAGACATTTAAGGATTGGTTTTTCCATTGACAGGGGCAATAAAGATATCAACTTGCTTCTGCATTTGTATCATGTAAGGAACACATGCTCTTTGTTTTTTTTAATAAATACGTAAATTATTATGTATTTGCAAGGTGCAATACCAGAACAGGCCACGAGAGGACATTATATACAATGAAATCTATAGGGATCGCTATTTTCCACGGGTTTAGGCAATTGCCCTTTAATCCTAGAACTATTTCCCATGTCTCCAGATGTAATAGGAAAGAAATTCTTCTTCTTTTGTGTCTTGATTAAATCCTGGATTGCCAAATGAAGCCACTTTCTTGGCTTTGTAGTTGGCCAAATTTAAGTCCTCATTGGTGTATGTTTCTGGCAGTAATTAGAAGACCAGTAAATGAGCTGGATTCTTTATCTCTCCACATTCACACATTCTGTAGTAGTCCTCCAATAGCCCTCACTTGAGCATGTTGGTCTTACATTTAGGGACTCTGAACCTCAGCCCATTTAGGGTCCTCCAAGTTACGTAGGGGAGGTTGAGTTCCTCAGCTATATCCTCCTCTAATGTTGTTCCTTGTCCGGTGAGCTCCTTCCTCTGTCTTCAAATTTGATTTTGCTCTTGTGTACCCTCAAAAATGTTTGTTCTTGCCATAAAGCTATTCCAAGAAACAACTAGCAAGAGTGGGATTCATGCAAAAACATACTGCAAATAAAATAGGTAGGTCATAGCTTGAGCCACAAAAGAAGTTACATTTCTATAAAGTAAAATGTACTTAGAAAGCCTGATACTTGAGATTCTCAACCTGTTGCAACATTTCATGTGCCTCCCCTTCAGTCAATTCCCCAAAGCACTGATCAGCCAATGTACTGACTTAGGCTTCTGGGAACTGAAGTCCAAAACACAAAGGTTGGGAAACACTGGTCTAGAGGAATTGTGTACATTTACCTGTTCTAAGCAATAGCGATTACCCTTATATACACTCCATAGTGCTTAGTACACTCTCAGGGTGGTTCACAGAGTAATTAGCATTCCTCCCCCCCCAACTTTCTGGGTACTCATTTTACCAATCACAGAAAGATGGAAGGCTGAGTCAACCTTGATCCTCATCAGGATCAAACTTGCGTCATCGGCAGTTTTGGCTGCAGTAAAGCAGTTTAATTACTGTGCTACCAGGGTTCTTCTAAGTGTTATTCCCTGATCATCCTTCTCACAGCAGTCCCCTGACCGTGCCACATACAAGGTTGGGAGTCCCTGCTGAATGTGATGCACCAAGGTCCAAGGAAGAAGAGTAATTCACCAAACCCAGGGAGAAACACCTTTTCAAAGGGCCCCACGTTGGGAAACATTGCTCTAGATCCAACTCACTTGCTATTTCTCTTCATCATCATAGACTTGCATGCATTTTTTTTAAAGGACACATGAAAAACATTATGAGACACAGATGAAATCCTGCTTTCAATGAGGAATGTAGTCTTTATTTTTAACGATATTAGCACAGTAAACTCACACAGTAGCATTGATTCTGTCCTTATTTAACAAAATACATTTATAGCAATTTACAAATATTTTTTGTTTTTATTTAAAACAGTGCATAACATTTTGTTAATAGAACACAATACTTTATATAGAATTCTCATTTAAAAAGATATTTTGTCTTTTACCCAATTTTTTTCTTAGTAAAGCACAGCCTAACAAAGAAACTGGTGCCCATTTTTAGCAAGTAAGAAAAGAAAAACCAGATGATGTCACCTGTCAATTTAATCGATTTTGTTTGAAATTAAGGTATCAGTGGAATGTAAACAAAGGTTAGTTTTACAAAAGGCTTCATAAATGATATACACAGAGGAGTAAGAATTCCAAGGTATATCTTTATTACATTTATTTTCTGTTTTTGAATGTAATTAGGATTTCTGAGAAGCCATTTTTAAAAAGAGTAGCCTTTGGCACTTCCAAGTAAAAAACCAGTATTTTCAATATTTTATGTAAAGAATGCAATTACAATGACTCTGCAAGTGCTTTAAAATTGTTCATTAGTAAATAGGAAAAAAGTTCAACTAGGAAAAAACATCACACTGCACTGGAAAGAATGCAGTGAACTTCTGAGTCTGAAAAGCAATGCATGAAACTTTTATATCTGGTAAACTAAATAAAGTAACCCTCCCCCCAAATTTGTAATCACTCCCACTGAAACAACCACCATATGCTGTAGACATAATAGCTCTCCTAGAAAAGGCTATTTTCTAATTCTTGTATTATTGCAGTTACTTCGACTGCAACCCGACACATCCATTTACCTGGAAGTAAGTTTCACTGAACTCAAGAAAACTTACTTCTGAATAAGTATGGTTAGTCTTGTGGGGTTAATTGCCATTTTCATGTCTTAGATTAGATTACTGATTTGTTCACACCACTGTGTTCTCTCATTATATTTCTAGGTCAGCCGTGATTTCATCCTACTTATTTATTCAAAGACTTTCTTATTTGGTGGAACTAAACTAAAGTAATTCCATTCATCAAAGTGTCTGAAGTTATTAAAAATATGGGGGAAATGCTAAACACAGGATATTTGCAGATATGCAGTCTTGTTTTATGTTTATTTTAAAACAAAACCAAAAAACCCACAGTGCTTATAAATACTATAAATGGAAAACCATCACCCCAATCCAGTTAGGGGATTTTAATGTAGGTTTCTATGTAGGGTCCAGGACCTTTAGGTACAAGAAAATGCTGGACATGAAGATCTTTTCGTTGGATGCCTGCATCCAATCATCAGGGCTATGTGCTTGGTTCCTGAGCTGGACTGGGAGTTGCATGTCTGATGACATAGGATATGGATAACATTCTAGGTGAATATCCCAACTCACAGCCCTTGTTAGTACTAAAGAGTATAGCTCTATGGCATGTCTACATAAAATGCAGCTAAGAGATGCTGGCCCCGGACCACTCTTTGGGGTCTCTGTGTGGCACTTTAGTTCACCCATGAATTGTATGTTTGGAAGTGATTATGCCATGTGACTAACACTGGGCCTTTCAGCAATTTCTTCTTTTATGAAAATATATTTAGCAGAAGAGCACCTCTTTTGCACTTAGGAAACCAAGGTTCCACAGCTAGATCATGGATCTCATGTGGGATATCTGGGAAGGACCTCTCTCTTAGATAACAATCCTTAACTAGGCATTACAAGTAACTCATCATTAGGAGAGGGAAGGCTTGATTGCTGAATTATCTGATTGTCACAGCAAGAGCATCTTTTCACCTCTCAGAGTTTACAGATCAGCTGGCTTTACTTTATGACTGGACATTATAAGGTAGCACAGGTTTCATTTGCAAGTATGAGTGCTTCACTCATGAAGGTGTGCCAAAATCAAGTTTCTGAAATGTTATATTATATACCATCAAAGAGTGTCCAATTTATCGTGACCGATAGTTTTTTTCAAGGTGAATGAGATATTTAAGGAGTCGTTTTACATCTCCAATGACTTTCCATGGTTGAGTAGGGATTCAAACCCAGGTCTACCTGAGCCCCAGTCCATCAGTCTATCTGCTGTATCATACTAGGTTGAATCCTCTCCTCTTTTCTGAAACAATCTATGGGTGATCTTAGGAAAATAACCATCTCCCCACTGAGGTTTTTGAAAGGAAAGAATATTAACAAAAATTTTATAATGTTGATTTTCTTCATTTAGAAAATGGCTAGCACCCAAGTATTTCTGAGTACACTGGAATATGGATGAGACTACAAGGATTCCAAGAGACACATTCTTTGAGGATTCTCAACATTTTAAGCTGGTTACAGCTAGTGTTACTTGGATAATCACCTCAAGAATTGAATCAGCCTACATAACATCCTAGACCAGTGATGGTGAACTTTTTGGAGACTCGAGTGCCCAAACTCACCTTTGCCACAGACTCAACAGGCTGCCGTCTGCCTTACCTGACAGGGAAGGAGGAAGCATTCCCATTGGGCTGCTGGGCAGAGGGGCTGGGTAAACTCTGTGCTGGGGGGAGGGAGTAAGCACTCCCACTGGGTTGCTGGGCCGAGGGGCAGGGTGACCTCTGTGCTGGGGTGAGAGCATGCATGCCCACAGAGAGGGCTCTGAGTGCCCCCTCTGGCACACATGCCATAGGTTCATCACCACTGTCCTCCTAGACCAATATGCATGTTGAAACTTAATTTGTCTAATGGATTTTGTAGTTCCTAAATGCTTTGTTACAGTTCTTACCTTCGAAGAAGTTTCAAAAAGTTTTAAATTGTGTGTTTTATGAGGAAGTACGTATCAAATGCACATTTTGTGAGAAAATAAATGAGCATTTATATACTTATTTGAATAAGATTTTACGTGCACGTGTGTATGAAAAAATTTGCAATGGCTACAGAAACAGAATACATCAATGACTGAACATAGAAAGTGATGTCAACTGAAAAGGGGACTGATTCATCCATCCCTAGGTACAAAATCTGATCCTACAGAATCTCCTGTCTTTTTCATGGCATGTTTCATAAACCATAATAGTCCAAGACTGATCAGTTTTCACCTGAGAAGCCTATTTCAGTGGATCTCTTCTTTCCAAAATGAGTTCATGACAGGCAAAAACTTTTCATATCTAAATAAAACTTATGTTTGAAGTCACTAATCATTTGCAATGCAATGCAACACTTGCATGTTCATTTAGCTCTAGAAGCCATTGCAAAGACTACACAGCTCAACATGCTCTGTGTAGTTTAATAGTTAGGATGTGCAAAGCAGGGAAAGTAATTCTAGTAGTGGCAACCAAGTCTGGGTATGAGCTGGAGTATCATCCATAGTTTTATATATTGTTTCCTTTCCCCCAAATGACAAGATTAGCCCATCAACCAGAGAGGATAAAAAATCCTAAGGAATCAAACTTTCAGAGACCACCACATCACTAGCAAGTGGTCATCTCAGGTCCTGTGGCCAACCACATCAGAACTGCCAAATGCTGCTTGAGAAACTAAGAACTCCAAGAAGGATGTATGATCAAGGCAGGGAAGCAAGGAAAACAGTATTGTGCCTGCTTAGCGACACCTTGTTTTGAATGATAACATGACAATAACTTATCTAATGTAGGGGGCATGGCCACTTGGGTCACCCAGTTGGCTACATGAATGTCGCTGTCTTTCAGCTGTGGCTTCACTGATCATTTTTCACCCCCCACATTTTGTTCCCTTATTAGGTTCAGGGCACTTCAGGAGAAAGGGGTTATATCTCAGCTTCTGGAAGGACAGCAATGTGGGCTTTCTGAGAATGTTTCTGTACCTAATTCCAGCCCCGCTAATTCCAGCCTGTCATTATTTTCATTTTTTACAGCACAGTTGCAATAATTAGTGTAAAGCACTAGCTACTCAGTGATGAATAAAAAGAGAAAAGATCAGCAAGGAGACAAACTGAGAAACTACTAAATTAGAAGAACCTAACTTAGTGCATAAGAAATTCTTATTTTAAAAAACAAAGAATACCACCACAATATTTAAACTAATCCTCAGTTAGCTTACTAAGAAGCGACCTCTTAGTATGTAGCACCTGTAACTAAACAAATTTTGGAGAGAAGCAGAAAAACTAACCAGGAGAGAAAAGTATTCCATTTTTATGGAACTTCATTCACATCTGTTTTTGTTCTAGTAAACATTTCAAAGAACTACACAAAACCTTTGCAATCTTTTTAATGTGAACGTTTCACTATAACAAAGCTGTCAATATTTTTTCTACTCTAAATGGATGCAGCCAACACCATAGTTTCAGCAATATTACTTGGAAAGGAATCTTACATCAAAACATCATGTATCTGTAGAGCTGGTCTGATATGTTAAGTTTTCTAAAAATGTAAAGTTAGAATCAGCACCGACTTTGTATTAAATTTGGTGCAAAACCTGCAAAGATGAAGTACAACACTAGTACAGCATTTGCAGTTTTTTTTTTTAAAATCACCTCTTTTGTCCTTGGACATATATCAACCCAAAAGTTGGCACATTCAGGAATTAAGGTGTCTGTATTTAAGACTGCCATTTTGTTGACACTGTTCCTATTGGAGAAACATTTTAGAGGTTAGGAAAAAAAATAAACCTGTTAGGAAATTTCGCATTCATTAGGTTCTTGCATTGTGCTCCCCCCTCCCCCCCGGCGACATGAAATCCACAAATTCATGCACAATCACTACACATCAGCAACATCCATAAACAGTCAGGCTGATGGGCAATATTTTGGCACATTAAGAATATTTCGGCCTTAGCTTTAAATTTTTTAAAAAGAGAGCACAAAGCTTGTACCCTATAGTATTGAGCCTTTGTGGCATGGCTCAGTTGAAACACCTCAGCTCTCATTCTTTGTAAGCTCTTGTAGGAGAGGTTCCTTTATAGAAGATGTTCCTGGTGTTCTCTGGACTGCTGCCTCTTTCAGGAATTAAAATTATATTCCCTTTTCTGCGAAGTGTAGAATCACGGCTGGAGGAAACCGACAGGGTCTCTGAACCAATCTCACTGCCTTCCACTGGAGTGACTCTTATGGTGGTCATTCCATGATGGTGGTGCTCAGCGTTGTCAATATTACTTCTTTTCCTGTCCCCAGAGCCATAGCTATCTTTCAAGGATTCACAGCTCTCTGAGTCTCTGTTGAGATCATTGAGCTCATATGTCTGGCGGAGGCTCCCTTTATCAGGTGCTTTCCATTTCCATGAGCCGCTTCCTTCCCCTTCTGAGGGCATCTGAATGACAGGTCTGTTGTTCTCAGGATGGGCTTCTACTCTGACGATACTACTTGGCTCATGGTCCGTCAAGGTCTTGTAACGGATTGAGCCAGTGCAGGTGACTGTGCTGCCATCGGAGCTCTTTGGGCTACCCTGAAGGACCCCTTGTTGCTTTGACATGGCAATGACCTGCATGATTCTCGGCTGGCTGTTGCTTCTGCACCCAACCGACTTCTCAGCAGCTTTCAACCACTTGGCTCGAGCTGAGCTTGTTTTTGGAGATGTGCTCACATTCTCCTGTGTCTCTTCAGGAATGTGTACAAGCTGCGAAGAACCTGGACGTGACTGAATAGAAACCCTTGGCCCACCAGAAAGAGTGGCACTGTTACAGCCTGGCATACTGCCGGGCTGAATTTTTAGGTACTGATTGCTAGGGCCATGGTGATCTCCATTAACACCCACTCTAGATGGCTCAGAGCTGGACCTCATTTCAATCGCTCTAGGTGGTGACTGTCCAGAATCTGTCTCAATCACCTGCAGGGACAATTTCCGACTTTCATTCTTGTTTTTCCACTGGGAAAGGAGCTGCTTTGAGCGGGCTGAATCCATAGATGCATGAATAGTAGCATTTCGCCGAGCTGATTCCTCCATTGCTTGTGTGTTGGCTCTTGGCAAAGTGTTGCTGAATGTGACCATATTTTCTTTTCCCATTGGGCTTCGTGGTGTTATAATCTCCACATCAGCATTGGGTCTTTTGAGATTAGTCAGGGAGCCTGTGTCTCTGTGGTTTCTGTTCAACATACTCTCCGTATGGTGGGTGGAAAGGGCATCACTGCTGCTGCTGTTTTTTCCTGGTAAGATTCTGTTGGCATCTTGGCTCAGGTTAGTCAAAGATCTTAATGGTTCCCTCTGTGTGTTCTGATTAAACATGTCTTCACTTGGTAGAAAGTTTCCCACGGCATATAAGCCCTAGTATTGAATGGGGAAAAAAGCAGGATCCCATTATGGAAAATAAATATTTGTAGGTGCTTTAACTATATGTTCAGCTAGCTTATCATGCTGTGTTGCAGATATGGTACAGTCTAACAAATATGCAAATACATCTACAATTATAGATAACTGTAGTACCTCTTACTGCAGGGATGTAGAATACATGACCCTCCAGATATTGTTGGAATGCAGCTCCCTTTAGAGTTTGCCAGCATACTCAAAGGTGAAGGATGACAGAAATAGTTGTCCACAAATATCTGGACAGTCACATATACCTCATCCCTGTTATATGGTATGAATATCATCACCATCATCCTTGATTTAATACAGTCAAAGATCAACATCATGGTATTAGTAACAGATAACTCTAAATGAACTCTGAATCTCTTTCTGCTTATTGGAAGATCTCTAGAAAAGCAGACTCATCAGTAGCCAGAAAAAGCAGAGAAGGTTAGAGGGACTTTCATGATCAGCTTGTATCCTAGGCACTTCCCCAACCTTCAACAGGGTTGAAGGTTGGAGAAGATAGTTTTGCATGACCCCATTAAATTTACAGGTGTAGAAATATATTTCATCTTTTTTCTCTACTATACACTCTCCATTTTCAAAATGTACTGGAAAACTTTTATCATCTAGGGCTGATGCACAAAGCAGCTATGTGACTTTAACACTTTTCTTTACAGTCTATCCTCAATCTGATGAGCTCTTTAATCCAAATGGTCTGCGTTTTTAAAACTGGTAGACTCATAGGATGCAAATGTGGCATTGCAAGCCAGGAACATACAGAACACCAGTTAGGGTATTCTGACTGATTTCATTAGGCAGTTTACATTGTAAAATCCCAGCTCCTTTCCCCTCTATGTTTATAAAGTCACCATTAGCTATTTTCATATTTCCACCAGCATTTTCTTTTAAAGTTAGAAAGAATTCCTTTGTGTGTGTGGAATGACTGGTACATTTGAACCAATCATCTAATCATCTGATTTACATTCAGAATTATAGCCCATGCAAAGCTCTCTGTTTGAAAGTCTTCTCCATTTTCCCTTTTGTATCTGTCACAAAACCAGACTTCTCTTGCTTCCTTTGTACTTTCCTCTCAGAACTATACAACTACCATTAGTTGAACAGTCTCTGACAATGGGCATTTCTTGGTTATATGTTCTTTTCTACCACAGTTCCAGCATTTTCATAATTGGCTATGGGATGTCACATTTCCATTATTTTTCCAATTCACCATGTAATTCAAGCCTTCGTGGTCTGAGACTGTTTCAAGAGAGCTACACAGATCTATGCATTCTTCTTGGAGGAAACTAAACACCCTCTCAAACTTTAATTGTTTCCAATTCAGAACAGACACATAAGCTTCAAATTTCTCACCTAATGTTGCATAAAGAAACATCCAAATTTTTGTTTATCGTCCAAGTTAAATCCAATTACAGTGTTACCTTGGTTTACGAACACCTTGGTTATTGTAATTTTCTGTTTACGAATGAGAATCTATTGAAAATAATGCCTCACAATATGAAGAGTCCCTGTATAGTCCTTCACAATACAAAAAGTCCCTGTACAGTATTTAAGCCTTTAAAGAGCACTTTCTAAAGAGTTTTGGTTTATGGATTTTTCGCAATGTGAAACATCCCAGAGAATACATTAAATTCGTAAACCAAGGTACACTGTAGTAAATACAGTTAACAAAACAGCTACGACACTTTTGCACTTTTCTTTACAACGTAGTCTCAATCTGATATGCTATTTTATCCAAAGGGCCTTTGTTTTTTAAATGGTAGATTCAGCATCTCTTTAGAAAACCATAAATCATAGCTTCGATACAGGATATTTATTTTCCCAAATAATTTTAGCCTCTGCATCTGACTGTGATTGTTCAATCTTTTAGCAATCATGTATACATAAGGCTCTTAAATTCATTTTTAGTCTAGTCTTCTATTGAGATAAATCAGAAGGAGTAATGTTTTGGAAAATTTCCAGAAAAACTTTACTGTAATCAAAAGCCATTGTTGTATTCCTGAGATAGTTTAGTTACTAATCTCAGAGGGAAAAAAGTTCAAAAAGTAAGGAAAAACAACTCTCTTCAGCTAGTAACACCATTTTGTTAAGAGGGAAAAAAGAAAAGAAAAATCACAATTACTAAAAACAAAATGATAACAGATAGATGAGGTTTTACTGAAGAATTAATTTATAAATTTTTAAATAAAAGACCAGGATATTTAAGGGACTACGTCACCCCAGGGGATTCTACCCATCCTATGAGGGCAGACCAGAGAGGCTCTGTGGTGGTCCCATCTATGAGAGAAGTACACCTGACTGGGACCAGAAGAAGAGCCTTTTTGGTGTCTGCTGCAGCCCTGTGGAACCTCTTGCCACCTGAATTGATCCTCCAGACAGAGCTTTATAAAGGAAGGCATTGAAGACCTGGCTATGCCAGCAGGTGTGGGGTACGACAGGTGTGACGGCCGAGTCCCGCTGGCTTGTATAGTGGCCTTAGTTTCACAATTGACGTGTCTGGTTTTATTCCTCTCCCTTCTCTCTTTTTATCTTTTAACTTTATTTTTTACTTTCTTAATGGGTTAGCGAGGGTATAGGAAGGTTTTAGATGTTTTTAAGATTGTGTATGTTTGAAACTTTGCTGTAGGCCGCCTTGGGTCATCTAGGGATGAGGAAGGCGGGGTATAAATGTTGCAAATAAATAAAAATAAATAAAGAGAGAGAGAGAGAAGTGAAAAGAAATAGAAGTGTACATGCTGGAGTGTTAGAGCATTATAGTAGAAATGAAAACATGTATTTCAGGTCAGGCAGAGATGCCATAGTAGATAAAGCATTTCCTTTACAGTCTATCAGAAAATATTTTGCCACCTTCCAGTAGTTGTTTTATTTATACATTCTTGCTGTTGTTACATATTACAGGTTAGCAGAAGCAGATGCAGGTATATGCAGAGAATCTAAGTAGAGGAAAGAAGTGAAGCAGAACAAACTAGACTTGGAGGTGTGACTTGCCTCAGATTAGTGGGAAAGGAAAATACCTCTGCCTCCGAAAAGCTTCCCTCCCACTGATAACCATTGGGAGAAATGCAAGCATGCTAGATAGCTGTTTCCCCAACAATTGCAACCGTCTTGTTTGCCTTTGCTTGCTTGGAGATCTTTTCCTTTTGTTTGCAGAGAACAAATTGCATTTAAATTTAAATTTTACATCTGACTACAGAACTTTTTAAATTTGATTTGAGTACATGCTGGTTTACGTCATGCTTGAAAATTACTATTTCTTTTCCTTGTCCTTCAAAAGCCCTATAGGGTAGGGTCAAGCTGGGAGAAAGAGCCACATGTTGCTGACCACTGAGTGAGCTTCATGGTTGAATACAACTAGCATGCAAACCTGCAATTTATTTAGTTACTAAATTTACCTGACATCTAACTGGGGAAACACAAAATATACCATAAAGTCCTGCTTATTGTAAATGAGTCATTGATTCAATACTGAAACACTAAAACCTCAGATCACAACCTACTGATCGCAAAATTCAGGCTTAGACTAAAGAAAATAGGGAAAACACAGAGACCAGAAAGATATCACCTAGACAGCATCCCTAAAGAATACACGGTGGAGGTGATGAACAGATTTAATGGCTTAGACTCGGTAGACAGAGTACCGGAAGAATTATGGACGGAGATGAGGGACATCATGCAGGAAGCAGCAAAGAAAACCATACCAAAAGAAAAGAAGAGTAAGAAAGCAAAGTGGTTGTCTGATGAGGCTCTTAAAATAGCAGAGGAAAGAAGGAACGCAAAAGTCAAAGGAGAAAGGAAAAACTACAACCATTTGAACACAGAATTTCAAAGAAAAGCAAGGAGAGATAAGGAAAACTACCTAAAAGAACAGTGCAGAGAAATGGAGGAAAACAACAAAAGAGGCAGAACCAGAGATCTTTTCAAAAAAATTGGGGAAATCAAGGGAACATTTAAAGCAAAAATGACCATGATAAGGGACAAAGACGGAAAGGAGCTAGCTGATGCAGAAGAAATTAAGAAAAGATGGAAAGAGTACACAGAGGAACTTTACAAAAAGGACCTCAACACTCCTGATAATCACAATGATGAAGAAATTGAACTTGAGCCAGACATCCTGGAGAGCGAAGTCATAAAGGCCCTAAAGAGCACTGCAAACAACAAAGCTAGTGGAGATGATGGTATCCCAGTTGAATTTTTCAAAGCGCTAAAAGATGATGGCGTCAAATTACTGCATTCAATATGCCAGCAGATTTGGAAAACAAAACAGTGGCCACAGGATTGGAAAAGATCAGTATACGTCCCGATCCCAAAAAAGGGCAATGCCAAAGAATGTTCAAATTATCGAACAATCGCGCTCATCCCACATGCCAGCAAGGTGATGCTCAAGATAATACAGGACAGACTTCAGCAGCATGTGGAGAGAGAATTACCAGAGGTGCAGGCTGGTTTCAGAAGAGGCAGGGGGACTAGAGACCACATCGCCAACATACGCTGGATCATGGAGAAAACAAAGGAATACCAGAAACAAGTTTACTTTTGTTTTATTGACTACACTAAGGCATTTGACTGTGTGGACCACAACAAGATGTGGCAAGTAATTAAAGAGATGGGAATACCAGAGCACCTCATATGCCTCCTGAGAAATCTGTACATGAACCAAGAAGCAACAGTTAGGACAGAACATGGAATAACAGAGTGGTTTGGAATAGGAAAAGGAGTAAGACAAGGCTGCATTTTGTCACCATGCTTATTCAACCTATACACAGAGCACATAATGCGCAGTGCAGGGATGGAGGAATCACAATATGGGATTAAAATCGCTGGGAGAAACATCAATAATCTGAGATATGCAGACGATACCACCCTAATGGCAGAAAGTGAGGAAGACCTAAAGAATCTCTTGATTGGGCTGAAGGAGGAGAGTGCAAAAGCTGGCTTGAGACTCAATATCAAGAAAACCAAGATAATGGCAACAGGCCCCATCAGTTCCTGGAAAATAGACGGGGAAGAAGTAGAAGAAGTGACAGATTTTACTTTCTTAGGATCAAAGATCACTGCAGATGGGGATTGCAGCCATGAAATAAAAAGGCGACTGATTCTTGGGAGACAAGCGATGAGAAACATGGGGAACATAGTGAAAAGCAGAGACATCACACTGAAAACAAAAATTAGAATAGTCAAAGCAATGGTTTTCCCAGTAGTAATGTATGGATGTGAGAGCTGGACAATTAGGAAGGCTGAACGCAGAAGAATAGATGCCTTTGAAATGTGGTGTTGGAGGAGGGTTTTGAGAGTCCCCTGGACAGCGAGGAGAACAAATAGGTCAATCTTAGAAGAAATTAACCCTGACTGCTCATTGGAAGGTCAAATAGTAAAGATGAAGCTAAAATACTTTGGACATCAAATGAGAAGGGAGGATTCACTTGAGAAGGCATTGATGTTGGGAAAGGTGGAGGGCAAAAGAAGAAGGGGGAGGCCAAGGATGAGATGGCTAGATGGTATTATAGACACAATGGGCACAGAGCTGGGAGTGTTGAGGGGGATGGTAGAGGACAGAGGCGCCTGGAGGAAAATGGTCCATGGGGTCGCAAAGGGTCAGAATCGACTGTGCGACTGAACAACAACAACAAAAACCTCAGGAGGCTGGGCAGCAAACACTAAAGCAGTGGTTTTGAAACTTGGGCCCCTATGTATTCTTGGACTACAATTCTCAGAAGTCTTTAGTATTGGCTGTGCCAGCTAAAGCTTCTAGGAACTGCAGTCCTCTATGGAACATCAGTGTTTCGTGGAACACAGTTTGGGAAATGCTGCATTAAAGCAAGGAAACAAGGATCAGATGCCTATTCAATGTATCAAATGTTTTGGCCTCACAGATTTCCTTAGGACAGACAATGCTTGGTCTACTCTGTGTGTCCATCCCTGAAAATATTGTATTGACTATTAGCTGGCTTCTGTTTCTAAGTGCATCTGTTTATTTTCAGAAATGCTGTTTGAAAGAGGTGATGGGGGATATGTGGCCTTCTTCCATCGCTCCCATCAATGCTCAGCAGGTAGCCAGCAGTGAAAGGGTGAGAAAATGAGTTGGAATCCAAGAACTGGAGGGCCACACCTGACTCATCCTTGTTTCACAAAGTTGCAGAGAACATAAGGGCCATAATCTGATTGGTGATCCCATAAACTTAAAGATTGTGTAACTTGCTGTGAGTAACTCACAAGGTCAGGTTGACCCCATCTTTAATATCCTTCTGCAAGCTGGTGCAGAAGGATATTATATGCCGCCCTGAGTCGGGTTCTGCCTGAGTGGGCGGCATATATAAATATGACTAAAAATAAGCGAGTTTTTTAGTTTTAAGCGAGTTTTTGGTTGGTTTTAGTTGTTAAGTGAGGCGACTATTCAGAGAAAATTCTGTTCTTTAAGCGAGTTAGTCTATAAGTGAGGCGCTCTTTATGCAAGGTTTTACTGTATTTGTATGCACTATTTTTTCTTTTTAAAATTTTATTTAAATATACACTATTTGAGTATGATATTTTAAAATGCTTTTTAAAATATTGTAGTGGTATTTTTTTAGCTTTTATATTGTCTTTTTAATGATGTAAGCTTGCCTCGGGTCCTTTATAGGAGAAAAGTAGGGTACAAATATTTTAAATAAAATAAATAAGGTAGTAAGGTGCTTCATGATCATGAGCCTGGCGTGTGGTACACCCTGGCACCTTGTCAATTTGCCACACTTAGCCAGTGAAGGCTTTGTAAACATGCAAACATAAATAGGACTCAGACAAATTTCTTAGACATCTTACAAATATGTAAGATTTCTCAGCTACAAGACAGTTAGCTATCAGAACACAAGCAACCCTGCATGACTGCTCTGTACTTACCAGGTAAAGAGCAATTCCACTCCCAATTAAAAAGCCACAATAAACATCAACTGGATGGTTTTTGTACTGGGTGATGCGAGTCAGTCCACAGATAATCCCACAGATGATAAATGCAAATACCAAAAGTGGTTTCAGAAGCTTAGAGGAGTCAGTTAACGTTGAATTGAAGTACATCTTTAAAGGAAAGACATTTTCATAGTTTAGTACAATTTTCCAAAATTATTGTTTTTCTCTCTCTTTTATGTTTCCTTAATTGAGAGTAGGTGGTGAGACTTGGGGCCATTAATGATGCTAGCTGGAGGCTCTGGAAGTTATGATCCAAAAAAACTTTTCCATGTTCTAAGTAGGAATCTCTGTTTGGAGAACAGAATGTGCTGCATAAACTAACATGCAGTAGGATCCGGGTCAGGACACCAAGATCCTCTTACATGGTTATTCTTTCCTGGCAAACAAATATTTCAGTGTTTCCTGCAAAAGGCATCAGATACACAAAGCCATGCTGCAAAAGAAAAGCAGGCTAGTTTGCTGAACATTGCACTGAGACAAGCTCACAGTCAAACAAACAGCTAATATTTTTATCTGAAGAATTCACCGCTTCTAAATAACAAAAATTGGTATTCCTGCTTAGTGAGATCTTCAAGTGAGGGAAGAAAAACTTCAGAAACAACCTTGCTACCAGTGGAAACAAAGAATTTAAATCATCAGCAGAAGCTGATGAAGAAGATGAGTTTAGTATGGGAGAAAGAGCAGTTCGTTTCTCCTATTCTCACTCTGAGAATGAAGGACTTTGGTTGACTTATATACCATCAAAATAAGGAGAAAATGCACCACCAGAATAGGAAAAATGAGTTTACCACAGCCAATTTATACATTTTACAAAGAACAAGTATAGTTTGAATAAAGGTTAGGCACTTCTGGCTCTCCAGATGTTTTGGGCCCATAACTCTTCTCAATCCTAGCCAGCATGGCCACTGGCGAGAGGTTATGAGAGCAGAGCTACAATCAAAAGTTTTGTTCTTGAGCAACTTAAAAACCTTCCTTTTCAATCACCCCTTATTCAATTTGGAGTATACAGTCTTTTAGCTATTGGGTATCTCCAGAATCTCATTATTTATGTAAGCTTTGCATAATTTGCCATGGCTAATTGGGAGAAGTTGCCAGGGTGCAACTTGGTCACATACTTGGTTGTGCCCTTGAATCCACAATCAAGATGTGCGAAAGAACTCTCCTCTGTATAGCAGGATGTGTGGCACCTTTCTGGAATGTGTTGATGATAAACTCATCCCCAAGCCCCTCTTGATTCCACTGACTGTGAGGAAAATACCTTCTTCCTCTCAGAATTCAAAACAGAAACCATCAACTTTGTAGCATACAGAATGATAATTATACTAGATGAGCCCTAGAGGTTAATGTTATTATATATCAACACAAGAAGCTGGCTTTTTTGTTTTTAGAGAAAAGATTCAGAAGACAAAACAGGCCCAGAAATGTTATTGAGGGGTAGTAATAAATGTGAATATTCAGCTACTGCTGAAGAGTTTAATGTTATTTTAATTGTCATACACAACCAGTGTCACAGTCACTGTGGGTAAACAAAATTAGCCATGCCTGTATGGTAGATTTATTTCTGTCTCAGTAAATATGGTGGGATGAAAACAGCACAGTTTTAATTACTTCTCTAATCAAGTTTATTCCTCTAATTTGGATCTGAGGTTGTGGGAGGAAGCCCCACAGAACTCAATGGAGCTTATATTTATATATGGCTCTCCAGATGTTATTGGTTGGCAATTCCCATGATCCCTCATGATCCCTCACCATTTGGCTAAAGTTGATGGGAGTTGCATTCAAAACCCCATCTGGGAGACCATTTGTGACCTAAGAGACCACATTTGATGCTGAGTGAAATTTTTTTCCTTAAAGGAGAAAATTCAGTTCTTACACTCAATTCCAAGGGGGTTACAGTGACATAAGACTTAAGAGGCTGCAAGAAATAAACTTAAAATAACTTTATTAACTCTCTACACACTGTCTAGTTTGTACCTAGTTTGGGCTTACAAATATTCAAAAAGTAACATGTTTCTTTCATTTGATAGAGAAGATGGAAGCATCCGAGATTTTGACTTGGTGGAAATTGATGATGTATCTTTACAGGGCTTTCAGAAGTACCATAGTTCATTCATTGTGAAGGGGAAATGTTTTATAACAGGAATGTTTTCCACCTTGGGCAGTATGAGACATTTTGTTGCCTGAGGTGGAACAGCAAACAATGCCCAGCTAAGATTTATGTAATTTGCTGCAGCTAATTGCAGCAGATTGATGCATTAAGGTCCATATCTTGGTTGTGGAATCAAATGTATGACCTGGTACTTGACTGAGATGTGTCCTGGTGCCTTCTTGGTAGACCCAATTAGCCACAGCAAGTTTCTCAACCCATACATAAACAACAGGATTCTGGCCATTGTATTTAAAATCAGCCACATTAATAATAATAATTTTGTGTCAGAGATTACTCTGGGTTGAAAGGATTTTTAGGGGATGCTTGAATGAGGCTCCTTTCATGTCCCCAAGTGCAGCTCATGGGTATCGGAACCTGACCTTCCGGTCTCCAGCTCAGTGCCTTAACCACTAAGTCTCCTTGGGAGCTGCTTAATTTGGTACCTTAAAAAAAAATCCTACAATGGGAAGATCTATTTCATTATTTCCCCTAGGCTTATTCATTTATTATTTAATTATGAAAACATTTTAAAACCACCCTTCATCCTTACAAATGCTAGAATACTATATGAAAATAGTTAAGACAATAGAAGATATTTCAGACTGTAGTACCTCATGACATGTAAACTAAGAAAAGAAGGGGGAGAAATCTCAGTATAACCCCAGCATTTTAATCACAGCATTTGCTGCCACGCGCTCGGCCCTGGCGAGGGCGAAGAGGTCCTGCCGGCCACTCCATCAGCCGGCGTCCTGGGGCTCCGCCTCCCCCCGCCTAGGACTTAAAAGGCGAGGGGAGCCGGGAGGAACATCACTGCCGTGCGCTCGGCCCCAGCGAAGGCGAAGAGGTCCTGCCGGCCACTCCATCGGCTGGCGTCTTGGGGCTCCGCCCTCCACCCCCCCTAGGACTTAAAAGGTGAGGGGTGCCGGGAGGAACATTGCCGCTGCGCGCTCGGCCCCGGCGAGGGCGAAGAGGTCCTGCCGGCCACTCCATCGGCCAGCGTCCTGGGGCTCCGCCCTCCCCCCTCGCCTAGGACTTAAAAGGTGAGGTGAGCCGGGAGGAACATCACTGCTGCGCGCTCAGCCCCAGCGAAGGCGGAGAGGTCCTGCCGGCCACTCCATCGGCTGGCGTCCTGGGGCTCCGCCCTCCCCCCCTGCCTAGGACTTAAAAGGCGAGGGGTGCTGGGAGGAACTTTGCTGCCACGCGCTTGGCCCCGGCGAGGGCGAAGAGGTCCTGCCGGCCACTCCATCAGCCGGCATCCTGGGGCTCCACCCTCCCTCCCTCACCTAGGACTTAAAAGGCGAGGGGTGCCGGGAGGAACTTTGCCGCCACGTACCTGGCTCCTGGTGCATTTGGTACTTTGGTAATTTTGTTATATTACATGATGTTTTCATCCTTTGTGATTCTATTGTAATTATTGATATATTATTTTGATGTGGTCTGATATTTGTTTTATTTGTATTATTGTTGACTGTCCTGCCTTATACTGTATTTACTTATAACATTGTATTTATTATTATAATTTGAATATGTTGTTAGCCGCCCTGAGTCGGCCATGTGTTGAGTAGGGCGGGATATAAAATTGAATGAACATAAACATAAACACCCAATTAAAATGCTTCGGGAAAGAAAAAAGGGGTTTCAAAACAATGGTGTTAAGGCCAATCTCACCTCTTTGGGCAGAATGTTCTGTGATTGTGGAGCCCAAGAGAGAACCACTCTCTGTCTGTAAACATGCAATGACCACCTGACTTTTTCCATTATGTTAAACAGGTCTAATTACTCACCGAAACGTACACAGCTGCAAAGGCTGCCAGGGTGGCGTGTTGTGAAGGGAAGGACTTCCTGCAAAGGAAGGACACTCAAATTAAATTTCTCACTTCTAAATATGTTCTGCTAGGGCTTGTCTATTTTAAAAATCTCTCAAGCAAAGGATGCTCCAGTACATCACATTTTAACTTAGAGGCTATAATCAGGAAAATAAATTCTGTCAGTCAGGACTAAAAAGAAGAAAAGCTCTAGTAAGACTCCAGTCCCTTCTATCTATTCTTACCTGTTTTGAGACATGATAAGGGTTGTAGTTTGTCACTGACTGAAGAGTTGTACATTATCCAATGTTGGAGCATTTGATACCGTGTGCAGTATAATTCAAAACATTTCTCTTGCAATATCTATTTGAAACCCCAATTAAGACCAAGAAAAACAATGTCACAGTTTTGGAAGCTGTACTGAAATAAGACAACCTGGCTGAACCAAGGGGTAATAATAATTTTGTGTCAGAAATTAATTTGAGTTGAAAGGATATTTTCTGGAGAAGCCACCCTCAGGGGACACCCAAATGAGGCTCCTTTCATGTTTCCCTCCAAAGTTGCTGCTATTTATCTACTTGCAATTTCTTGCTTTCGATCTGCTAGGTTGGCAGGAGCTGGGACAGAGACGGGTACTCAATCCGTCATGCAGTACCTGGGTCTCAAACTGCTGACTTGTTGGCCTTCCAGCTAACAAGGCGAGCTTCTTAACCACTGAGCCACTGCAGCCCCTAAACAAGGGATGTGGAATGTCATTCATAGTGTGGATGAAGTTGGCAACAGTTGACAACAGCATACAACAGACCCATGACCTCCAGGTTGGAAGAAGACAACAACTGTGAAACTGTCAAACAATTTTCAGGATATGGAAGGGTGTTCACCCACCATGCTTCTCATTTGTTTGACTTCCTGTCACTTGCAGCAATGTTTCCTCTGCAAAGTATGCCAGAACCTTTCTCTCACCCACCTAAGTGTTTAAAGAAAAAATTCCAAGAAAGTAGGGTTTTAGGAACCTCAAAAGCTCTTCATAGAAGATTGTACAGCACATGGCATGTGGAAAAGCACTGGGATATGTACTTAATCTATAGAAAAGTACACACACACACAAAAGGGGGGAATAGCATAGCATGCAGACATATGGTCTCTTAAAATGTCAAGGCAAGCTTAAAGGTAGTAAAGATATTTTAAATGTGCTGTTCAGATTTTTTAAAAAGTAGAAATAAACATCAAACTACATTTCTAAAGTCAGCTTTCTGTGTTAAGTCTTCTCTAAATAATTCATGGAACCTCTGGGCCAAAATTCAGCCTGCTCGTGGCAAATTATCTCATCTGAATGCATATTTAGAGGTTTTGAGGTTTTTTTTGAATGCAGTCAGGATGCTAGGGCAAAATTTCAACCAAACAGGAATATACATCTCCTTTGCAACTATTTTTCTCAAATGTGAATCACCGGCACAAGAAATGAGAACAAGAAATGGCTGCACAGCTGCCAAAGATGGTGCATACAAGGCAGGATTCTAATTTAGGACTTTGTTAATGAAAGAGCTGGTTGTTTCTTTGATCCACATTGCTGCTGTGATGTTCTAGATGAGGAACAGACTTACCTTCATCCTTGCATCTTATCAGTCTTGTCAACTGCAGCTTCTTTAGGTAAAGCAGAGGTTCCCAACCTACGGCCTGTGGGCCAGACCCAGTCCCCAATGCCATCCCGTCTGGCCCGTTGCTGCCTCCGCTGCACTCGGAAGTGGAAGCAGGTGCATTTATGTTACCCGGAAAACACGCCCACGTATGTGCAAATACGCCCACAACTGTTGTAAACATGGGCGTGGGTGTATTTACTTCAGCCATAAATGCACCTGCTTCCATGGGGCGTGGTCTGGCCCACTCAGCTGTCTGGAGTGTGTGGTCAGGCCCACAGTTAAAAAAGGTTGGCCATCCCTGAGGTAAAGCGTAAAGATTGCCCTTGCTCGAAAGCCAGTCATATCCAACTCTCGAGATTGCCTGAGTCGGGCTTGCCTGAGTGGGCGGCGAACAAGTTGAAAAATTAAATTAAATTAAATTAAATCTCGGTTTATAGCCAAACAGCCAGTGCTGTGTGTCTACACTTTCCATGGCTGTGTCTACACTTTCCATGGCCGTGTGACAGGTATGATTAGATGCCAGAGCACATGGAACAGTGTTACCTTCCCACCGAAGTACCTATTTCTCTACTTGCAATTTCTTGCTTTCAACCTGCTAGGTTGGCAGGAGCTGGGACAAAGACGGGAGCTCATTCCATCTTGCAGTACTCGGGAATCAAACTGCTTACGTTCCAGTCGTCAAGTTCAGTGTCTTAACCACTAAGCCACTGCAGTCCCGCAGCCTGTTTACCTTGTACTATCTGAAGTCATTAAATTGTTTGCTGACTTTGTGTTTGTTTCTAGATATGGTGCAGGCCCAATTTCCTTCAGCTCTCGTCACCTGCCCCTCATTCAAATGTCACTCACTTGGCAGCCACGTTCAGGCTGTATAGCAGAGAGATTGACGAGAGACAGAACTAATTTGCTATTTCTGCCATTGGCAATGTTTTGCCATCCCTCCCCATCCTTTCCCCCTTGTTTGTTGTGTCTTTCAAATTGTAAACCAGGGACAGTCTTACTATTTATATCTGTACGCCACTTAGGGAGACCTTCTGGCTAAAGGATGGGCATAATGATACTTTAAATACAGACTAATAATAGATACATCTATTGTGAAACTGGAATGCAGTTTTACAAAAGCCCACCAATGATATCAAGCTATCAAGAGATCTATGTCCAGAAATATAAAAATTGAATGGCAACATGTTTTCATGCAGAATACATATTTAACAACAGCCTGAATGAAAATACTTTTTTTGTTTAAAAATAAATCATAGATTTGTACTTTACCTTCCATCATTGATGATCATAGGATCAGGTCCTGAGCAAATATCTTCCACAACATAAGAATTTTCTGAACAGGATATGTTCAGGGATGTATAGTTAGGCTTGCATACAGTCAAGAAGTAGGGTGTTTGGTACCCAGTTGATAGCTGTATGATATCAGTGACGAGAGCAGTGGCACAAAGGCCAAATATGTGGACACCTAGAAGCAAAGAAAGAAAGAAAAAAGAAAGAAAAGAAATTAAACTATTACATCTTTGGCAAAATAGATAATAGCACTAGATTGCTGTTCACGGATGAAAACTGTACCAAATTCAAGAGTTCATAAAATTTTGGAAGTGAATGGAGGCTCTCCTGCTGGTCAGGGATTCTGGGAATTGAAGTCCAAGAACACCTGGAGTGCCAAGGTTGGCCATCACTGGTATAGACAGTTTGGAAAGGTAACAGCATTCCATTTGCTCCTATCACATGACCACAGAAACACCTGCAAATGCTGTAAATGAAGATGAGCACCGAACCCTAGAGTTGGATGCTACTGGCTTTTGAGCAAGGGCAACCTTTACCTAAATGCTTTTAGAGGTGTTTTTGTGTGCTTTGTTTGTAGCTGGCTGGATAGCTCAGTGGTTTAGGGAGAGATTGAGAGTACAATTCCTTGCTGTGCCTCCCAGGAGAAGAACCAGCTTGCAGAGCAGTGGGTAAGCTGCACAGTCCCAAGGCACCCCCAGAAGAAGGGAATGGAAAACCACTTCTGTGGATTCTCTGTCTTGAAGACCCTGGGAAGGGTAATCACAAGTCAGAATTGACTGGACTGCACGTTATTATTATTACAACGGTACCCCGAGTTATGAAATTAATGTGTTCCTCAGGAGTTTCATATTATGAAAAATGTGTAATTCAAAGCGCGGTTTCCCATACGGATGCATTGAAAACCTTTTTTTCCTGACCTCCGGAACAGGTTAATTGATTTTCAATGCATTCCTATGGGAACCATGCTTTGAGTCACAAATTTTTCGCAATTTAAATCCATTACTCGAGGCATTATTTTTAATGGATTTCCTCTTGTAACTCGAAAATTACATTACTTGAGGCGTTTGTAACTCAAGGTTCCCCTGCATATAATTTGTTTGTATTTGTCTTTATTACTTACTTTTTTAAAAAAATAATAATTTTCCTAACCTAAACTTCTAAGAATGATAGTCACTGGTTTAAGCATCATTATGGTGAGATGTAATGAGAAAAGATATTTTGTACATACTTTATAGACAATGCAATATCACAATTTTAGGATTGTAAGGAACATGTTGCATATTTTCAGTCAGTATTTGTAGTCTGCTGTAGCAAAAGTAACAGTGTCAACTGCAGCCCTCTTTTTGAGGTGCTGGGCACACAGCCTGAGGAGAAGACATTTAAATATACACGGGAAATAGGTGGGTGGGAGTAACAAATGTGGCATAAAATGGCATTTAGCATGCATTTCACGGTATATATTTGCATTGTATTAGATTACATTTATGCCAAATAAAATGTCCTAGTCTTTCAAGATGTCTTTCGAGACTCTGTTTCTGCCTCAACATTACATACTTGTGACTTGTCTGTCATGGAAGATGGATATAGACTGCACTCTGAAAAAATGCAGCTCTCAACATTTATGTACCTATGGAACTTCATTCTAGTTCCTGTCAGAAGCACACTAAATTAATACCAATGATGGCTGGATATTTATCTATCCTTTCCAATTGTACAATGAGTTCTACACCAATTTGGTGTGTATGTATGTTTCTTTTCCCCTCCTATATTGTAGTTCCCTTATCAGCTATTTTCTCATGTAGCATAGTTTGTTCATGTTTGCAGATACTTTTCCAAGTGCTAGGGCAGCTTATGAAGAATATTTATGCATTTGATGAATCAATGTTCTTAAAGGCAAGGAGAACTACTTGTTCATATGGCACAGTACTGCACTGTATATACAGTGGAACCTCATACAACAATCAAACCGTATAGTAACGAAATCGCATAACAATTAGGTTTTGGGGGGAAATGGCGTCTCGCATAACAATTTTCCCTATGGAAAAAAATCATACAACAATTTTTCAATGGGAAAAACCACTTAACGAAAAAAAAGTTGTACGATGCATCCCATAGGGGAAATTGCTATACGATGCATGCATCACATAGCAATTGTTTCGTACAACAACGAGCCCTATGGAATGGATTCAAATCGTTGTATGAGGTACCACTGTACTGTATTTGCCAGTGTATAAGACACACTTTCCACTCCTTAAAATACACCAGAAAAATGGGGTGTGCCTTAAAGGTTTCCCTTGCTTGAAAGCCAGTCATATCTGACTCTAGGGTTCAGTGCTCATCTCTGTTTCAAAGCCGAAGAGCCAGTACTGTCTGCTTCTGCAGACATTTCCGTGGTCATGTGGCAGGCATGACTAGACACCGGAGCACACGGAGCGCTGTTACCTTCCCACTCCAGTGGTCCCTATTTATCTACTTGCAATTTCTTGCTTTTTAACTGCTAGGTTGGCAGGAGCTGGGACAAAGATGGGAGCTCATTCCATTCTGCAGTACTCGGGAATCGAACTGCTGACCTTCTGCCTCCCAGGCAGCATCCTCACCACTTGAGCCACTGCACTCCTTAGCGCATAGGTCCTCAAACTTGGCTCTCTAGATGTTTTTGGACTTTATTTCCCAGAAGCTCTGATCAACAGGTGTGCTTCTGGGAATTGAAGTCCAAGAACACCTGGAGAGCCAGGTTTGAGGAACCCTGCCTTAGAGTGTGCCTTATACAGCAGCAAATACTGTATTTGCTGCTGTATAAGCACACTTGGTTCCCCCACCCCCTTAAAATACACCGGGGGGAAATGGAATGCATCTTATACTCTGATGCATCCTCTATGCTGCCAAATACAGTAACTTTAAGAACTAATATCTGAATATTCTGACTTTTCTTTTTCTTCACCAGCTCTTTTTTATTTGGGTATCTTTTAAATTCTAACCCAAGCAAAGAGAGACATTATTTAATCCCCACATATCACTCTGAAAATGTTACACACTTTCCTCATAATTAAGTTCATTTTAAAAATGACAAACACTTCACCACACCACATGATTTGGGACTATTGTAATTTCAATGTTTGTGACCTCACCTCCCCAATAAAACAAAAAACAATGTGGAAGCATAAACACACCTAGGAACCTCATTATGTATATGGGCAACTTTGAAATATTAAAAGAGTTTTCAATATCCTCAGAGGGAAGATAACCTCTAAGCCAGCTCCTCAAGGTTCTACTTTGCAAATCTGAAATTTAACATGCTCTCCAATCTTCTCAGGTAGCATATACAAAGAAACAGGCAAACAGGGAATTGGCCAAAGCTCACCAACAAACCGGACAGCTCTCCTGAGGAAGGAGTTGAAATTGCAGCCTCCTGCGTTGATATTGGGTTCAGCTCCGATTCCGTTCCGACGTTTTGAAAGGCAGCAGTAGAGAATGCCTTCACCCACCATGATCTACAAAAATGAGAGAGCATTTCAATATCGCTGGGCACAGTATATCTGAACAAGGGGCAAGATTTTATCTGAAAGGCTCACACATTGTCACAGGGAACACACTTTGTTTATAAAGTATGTGTTGTGTCCACAGCTTCATAGACTGATTAATTTAGTTTTATTGCATGAGGAAAGGGAAAAGGCATGTAGTGAGCATAACCTGCACTCTATTTTCATTAGAGAACTATGCCCACTTGTAAATTAAGAGAGTAGATGACCAATGACCAATCCATGTATCTGATATTTGCTTTGCTCTTGGGGATGAAAGGCATGACAAATTTAAAAAATTAAACAAACCCAGCAAATACCTAAACATCTGTCTATCTATATCCTTCCTCTCCTGGAATAGCATTTTAGGCTCCTTTCATGTCCCCAAGAGCTGGGACAGAGATGGATGCTCAATCCATCATGAAGTACCCAGGTCTTGAATTGCTGACCTTCCAGCTAACAAGGCAAGCTTCTTAACCACCATCACAGCCCCTACTTGTTATAGTGAATTTAAACTATCTGGTCTATAGACCAAGGTGATTTTAACGGCTTGATAGTTGAAATCTCTTTTTTATTTGATTGTTTTTCTTTTACTTTTGGATGTTTGTAAGGCACCTTGAGTGCTGTTATGTGTTGGAAAGGTAGAACAAAAATATAATAAAAGAATTTTTAAAAATACATCCTATAAGCTAGGCTGGTTCTTAAGTATTTTAAGACTTTAAGGTAAGACATTTTTGCTTTAAAAAATATTTCAAATGGCCAATTCTGGAAGCCATTAAACAATTGTCAGTACAGCAAAGTGAGAGCGAGTACAGCAGCCTAACCAGTAACCTCCAAGCAACTGCATCTTGTATCGTAATGGACTTTTCTTATTTTCCCTACAGCAAAATAAGGGCAGTCAAGTTTGTATAATTCCACAAGAATGCAGGACCGTAAAAGGAGCTTAAGGGATTCTATAAGCTAAGAGTGACTCTCAAAAGTAGACTATAACAATACAATCTGCCTCAATACAGCCATTATGGTGATGTGACTTTGAACAGAAATTAACATTTTGATTTTTATGGAGCACTCTGTTAGTATTGGCTGCTACGCTTGAAAATTCCACTTGGAAGAGCTACATTTTTCCTCATAGAAAAATGGCATGGGAAGTGACCCAAACTATTTCAGAACACCCTCTTGTTGACCTTACCTTCTCAGAGAGGACCTGACTATACCTTTTTGGCCCAGAGGGCTGCATGAGATGTTAGCAGTGGGAGGAAGGAACAAGAATGTTTGCTTATTTATACATACACAAATTGTCTCCTCCCCAACCTCAGCAGTCAGGGGTGAAAGCTTTAGATGTCCCTTTTCTGCCCACTGACATCTAAGATGGTGAGGGTGGAAATGGGAACAAATTTCTCCTCAATCTGCTGTACATCACCACTGATGCTCCTATTCCTCTCTCACTATAAGACACTGGGAAAGAAAGGAACCAGAAAGCTGAGGAATAACAGGACTGTTTTTTGTTTCCATAGCTGGCTGGATAAGTCAGTAAGTTAAGTGACTGGTTGCATAGCCAGAGGTTGGGAGTTCAATTCCCCACTGTGCATCCCAGAAAAGCCAACCTGTGTGGCCTTTGACAAACTGTCCAGTCTCAGGGCATCCCCATAAGAAGGGAACGGTAAACGTCTTCTGAGTATTCTCTACCTAGAAATCACTGGAAAGGGTTGGCATAAGTCATGGTTGACTTGATGACACATAATTTCTTCTTCTTCTAAGGCTAGCAGATCAGTAGGAAAATCAGGTGTTATCCTGTCCATTTTGACAGCCATACAAGGAGCCATTGAGGACTGTAAGGAGGTTCATCAGATTTTGCACTCCTGTTAGAAAAGAGCCAAAATGAGCCTTGCTCTAGGTATTTTGTATGACAGTTTCCAACAGCCTCAGCCAGCATGGCTAATGACCATGGGCACAGGGAATGTAGCGCCAACATGCCTGGTTGGATCCATGTTAGAGGAAGTTGCCCCACAGGAGAGCTGAGAACCCATATATTTATGACACATAAACACATACATGTTATATAGGTTAAGGTCGCCCTTGCTCGAAAGCCAGTTGTATCAAATGGTAGGTTTCAATGCTCAAACTACTGACCTTCCAGTCATCCAGTTCAGCGTCTTAACCACTAAGCCTACATACACTTATATACATACTTGAATGCAGTAATACCTCATACAAATTCCGCTTCATACAACATCGGATTCATACAACATCGCCTAATTCCTTTAAAAAAGTTGCCTCATACAAAGTCGTGCGACTTTGTATGAGGCATTAGGGTTTTCCCAGGTTGCATTGTGCCTGGGCAGTATAAAAGGCAGGACACATGCGTGCATTGCTCTTGTGGGTTTTGCATGAGACAAAGAGTGTTTAGGAGTGGTTTTGAGCGCGGTTTTGGATGTTTTGAATTTTTTCGTCAGAATTTTTAGAAGCATTCCTGGGATTTTTGCAGCATTCTTCAGGTTCTTGGACAATCAGGGTTGTTTGACAAATTTTTGTAATGCTTTTAGCCTTTAGACAATGATTTCTTAAAGTTCTGTCAGTTTCCTGTCTGTTTCCTTGACTTTGCCCTGAAGTCTGTGCTGTTACAGTACAATGTATGGAAACGACATTGTATGAGGCATCGCGGCAAGGATTTGGACATTGTATGAGGCATCGTAGCTAGGATTTTGCATGCCTCATACAAAGTCCAAATCCATATAAAGTCCAAACTTGTGGAACCAAGTTTGGACGTTGTATGAGGTATCACTGTACTTGAATCCTGTAAATATAGACACATATTTATGCATTTTTAAAAAAATGTCATTTTCTTTGGAGCAGAATTTTATCTGAATGGTCACCTCACGTAACAACTTAAACCAACCAAAAACTCACTTAACAATTAAATCGGGATTCACATTCGCAATCCCCCCCACCAGAAGTCACAATTGGTCACTTACAATGGTGTTTTGCTTAAAGAGCAATCTCGTGGAATGCATTATGCTCTTTAAGTGAGGTACCATTGTATTATGATGCATTAAGCTTTGGGGATGCTTCTACAGTATTTTGATTTTACCTTCAAGCTTACTGGTTAGTACCCTGTTCCTTAAATGTATATTAGAAGGCAATCACCTATGCATCCTCAAGGGTTGGTAGGATTAACACCACTTGACCGATTATCCAAACTGTCATAATCAGGAGTCTACCTGGAGTTTGTGTGGGCAAGGAATACTCACACAATTCTGCTTTCTTTTCTCCAGTTAGGAAATAGGATATTGGCCACAGTATTTTAGTAACTCTGTACATTCCTGCCCACATTTTTCATGTGATATGACAAAAATCTTAGTACTTATATACATGAAAATAGGTAGGTGTAATAGGCAAATATATATTTAATGTAGTATGTATTTAAAATAAAGCTATTTGGGGCCATTCAACAATTACATGATCCTTTTTCTGGGGGAAACTGACCCCCTCCCCGCTATGTAATCCAACCTTAATTTTTGCTTTCACCTCCTCCCCCCTTAAAATTACATGATCTGAATCAAATAGTACTGTATTTTGCATCACCAACCAGTGGTGGCGCTGCAGGGGAAATGGGCGGGCAGGCCAATTGCACTGAAGCAGGAAGTGATGCTCTAGCCTAGCCTCTTGCTCTCCCTGCAACCAGGAAGCATGGCTTTCTCCTTCCATTTTCACTGCATGGAGCAAGGCACAAAGGTAAATAAAACTCTCTCTTTTTATGCACAGGTTTGGTTTCCCACTGTCGGTTAGAAACAGTTCCAAAAAGATTAGATAACTTTGACCTGACCCCACATAATTTTTCTGTAATTCAGATGGCAGACCCCATCCTCCCCTTGAGGATCACATGATTGTTGAATGGCCCCTTTTACATGTGAAAGAACGATTTTCCTGATTTTCAAGGAATAGGTGGTGATCAACTGGAAAAGTGGATTCGGCATCAGATTAATGCACAAATTGACACAGCATAGGATTTCATCTTGTATTAATCTGTCCACCAATGGACTTCCATGAGTGGACTACCAAGTATGGACAAGTAATGGCCCACTTTGCACTTTGCCTTGCTCAAGCACTTGCCAATGACATATAGAACCAAGCTTTCTGTTGATGCACTGATATGATTTTGAAAGAAAGAACAACAAAGGATAAAGAGACAGTGATGTGGGAGAGGCTATAACTCACCGTGATGGCAGGTGCAGCAAAAGCCAAACTGAGCAACATCAAGAAAGGAACAGCCTCTTGTGAAGGCTCAATGTATGGCATACTCAGACTCCGGTCGTAGCAACTGAATCCAGAGTGTACCGGCTTGAAGACATCAGTCAGCTCAAGGAAATACAGGCTAACAACAGACGATGCCAGTATCGGCAACTGGGAAGGAAGAATAACAAGAAGTGGTTAAAAGAGGGCTTTGCACTTTGGGTCTCAGCCACAATTGGATAAATTACTAGTGGACTCAGATCCTGAGCTACAATGACTCTATGGACAACATGGAGTTACAGCCAATGGTGTGTTAAAAACAGAGTTAGAGCCCCAGGACCTTCCAAGTGGCAGGGATTATGGCATCATCTGCAACCACCTAAACTTCCCTTATTTCTTCTCAGTTTAGCCCCAATCTTCAGAGTAATAAGGGAAGAAATGATTTTGTGGATGGGTGGTAAACTGTTGTTAGCTATCACTATTGCAATGCAAAGTATTTAAATATTTTGATCTTGAATAGACAAGTAAGAGCCACTGGCTGGACAGAAGACCTGTTCCTTTATTTGTTGATGCAGACTGATCCAGCCACCTGTGTTTTGTGGTACTTTTTGTTGTCAGGGTATGTGCAGGTACTGTCATGATGAAATCTGCACTCTCAAACATACCATTGTCCAACTAGACTACTTAGAACTTGAATGGGAGACCAATAGCGGATACCAGGAGCCATATTTCAAAGGTAGAGCAAGTGCTTTGGCTGCAGAATGTCTCAGGTTTAATTCCCAATATTTCCTGGTTGGGCTTGGAAAGAAAGCAGCTTGAAACCTTGGAGGATTGTTGCCAGTCATATTTGACAATGTTGGACTACAATGAAACAATGGTCTGACTCTGTATAAACCAGTTTCCTATGTCCCTGTGAGAATCAAGGGGGTAACTGTTTGGGGAAGTTTGGGACACAGGGTACTCCAATCATTCTGTAAAGTATGGAAATCCTGCCACCCATTGGACTGGCGAGGACCATCTGTTTCCCCAGCTGTTGCTGAATGATAACTATCATCCCCCTCTAGCCTCAAGGCGTGCCAGCTAGGACAGATAGGAGCTGGAATCCAGCAGGTCTGCCGAATCACAGGTCTTTTTCTCCTGACTCATCATGTTACAATTCATGATGGGGAAACTCATATCTCCACTGCATTGTGTCCAAGCTTGTGTTATTAGCATCCTGCTACTATGTCTATAAATATTAATCTATATATTTATGTATATTAATTACACACACACACACACACACACACACTTATAAAAGCATAGCCAAGTCATGATTCCAACACTGCCAGCTCCTCTCCCAGGAGACACAAAAGTATTTGCTTGATGTACCAAAATCCATTTTTCCTGCGTTTCTTTAAAGTAAACAAAAGATATCTTTTTTAAAAAGCCACTGAAGAAAAGTAAACATATGTTCAACAGTCCAAAAGTTACAAGTGGCTATTTCAACTTATGAATATTTATTAATTGCACTGCTTTGATCAGCAGAAGATTTGCAATTACCGACATTAACTTAAAACACCTTGAGCACGTTAAACATAATTAGAGTCCCTAAAGTGCATTGCATTAATTGCAATGTAGAAATTTGTCTTTCCAGTTACAAATTGGGATTTTCAAGGACAGACAAAAGAGAGTAGACCAATATTAAGTGTTAGATGGAGAGATGGTTTAAAAATTAACCCTTACAGAGCTGAGAAATGTCAGTTCTTCAGCTTAATGGGACAACGGACAAGTAATGAATTAACTTCTTAATTTACTTGGAAAGGAGAAGCCGTGTATTACTGTAAATTCATTTGCTAGAAATATGTTAAATGAAAAGCAGTGACCAGAATCATGTTGGTTAGTTATCTCAAAATATGTGCTAAGGTGCAAACTACTGTGGTGATTTGCAGCTAGTTAACAAATCACTATTTGTAACCCTTGTTGCACACCAGTATAAACACAGGAAAATATAAATACAGATGGAGAGATGGTTTAAACCAACTCTCCATTCTGCATAACGAACGCTTCGTATAACGAAAAATCTGTACAATGAAGGGTTCAAATGTTTTTCGTTATACGGGGTTTTCATTAAGTGGGGTATTTTTTGTTATCACCCATTTGATCTGCATAACGAAAAAAAACCGCATAATGAAGAGCACCGTAGAATGGAGCTTTTTCGTTATGCAGGGTTCCACTGTAAAATACAAGAAAAAAAATCATGAGCTCTATCTAGACTAACTGGAGTCTTTTCATTTCCAAAATAGTCACTTTTCACAGTGTGAGATGGGGGCAACAAAGGATAAAAGCAAGAAAACACCCAGTAATTGCTGCTGCAATTTGTACCAACACATTTTTACCAGGATGATCAATAAGCTTCCTTTGCTTCCTAAAACTAACAATATTTTTAATTAGGCATCTACTCTGGGCTTGGAATTTATTCAGATTCTGAAGCAAGCTGGGAGTTTTCTGAAGCAAAACACCGGAAACTTAAACAGCACTGAAATCAAAACTGGTCCTGGTGCATGCTGATTTGGGGACATTAAAGACACCCCCTCACAGTCCTGTACCCCCTGCTCCAAAGGCTTCTTTAGGACCCTTGGAATTGGGGGAGATAGGGTGTGAGATCAGTATTCCCACCCCCCCAAACCATCTGTGGGTGATCAGCTTTATGTGGCACACATTTACACAAATGGATTTCTGCAAATTAATTACAGAAAAACAGAGTTAAAGGTTAAGTTTTAAAAGGTAATTAATTACTAAAGACTAAACATTAAGGTCTTTTTCTCCCTGCTCATTCATCATTTCACAAAGGGTGCAGAGCTGTGATTTTGCTCTTTGCAAAAGGACTCTAGTCAAAAGGTCCTTTATACACCATCGGTTCCCAACTCTGGGAGTATTCCTGGCTAATTCTTGGAAGCCTTGAGAACTGCCACAGACTCTTAGGTTTGTTAAGTAAGTCTTCTGCATATTAGAGTCAAGTGACTTTTTCAGCCTACAGTGTGGCATTAACCAGTATAAATGTTATCTTTTTAAAAAAAGGAAGCACAGACCTCTGTTCTTTTAGAGAACAGTGGACTGACTTCTGCAGACAGCATACCAACCAAGTTCAGTTAACGCATTGCTAATGTTAATTTAATAAAATGTTTTCAGATAATGTATTAATACTTTGTTTTCAGATAATGTATTAATACTTATAACGTTAAACTTTAATGAATTATTTTTTTTAACCTAGGGGCCATTCAACAATTACATTATCTTTGAAAGGAGTGTGTGTGTTTCCCATACCTGTCAACCGTGGCTCCAGACAATCCGGGACCTGCGCACAATGGTTCTGTGCAAGTCGCCTTCTACGCATGTGTAGAAGGCTTTTACGCTTACATAGAACCCTTTTATGCTTGCGTAGCCTTCTACACAAGCAGCGTAGTCTTCTACGCAAGCGTAAAAGGGTTCTACGCAAGCGTAAAAGCCTTCTACGCATGCATAGAAGGCAACTTGCACAGAAAGGCTGCGCAGTACCTCCTTTCCCCTGCTGCCAAATTCCGGGGTTTCGGCAGCGCGGAGCGGGAAATGGCGCAAATCGGCGCTGAAAACTGTGAAATCCTGGCCAATCCAGGAAGGTTGACAGGTATGGGGGGTCTGCCATCTGAATTATGGAAAAATTATGTGGGGGTGGATCAGGGGTCATGTCAAAGATTACATAATCCATTTGGAGCTGTTGTGCATTAGGCACCAATAGTGAAAAGCTCTAAAAATTAGAGTTTCGATACAAAAGCTCTGGATGATGTAATTTTAAAGGGGGGAGGGGGTTAATGCTAAAATTATGGTCAGATTACATAGGGGGAGGGGGTCAATTTTCCCAAAAAATGGATCACATAATTGTTGAATGGCCCCCTATTGCTCCAAAACTTTGTGCACACATACCTATTAATAAGTGCCATGGAGTGAACACAGTGGGATTTTTTTTCTGAGCAAACAGCAATAGCAATTACACTTATATACTGCTCCATAGTGGTCAAGCGTAATCTCTAGATAGTTCACAAGGTAATTAGCATTTTGCCCCCAACAAGCTGGGTACTCCCTTTATCAACTTTGGAAGGAGTTAATCTTGAGCCCCGTCAGAAGTGAAATCACATTATGAGCAGTTTGGGCTGCAGTATTGTAGCTTAGCCACTGTGCCACAAGGAGTTAATATAGTAAACCTAGGATTGCATCCTTTGAAGCTACATGCATATAAGCCAGTTCATAAGTGAACCATAAAAGAAGCACCGTGGATAATTTTGGCACCAGTAAACAATGCTTTTAGGATATCTTCTTCTTCTGTGTCTAGTCCTTACATTGAAAAAGCAGCCTCCTGCATGGATGTAACAAAATCAAGGTGTTTTTTCCTCCATCCAATTTGTTTTACCCATTTCTCTTTTATGGTTTAATTTTCTAGAAATGATTGTTACTCTTTTATTGCCTCAAAATGGTCTAATGATGTGAACAGCAGAATTTGTACATTGCCTAGGCCTGTGATGGCGAACCTTGGCACTCCAGATGTTCTTGGACTTCGATTCCCAGAAGCCCAAGCCCCTGTGAATCCACACGGATGGGTTTACGGGTGCGTTTTACTTCAACTTCCAGGAGCGACAAGGGTGGCGCGGGCCAGATGAATCACAGTAAACCCATTCGTGTAGATTCACAGGGGCTTGGGCTTCTGGGAATTGAAGTCCAAGAACATCTGGAGTACCAAGGTTCGCCATCACAGGCCTAGGAAGACTGTTGGGGGAAAGGTGGTTAATACATTTTAGAAATAAATAGTAATAATTAAATGAGCGTTGCTGAGCACTGATTATCTCCATTTGAACACATTAAAGGAACCGTGAAGTACTTTCAACTTCTGCTGAGGGACATGTTTTCCAAAAAGGCTTGCAAATTTCCCTTTCCATAATAGCCTGGTTTCAAACGGCATAAAGGAAAACATCCAGCTGGCACAAGGAAAGAGGTTGGAAGTACTGTACAGTAGTTAAGTTAAAAAGTAACAATGTTACCTTTTATAATTGGGGACAGCAGAATAAAAGCATAGTGAAGTTATAGTTTAGAATTGTCAGAATAGGTAGGAAACTGCAACATATCCATGTGTGAACCCTTCGAGGTCCTGGGGGTAGCAGGGTCCCTCAACACAAACTCCACGGCCTCCAGTTCACCTTTCTGCTCAGAACTGCTTTTATTAAAGGCTGAGCAGCTCCCCCCAGCCCCAGAGCCCTTTCTGCTGTAGTCTCAGGGGGTTGAGTTACCAACCATAGCCCCTTGGGTGGTCCGGCCAGTTTAGCCATACCTGTCAACCTTCCCGGATTGGCCAGGATTTCCCAATTTTCAGCGGCAATTTGCGCCATTTCCCACCCGCAGCTGTCAAAACCCCGGAATTGGCAGCGGGGGAAAAGAGGTACTGCACATCCCTTCTGTGCAGATCGCCTTCTACGCATGCGTAGAAGGCTTTTATGCTTGCGTAGAAGGGTTTTACGCAAGCGTAAAAGTCTTCTACGCATGCGTAGAAGGCGACCTGCGCAGAACCGTTTGCGCAGGTCCCGGATTTTCTGGAGCCGCGGTTGACAGGTATGAGTTTGGGGTCTCAGTTAACTTTGCTGGGAGGCAGGGGAGTGGGGGGGGGAATGAGCTTCCTGCTGGGCCCCACACCTTATAGGTAGAGCTTATACAGCCAGGTGAAAGGAGCCAATCTCTGTGGCTCCTCTCTTCCCAGTCTTTCCCCTGGCATGCCTCTTGGTACTTGACTCTGTAGTATAATAATAATTAAATGTCAGAAATTATTCTGGGTTGAAAGGATTTTTGCTTGAGAAACTCTGCTCAGAGGATGCCCGAAAGAGGCTCCTTTAATGTCCCCAAGATAGTTCCCCCCCACTGAAGTGGTCCCTATTTATCAACTTGCAATTTCTTCCTTTTGAACTGCTAGGTTGGCAGGAACTGGGACAGAGACGGGTGCTCAAAACGTCATGCAGTACCCAGGTCTCAAACTGCCAACTTACCGGCCTTCCAGCTAACAAGGCGAGCTTCTTCACCACTGAGCCACCACAGCCCCCTGACTCTGTAGTGACCTGTCTGTATTGAGGTGAGAGCTTTCGCAAGTGTTTGTGTGGCTGCCGGAGTCCTTGGCTTCTGCCCTCTGTTGTAAGCAGAAAAACTGGATGGAAATAAGGCTGTCGCTTCTTCTTTCCTGTCTCTGCAGTTGCACAAAAGAGCCCAACCTTCTTCTATCTCTTCTCCAAAGTAAGTGATGATGATTGCTCCATCCTTGGTTGCCACAGAAACACACAAATACTCCTGTTTTAATTTGGATCAAGCATTTGGCTAAAGACAGCACATGCGTTACTGTACTTGTATGTTACTTTCTAAATAAGGTTTGGCAGGCATTCTTAGAAGCATCTGAGCAGCATCTTTCAAGTTTTATGCCACAGCCGAATAATCCGAAATGTAGTTTAAAAATCACGAAGATGTAGTGAGTGTCTGGTGGTGGTGATGGTGAGGAATTGACATTAATAAGTTATTGGGAATGGATTTGTAATGGGTTGTCTGAAAAAGTATTTTAAAATGAAGCATCTTCTCAGGCTCTGTGCAAGGCTGGTGTCAGGCGTCAGCATCACTGGTATTTTAAATTGCATTAAACCACCATCAGACTCCATAGCTTTTCCTCCCGGTTTCCCCTTTTCACATTGTGTCAAGAGACACCTCCCCCCATTAGATATTGGCACAGACTTGAGTTTAGAATGAGTGGCCAAACAAATGGACGACAGTAACAGCATGGACTCTGAGGGTCCACAAGTTCATCTTGCCCCAAACCCTTAGAAACAGGGCAATGGTGGGTCAAACTACTGTATTTAGACTCTAGAGCAAGTGTTTGCAACCTATGGCCTACGGGCCTAATTAAGGCCCGCACATGTCATTAAAGCACCCTGCTCAGTTGTCTGAGGGGGCATGGTCTGGCCCACAGATTAAAGAAGTTTGAGAACCCTTGTTTTAAAATGTTTGAATATTTTAAATTCTTTGCTCTTTGATTTTAAAATTGTTTTTAAACATCTTATGTTTGAAAAGCCTGTTTTTATACAGCTCTGTAGCCTACGTTGAGATCTGGTGATATAGGGTGGGCTATAAATGTTAAAATAAAACATGTCAGTTTCTTTTCACAGAAATGGGATTGACTCAACAGTTCTAGGAGAAGACTGCACAGAGGTTTCACCTTGAATACCACTTTCTGGAGGGATCTAGTAGACAGCAGGAAATGGATAAACAGAGAGAGCGATTTGCACTAACCTAGCTGCAGAAAAATTGTTCTTAAGATGTACTTTCCTAGTCTACATCTTTAATGAGAAACTAGTCTTAAAAGCATAGAACTAGTCCCTAGGCAGAATCACCAAGTACATTTCATGGTGCCATTTTGTGGTCAAATTATGAATTCTTGATATCATTTTAAAGATTGTTGACATTTCAAGTGCAGAAATGGTAGGTAAACTGTCCAGCAGTCTAAATCCACATTGTTTCTTCCAGTTGTACAGATATCTTCATGCATAATTCCAAAGTACTGAACCATGCCACAAAATATAGTTGGCATGTTTGATAGGGTCTTTAAAATGTATATTAAACTCAGCGCAGATTCGACACTCCCAGGACACTGGAGTCATGAGCCAATGCCAGTCAAAAATGAAGCTTTTGTAATTAGTTTCTGAGCAAACACTGAGTTCATCTCTCCTGTAGCCTATTTCTCAAATGTGTTCACTAATCTTGTCCATCTGCCAAAGCACGAGTTCCCTTCCATTACTGAAGAATGTGGCTTCTAAGACAGGATTCCCCACCTTTCCCACACCACGTACTGGCTTCATGCCAAACAACCTTTCCATGGACCAGCAAGTAGGGGCGGCGGGACTGGACGGCGCACACAAAAAATGACAAACTGCACATTGCACACAGATTGGGGGGGGGGGGAAACTCTGCTGCAGCCCAAAAACAAGGAGAAGGGGCCCAATCGCCTGCCAGCCACACGGCCCAACTCGGGCAGCAAGGCATCACACTGCACACAGGCGAGGGGCAGAGCCCTGCTGCAATTAAGCAATGTGGAGGAGGGGCCCAGCCACCTGCTGTGTCTGAAGCCCATGCCCACGCCAAGACCCAGCAGAGCACACTGAGGGCAAAAGGCTGCCACCGAGGCTCCCAGCACCCCCCCCCCACCCATTTTGGACAGCCTGCGGTCCAGCACTGGTCCATGGTCTGGTGGTTGGGGATCCCTGTTCACATGTAGCAAGCCTTCCCTGAAAGTTTCCTTTGTGACATCACACAAAGGCCCAGGTGGCACACTCACTATTGTTCTACCATCCGATGTCCTAAGCCAAGGGTTGCCAACTTTTTTAAAATTGGGGGCCAGGTCATGCTCCCTCTGACAGTTGAGGGGACCAGACTGTGTTCTCCCAGCTGTAAACACTGCCATAAATGCATCTGTGTCTGTCATAAATGCATTTATGACAGTTGCAGAAACATTTTGTGGCTGTTTACGCCCCTTCTGGCAGTGGTGGGAGGGCATGGGCCCCCGGATGATTTGGGTAGTAGCTTCCTCCTAAGCATGGGATGTATGGATGTGTGCTTGCCATTCATTCATCAAATGTAAAAGCACTGGGTCATCAAAGAGGCACAACTGACCTACTGCTACTCATTTGCTAATTCATGCAGGAAGGCAACACTTTTAGCATTTCCTGATAATGTGTTTTTCCAGAAATGTGCAAAAACCCATCTTTAAAATGTACTTTTTTTCTCAGAGACTATGACCCACTCTTAGCAATGTGTATGCTGTTCAATCAAGCTTGGAAAGTTCATGTCTCTAAAATGCTCCTTTAAAGTAATAAAAAATTAAAGCCGTAGCTGTAACCATCACATTTAGTTACAACACCCCCTGCAGAACTACATTTTTGTAACTCATTCTTCTAGCCTCTTTTACTCGCTTATTATTTCTCGACCCACCACTGTCCAAGGCTGGAAAGAAGTTAGTTTATTAGATGAAAATTCCCATAATTCCCCAACTAGCATGGTTCTCCTGAGAGTTATTATCGCCACCACGGCTTCTGGTGGTCCCAAACACCCGCCAACTCGGGAACCAGACTGCCTCGGTGGCTGCCTTCCACCTGCTCTCACTGCTCGGCTGGGACTGGTCACCTCATCCATGGACTAGTTGGACGATAAGCCGACCCAGCGAGAGTAAGTGAAGTGGACTTTTGTAGCGTAGCAAAAGGGTGTCTTCACATAGTTTACCCAGGCAGGGAAAACTAGAGAAGAAGATGGGGTCCTAATGGGTAGTGACGATTTTTTAATAAATGTCGCAGATAGACTATTTCTGCAAAGCTCTCTGGGATGGGTAGCTGAATTCCCCATTAGAACTTTCCACCCTTATCTTGGCTTTCTTTGGGAACTTGGCCTTCGATGTTTCAGTAAGGTGTGTGGGAGTCTAACTCACAGTCCTGAGATGGTGAGACACTGAAATCTCTCCCTATTATCTTCGAAGTTTGTCTGGCCCAGCTGCACTTCTAAGCCAAATAACAAAGAGTCAGTCTTTGTGAAGAAAAAAGGCCTTATCTGAAAAATTACCTTTCAGCTCCTTTCTGTCCGAAAGGAGTTAGAAAACTGCTCTTGACAAAATAAGTCCATTTTATGGATTTAATGAAGTAAAAGTTCAATTCCAAAATATAGAATAAAATCTTCTCTAAACTAATCTAAATAAAATACATTTTTCTAAGAAAGAAAACCTAAGTGTCTAAAAGAATACATTTCTAAAAGAGTGTGGCAAAGCCGCCCATCTGGGTTCATGGTGTGGATCCAGGTTGGAAGCGAAAGGACATCATCTCGAGATAAAATTGTTCTGCTCCTTCTTTTTGGGGCTCAGAGCCTCAGTTTTTATAAGATTTTCGGTGAGAATGTGTGCAGTGTTATCTTGAGTAACAGACAACTCTTTTTGAAGTCCGGTCTGAGACTAGAACATTTTATCTCAGTTCTCATTGCTCGATGTGAGGCTCACACACTCCGACAGGTGGCTTGCCTGAGAATCATGCTCCTCCCAGGTGATTCTCCTGAGAACAGACATTTTCTCAGCTTCACTGTCTGTGAACGGAGGTCAGACTGACCTGCCATGTCTGATTAGTGAAAAGTCAGTTTCTGCGTACAGAAGCCTTCCAAAATGGATCCACTTTTACTAAGCAATGTTAAACAAACTAGCGAAAACAAAGCAGAATAATAAAATAGGCATATTAAGCTTTAAATGACCATAGTAAAGAATAAAATAAATTCTTCCCGACTATGAAATACCTTACAGTTATATTCCAGAAAAACTAGCTTTTCTAGGTGCCACTACCACCATCTCTTTCTCGCTCAGTCTTCTGAGTCTGGTCGATGCTGCTGATTCTGACAGGACACTTAGAAAGCATCAAAGAAAATAGTGGTATTTTTAATTGCAATGATGCCCAGTGCAGTGTCAGAGAAAAGGTCCAACCTTTCTCTTGTTGCATTAAAAGATGATGCATTCACAATTGAAGATCCAGTGAGCACATTTTTAGATGCAAGGATATAGATCTAAGTGGCCCTCAGTTGAAAATTTTGTGTAATATGTTCATATGAGGAGGTGACTTTACATGGGAGATACAGGACACTCTGATTGTGAACATTTTCATACAAGACAGAACTGGGGGATATTACTTGGAAAAGATAATGGCAACTAGTATTTAAATTATAATTCAAATAAAGATTAATATTATTCAGCAAAAGAAAGGTCTGTTAAATAGGTAATATAAAATGTTTCATTTGCTCACTCGTGATTTATGTCGACAGATTTTAAGTAAAATGTTTTGAAAACAAAATTTAAATATACACGGTACACCATATAAAGTGAAACATATGAACAGCTTAGGCCAAGATGATTTTGGAAGGTGTCCATTAAGACACACTAGATGAAATCCTATGGAAAAACACCAGGAGCATCCAAATGATGAAATTGAAGGTGGCCACACCAAAAAGGTTAGAAAATCTTACACCAGAAATGTTCCCAAGCTCTGGATTGAGCTACTGACTGAAATCAGAGCCTCCCCCTTCTTACCAGCTGTCCAAAAGTCCCTGAACTTTTATTTTTCAACAAGCCTTTTCTGGGTAAAGTAACATCAAAGTTAACACCTTGGGGTGAAGCTGTCTAGTTTATGCCATGAGCACCTGTAGGCTATATTTTATTTTCTTATTTATATATATTTATTTTGTCAGATTCTTATTGTATTGGTTTTACCCCATTTTAACACTATCTAAACTCCTCAGATTAATGGTCTCTCTAATGAGGCAGGAAATAAATAAATAAATAAATCCAGCAGAAATGAGTACAGTATTCATGGCGAAATTCTTATGAAGATATCCTGAAATAGACCCATTTTCAATTGCAATGCTATCATTTTTGGAAATCATTGACATCACTGACTTTAGTAGAATTGCATTTGAAAATTTAACACTGACAACATTTAGCAAGAAAGGTTCAACATATATCATTACTATGGATGGGAAGAATTTAATTGCTGTGAAGACTCACAGTGAGATACCTGTATATCTATTTCATACCTTGAGATTCCCTGTGAGGCAAAATTAATCTTGACTACATATCTGTATTTTCAGGCCTTGCAATAACTAAAATCCTACAGTATTTTTATAGAGGTGAAACTCAGAAAATTAGCATATCGTGCAAATGTTCATTCATTTCACTTAAAAGGTAAAACAAATATATGAGACTCACTACATGCAAAGCGAGAGATGTCATGCCTTAATTCGTTATAATTGTGACGATCATGGCGTACAGCATACATGAGATTATGTGACGATTATGGGGTACATGAGATTGGGGGGTTGGGGTTTTCATAAGCTGTAAACCATAAACATCAATATAACAAAGTAAGGCTTGAACTATCTTGCTTTGCATGTAATGAGTCTATCTCATATATTTGTTTCACCTTTTAAGTTGCATTACTGGACTGAATGGACATTTGCACGATATTCTAATTTTCCAAGTTTCACCTGTACAGGTTTACGTCAACTACGTTCTGTTGGCAGGTGTAACTGATAAGACTTTAATCAATGTCTTTCAGAGAAATAAAATATTTGCACAACCATAAGAATATTTTTAAGATTCAAACAAAACTGAAACAAATTCAGTTGAAACATACACACCTAGTGGTGGGCTCTAGCAGGTTTGGACAGGTTCTGGAGAACCGGTAGTAAAACTGGCTGACCCCGCCCACCTCCTCCTCTTTTCACGCGACTCCAACATCCTTGCTGCTGGGGCCGGGCACCCGGAGCGGGGTGAGGCTAAGCCAGCAGTTACTCTGGTGCAGTTACTCTGCTGCAATCTATACCTATAAATCTGTGCGTTAACCGTTGGAATGTGACAAAGGATTTGCACCAGGCCCCACTAGCCCCGACTGAGCCTCCCTGCACTCACCCGAACCGGGTTCGCAGGTAACTGTCGGGTTGAGAAATGTGGCAGTGGGGCAGGAGCCCCCTGAACATGAACAAAGAAAAAGGACTTCAATTCCCAGCGTCCTTTGCACTGTGCAACCCCTCAGCCAATCAGGCTGAGGGATACGAGCACAGAGGAGGCTAGGAATGCGTGCTGACTTAAAAAAACAAAACGGTGAGAGCCAGACGGAAAGACTTTGAAAGACCCAGCTGGAGGGAGCCAGGAAAAGATAAGGGTTAGGGGGTGGGTGAGGGAGGCAATGAAAGGTGCTGGGTCCAGAAGGGTTGGGGGGACAGACACCTTTTGTCCCCCCAACACTACCAAACCCAGGGGACCAGGGAGAGGAGATCGAATACACCTCCCCCCCCACACACACTCCATTTTAAAAGAGAAGAAACCACTTGGTTTCTTCTCTTTAAAAACGGAGTGTTTTTTTGGGGGGGGGGAATCGATCCCCTCTCTGCTGGGTCCCCTGGCTCTGGAAGGGTTGGGGGACAGACCCCTTTTGTCCCCCCACCCTACCAAACCAAGGGGACCAGGGGGAGGAGATCGAATACACCCCCCTCCCAAACACTCCATTTTAAAAGAGAAGAAACCACGTGGTTTCTTCTCTTTAAAAACGGAGTGTGTGTGTGTGTTTTTTTTTTTTGGGGGGAAATGATCCCTTCTCTGCTGGGTCCCCTGGCTCTGGAAGGGTTGGGGGGGGACAGACCCCTTTTGTACCCCAAACCCTACCAACCCCAGGGGACCAGGAAGAGGAGATCGAATACACCCCCCCTCCCAAACACTTTGTTTGAAAAGAGAAGAAAGAGCTTGGTTTCTTCTCTTTAATAACGGGGTGTCCTGCGGGGGGGGGGGGAGAATCCCCTCTCTGCAGGGTCCCCTGGCTCTGGAAGGGTTGGGGGGACAATACACACACACACACACACACTCTGCTTCTCTTTCTCTCTCTCTCTCTCTCACACACACACCACTCCTGCCTTGCCAGGAATTTTTAATGTGTGTGTTGGTGGTTGGAGTGGTATTGTATGGGTAGTGGTGGTTGTGCACACCCACCAACACACCTCTTTTTTACATAAATTACCAAAAAGAATTATCCCTTACAACACAATTTAAAACAGCCCGGCTCTTTACCAACATTAAGGAAAAAAAAACCTTCCCAAACCATTTAAAACAGCCCGGCACTGCCAGACAAAATCTGCTAGTTACTCTTTAAAGGAAAATTAGAGCATTGAAGTGTAATTGCTAACTAATTGTCTGACGAAGTGGACTCAATCCACAAAAGCTCACATTAAAATACAGCAGTTTAACCATGCCCACAGAGCTGGTCACACCTACAGAGTTGGCCACGCACACAGTGGTAGTAAATTTTTTTTTTGAAGCACACCAATTAACATTAGTCAGAGAAAACCAATACAGAAATGCATAGTACAGTATAGTAAAAAAAGTATATCAAGAATGCATGTAAATTTCCACATAGGATTGAGCTGGTATGAAGAAAAGATAAGATCAAGAATGCAGATGGAGAAAATGTATATGAAATCAAGAGTGTCTGTCTCATTCTCTTTCATTCCCATGACTTTACACCACAAATCCCATGCATGTTATTCGGAAATTAGTCCCATTGAGTATTTGTTTGCTCGGCAATAAGGCTGACTGAAATAGCTGATGATAAACCTCTCTGCACTGAAAAGAGTTTACTCCTATGTGAGAGTGTGCAGGTTTGAATCCTTCCTTTTGCTGTTTCCCTCTAACTTGCTTTCCTTGGCCACCTGACTAGCATACCTGTCAACCTTCCCGGATTGGCCGGGATTTCCTGTTTTTCGGTGCCGATTTGCGCCATTTCCCGCCCGGAGCTGCCAAAACCCCAGAATTTGGCAGTGGGGGGAAAGAGGTACTGCACATCCCTTCTGCGCAAGTCTCCTTCTACGCATGCGTAGAAGGCTTTTATGCTTGCATAGACCCTTCTACACAAGCGTAGAAGGGTTCTACACAAGCGTAGAAGGTGACTTGCACAGAACCGTTCTGCACAGGTCCCGGATTGTCCAGAGCCGCGGTTGACAGGTATGCTGACTAGTATATAGTACTGAAGTTACAAGAGAATAGACAGTGGACAAAACTGTATAGAAGATAATGTCTATGAGAAGTCACAAGAACACCAGGGTTGTGCGAACTGATATCACTTCTCCTAGAATAGAATCTCTTTGTATATTCCATTTCATTGAAGAATTTATGGACCAAATTAAACCTTGAAAAAGAAAGAGGGCAAACGGAATGTCAAGACTGAATGATTTCACATTCCAGCAGGGTGCAAAAGACTGTCAGGAAGGTAGAAAATTTCTTCCTTGTTAAACTGTGTTAAAAAGCAAGATCTTCATGGAATGTGTATTGATTATGTAAGTACTTTTTCTTTACAACAAGTATAGCAGTATTATCAGCACACACCTTCAACACACTCACTCTTGAGTAACAAGGTTTGTTCCTTTGACATGCACAACTGGTACAGCTATCTACTGAACTGTTTATAACAAAACAATAACTATTCAATCTAGAACTAGGCAGTTGGTTCAGAATCACTTGTGCTCTTAAGGAATACCTTCATATTCTAAACTGCAGGCTATGCAGAAGAAGCTAGCTCTTCCATGCACTGAAAGGATATGAGAAAGGACAGCAAGATCATGCAGACTGACACAAGATTTCATATGCTGCCACAACTGCACATTTGGAGAGTTGGCTTACACTTCATGTACCTGTTAGAACCTTTCTGTACAGGAAACTATATGGACCTCCTAGTACAGTGATGGTGAACTTTGACACTCCAGCTGTTCTTGGACTTCAATTTCCAGAACTGGGAATTTATGTACAGTAAACCCATTCATGTGGAATCACAAGGATTAGGGCTTCTGGGAATTGAAGTCCAAGAACAGCTGGAGTGTCAAGGTTCACCATCATGGTCCTAGTATGTCCCTTCCTTTCTTTCCCTAAAATGGTACTCATAGCATGAGTTTTGAAAACTTACCTTTTTGGACTGTGATGCTGGTATCTGCCCAGCTTATACAGCTACTGCGAGGGTGATGGCAGTCACAGACTCTAAGCTTGTTCAGATATTTCGCTCATATGACATCACCTGGCTGGAGGCATGCTGAAATGTTGTGGCCTGAATATAGTTTCCCATGGTCTTTATTATGAAATCAAGTGTAGACACAGAGGTCAAAGAGTTGCACTGCTTGTTGCTTACAACACTGGGGTGTGGTGGCACAGTGCAGTCTTGGTCTCTGCTCACACAGAGACCCGAAGCTTGCCTGGTTAACCCATAGTGCAGGTGGTCTTTGACCAGGTACATTCCAGAGACGGATGAAAGTCTTCTAATCTGTATAACCCAGGCAGAATCTGGGTGTTCTTTATCTGTAACTCATTTAGATCCAGAGGACACTTTATTATTGATTATTCACAACAGGGATGGGCAACTTTGGCAAGTTCTAGGGCCATTGCCACCTCTCCTGCTGGTGTACTGCCAATGTTTGGTAGCAATTAAAAAAACCACCAGCATATCTCTTTAAAGCAACCAGTGCACTGTTAAATTTAGGCAACATTGGTTGAGGGGAGGAGGGAGTGGCAGAATAACTTTGATGGGTACATATGGCTTCCCACCCTCGTGTTGCCCACCTCTGGTTTATACACAACCACCAACATGTATCGTGCTACAAAGTGTACTTGAAAAACTTTAAAACACTATCCAAAACCTGCAATAAAATGTCACAAGAAGGTTTTCCCCATGTGCCATATCAACTACAACTTCTCTATTTGTTTCTGAAAATCCTTTGTGTCCTACAGTCTCAAACATGGAGGAATGCTCACAGCTAATCCTGGCAATGTAAGAGTTAAACACACATTTCCTCCTTGCCCCTTTATATCTTGGCAAATCATCTGTCCCTTTACAACTTTCCCTGCAACATATGAAGACTAAATCCCACTTCATCTGGAGGATAAGAAGCAGACTTCTGCATAATTCAGCCATATCAACCTTTCCTCCCCTCAATCTAATTTGGCACACAATGCAATAGTAAGGGGAAAAATACTGCCCAGCTGTTTTTTTCACAAGACCATGACTAATCCACATAGAATATGCTTTTTAAATACATGTCTATGCTGACATTCTGAAACAACGTGTTTTGGGGATGATTTTTATTTTGCTGAAGCAAGCAGGCACACCAAAGCTCAGTCCATAATGGCAGTTCTGCACATTCACAAAGAATTAAGGCTAGCCATGGTCAGGATGGCTGTTTGCTATTTCCAAGACCAAAGGCAGTTGCTTCTGGATGTCAACCGTATTGGCCACTGGAATACTAGTGGATGGAAGTCTGAATGGGATGGGGAAGTCTCATTCCAGACTACTTCCCTTCTCGGACCACGGGCTACCACTGCCCTGTGAGAGACAGGATGCTGGTGGCATATTAATATAGCATTATATTACATGCGAGTATCAAGCAATATACAATATCAGTTTGCTTGTTTGTAACAATCAACATGCTATTCATAAAAAATTAATAGCACCCAATGAGTAGTGTATTGCCCTTTAAAGCAGGGGTTCTCAACCTTTTTTAATCTGTGGGCCAGACCACACTGCCTCAGACAGATGAGCAGGCTGGACTGATGGTTCCCCCTGCTGTAAATGCTGCCATAAAATGCATCCACGGGTGTCTTAAACACGTTTACAACAGCTGCAGGCACATTTATGGCATGTTTATGACAACCACATGCACATTTATGGCACATTTACAACAGATGTGGGCACATTTACAGCTGTTGTAAATGTGCCTGCTTCTGGTGGTAGTGGGGCACATGAAATGGTGTTGTGGGCCGGGTCTGGCCCACGGGCCATAAGTTAAGAACCCCTGCCTTAAAGTAAGGGCTATTGCGGTCTAGTATGATCCAGATGACTTCTACTTACTGCCATTCTCTTTCCACTCAGAAGTGCAGGGACAGACCTTTCTCACTTTCTCACACTCTATGGTTTATTGGTCAGTTGTGACACTTTTAGCTACCACCTGCTGTGATGGGTGGCCTCACACTGTTTTTTTTAAAAAAAACACAATTGATAATGATGGAAAGAAGCCAGCTTTGTCTGGATTGGTAGGGGAGGGAGGTCAATAAATGTGACTGTCAATTAGAGGTTTCCCAAGGTTCTAGTTAGGAGATTCAAAATTAATTAATGGCTATTGGGATTAGTTATGAGTGAGTGTCCTCAGAACCAAATGGAGGGGAAAAGTCCAGTCTGAGAGAATCTAACTGGAAGGTTGGAACTGGTGGCTGGTTGAGGTGAAATTTCAAGCAGGAAGCAAAGCCAAGTAAGGAAGATTTCAAGAAGAGTTCATGACTAGAGAAGCAGTTTCAGAATGTACTCCCTAATAATAATTTTATGTCAGAAATTATTCTGGGTTGAAAGGATTTTTTTTCTGGAGAAACTCTGCACAGGGGACACCAGAATAAGGCTCCTTTCATGTTACCAAGAGCAGTGACTGAGCCAGGCGCTCAATCCATCATACACTACCCAGGTCTCGAACTGCCGACTTGCTGGCCCTCCAGCTAACAAGGTGAGCTTCTTAACCACTGAGCCCCTGCAGCCTCTGAAACAGAAGTATTTACTCAGAAGCTAGAGAAAACAAGAGCTCAAAGCAAAGGATCTGTTCCAGACTGACTGGGATTGAGGTCAGAGAAATTTGGATTAAGAAAAATGCTGGTGGTATCTTATTTACTCAACAAAGGTTCCAGTATTTATTAATATCCAGAGATATTTAATCCAGATCCATTTAAATCTCAAGGTATTGTTCAAAGAGTTACGGTTTTATTTTCTTTTGTAAATAACTCCCAAAATAAACATCATTTATTTATCTTGTCTTTAGTTATCTAAAAGATTGATAGCAGACTCTTGAGTTTCTGAAAGGTAGAGTATTTAATACAGTAACTTTATAGTTGAGACGAGCCCTGCTTGGACATTATGTTGCTGATCAGAATGTGACTAATACTTGGTCTTGCCCCTAACTGGCATTTTGCTCACCATTTCACCACTGGATCTGAAAAGAAGGGGGTTTCTCCTTGCATGTTGGCTCTACATACAAATAATAGCCCTGAAAAGTCTGGGTCTTGATTATGCTTAGAGCATACATGCAAAAAGCAACTCTTTCCTCTTCAGACCTGGCACTGAAACCATGAGCAAAGTAGTGATAGGGATGGATAGGTGCGAGCCCTCATGGCATGGTGGTTAAACTGTAGCACTGCAGCCAAAACTGCTGAAGTTGTGAGTTCAATCCTGATGGACTCGAGGTTGACTCAGACTTCATCCTTCCGAGGCCAGTAAAATGAGTTCCCATCATGTTGGGTGCACAAATGCTAATTACCTTTTGAACTGCCCAGAAAGTGCACTAAGTGATATTGGGTGGTACATATTTGCTGGCATATAAAATGCACTTTCCCCCCTTAAAATACATTGGAAAAACAAAGTGCGTTTTGTACTCCAATGTGTCTTATGTGCTGGCAAATACGGTAAGTGTAATTGCTATTTCTTACCATTTTCGGAATTTTTCCCCATTTCATTTCACTTTTATTTGTATACCGCTTTATTCGGCCCGAAGGCTCAAAGTGGTTTACATTAATGCGTTCTGTCTGCGCAGCAGACAGCAGCAAAAAGCAAACATGAAACATACAGTGTAAAAATATACAAAAAATTCCATAAACATAATTTAAAATTTACAATCAAGATAAATGCAGTGAAAAATAGATACAAGATACACACAAGATACACACAATGAAGCCTGGACAGAGCACAAGACAAAAAGTCCTCAATTGCGACTGCAACAGCAGTCACAAGTGGCTCCAATCCCTGGGGCGATGGCGAGGCTCTGGGGAGAGCGAGGGTCCTCCGTGCAGTGGCGGTGGCTTTATCATCCCTTCGGCTAAGTGTGGCTTGAAGGGGACAGCAACTGTGGCGGGCGCAGGTGGCTCCAATCCCTGGAGTGATGGCGAGGCTCCAGGGAGAGCAAGGGTCCTCCTTGCGGCGGCAGCAGCAGCAGTGGTGGCTTTATCACCCCTCCAGCCAGGTGTGGCTTGGAGGGGGCAGCAGTGGTGGCAGGCGCAGGTGGCTCCAATCCCCAGAGCTATGGTGAGGTTACGGGGCGAGCAAGGTTCCTCTGTGCAGTGGTTGTAGCAGCTTTATCACCCATCCATCACAAGAAAACTAAACACTCCCAATAATGTATAATAGAAAATCAGGAATGTGTTTTTAATAAGATTAAAACATGACATGATTCATTACATCACACCTTTAAGCCCAAAGTATAATAATATCCAATGAACCTCAATCATACAAAACACTGCTGAGAACCCGCAACATCATACATTGTACACGTGGTAGCGAACATCCAATCATACCATGGTACGCCCAGAAATTGGTGTAAATTGATGTAACAAACAAGGTCTCTATATCATGTAACCTATATCATAGTCCGTGGTAAAGTCGCTATGTACATAGAGTCACTGGCTGGGCTTTTCTTGAGCTGGCACGGGGGGCCGGGTTGTACTATTCCATTGATGGGTTCCCAGACAGCGAGCAGCATCAGGCAAAAGTAGACGAAATTCCGATGCCCTTCCGGTAGCGGGACATTTCGAATATCTTTCTCAAGCGTCTAAAAAAGAGTAACCCGCGCGTATTGCACCTCTGATGGCATGTCTCTCCGTGTGTGCACGCGTACTTTCTCAAGCATCTAAAAAAGAGTAACCCGCGCGTATCGCACCTCTGATGGCATGTCTCTCCATGTGATGTAATGAATCGCGTCATATGATATACACCTGTTTTCGTCGTGTTGAGTTCGCACACCTTAACCTTTTTCTTAGATACCTCATCATAGGACGAGTATGTGAATAATTTCTCTTATTAAAAACACATTCCTGATTTTCTATTATACATTATTGGGAGTGTTTAGTTTTCTTGTGATTGTTGATACACCCCAGCCGTCCCACTTCATTGTTATCACCCATCCAGGCAGGCGTGGCTCGGAGGGGGCAGCAGTGGCGGCGGGCACAGGTGGCTCCACTCTCCAGAGCGATGGCAAGGCTCCATGGAGAGCGAGGGTCCTCTGTGCACCAGCGGTGAATTTATCACCCCTCCAACCAAGTGTGGCTTGGTGGCGGGTGCAGGTGGCTCCAATCCCTGGAGCAATGGCGAGGCTCCGGGGAAAGTGAGCTGGTTAGTACAGTGCTTGAATAGGGCTACAGTCTCCCACAGAATGAAGCTTCAGTTCTGAAAAGGGGGCACACCTATGGGACAACGTTAGTGGAATGCTTCTGCATCTGGCATAAATCAGTGAGACTTTATCAGTATATCAGAGAGACTGAATATTAAAAACGTTTATATTACAGATGTGCTCTACAACATGACAATGGAACGTGTGGTCGTTTGTGTGTTGCTGGACTGCAACTCGCATCAATCCTACCCAAAACAGCCAGTAGCAAGGGGTAACAGAGGTAGTCTAGCAACATCTGGCAGACCAAACACTCACTATGCTTGCTCTTAAACCTGACTGAAGTTGAAAGAGGCAATCTGCAACTTTCGAAGTGAGAGTTTTTGTGACTACAATCTTAATCAAGCATATGGTGACTGCAATGTTATGTCTGCCTTCATGCCACTGGGAATGTCCTCATAAATTAGCATAGGTCATTTGGATGTGGCATTAGTAAGATGAAGGATGGCAGAAGAGCTCAGCTTGATTATATGCCCTAAATCTGAAACCAGAACACGGGATCAGCTTTCATAAAGGAACTCATGGCATCTGGGTTGTTATTATTTTTGTCTTTCTTTCATTATACAAAGAAGCCACATAGTGTTACACAGTTTGACATATTGGAAAGAATTATGCTGGTTTTCAAAAGGTTTGTGTAACTTGACACCAGTAATTATGGCTGATGTAACCTGGTCACAGGAATGGTCATATGTGCTCTGGTGCCTCACCAAATAGCCATAAGTAGCCACAGCAAATTGTACAAACCTTATGCAAACACCAGTATTATTCCAGCCATCATGTTGTTGCCAGCAGATCAGAAAAATAAGAAAATACTCTCTGGTTCCCTTTAATGGCCAATTTTGACATGGCACCCAGCAAATATTTATAAAAACTCAAAAGGCAAAACCAAAGAATATTCTCCTTGCCACTTAAGGCTGACAAGAGAATAGTGTAACACCTGAATAAACCCAGTCAAAGTGTCTTAAAAAGTAACTTTTGAAAGTAACCAGGGAAAGTAGTACTGCTAAATCTAAACGTTGACATGCCATGGGAGCTCACCAGCGTGAGACCCGTGAGCTGGCATTAAGGCAGCCCCAGGTACGATGTCAGGCGAAGCCCTGCCACTAAGTAATGTGATGCAGCCACCTTTGGCAACCAATTAAAAAGCAGTTAATGGCCTACACAGGCTGACACTACTCTTGGGAGGTACATTAGGGAATCAAACTCCCAACCTCTGGCTCTGCACCTGATACCAAACACACTGAGATATCCAGCCAGCTATAAGCAATCCTGAAGCTGGCCACATTTGGAGTCTAGCTACAACTGTGAGCTCTCAACAGGTCTGAATATGTAGCAGCTGCAGAATATTGTAACATTAGAGAAGTTCAATGAGCTGAATCTATCCACCATTAAATACAAGTCACAAATGTTGTTGTCAGTGTATTAATTATGTAACTGTCTCAGCTGTAAAGTTTGCAGAGAATAAGAGATACTGTAGTATGTCTTCTAGACTATTGTTTACAATTATAAACCAAATGATTGTCACCTTACCTTTGCCTTCCCTCTGAACTTGATCAGTCTTGACAATAGAGCCACATGAGTATTTAAACTGGAGAATTAAGACAGCATTAAACATTGCTTTCCAAACACAGCTTTAGCATATAAGCCTTAAATGAAGCTGAATGGAATTCACTCACAGATAACTCATTAGCCAACTCTTGGCCACTGTCACAGGATTTACAAACACATCAGCAGAGAATAAGGGTCTCTAAAGAACACAGACTGGCAACAGAGATCTTTAGATTTGCCAGATCTTGATTATATGGTGAAGGAGAATGTGAAAAACCATCCAGGTCTGATCTCAGCACCAGCCAGCAAATTGTATTGGCATTAGGTAGCCCAACTCTCTGATACAATGGCCACAATATGTGGCTGCTCTGTTGAAGAACACTATTTCTTCCTGTTCACCCAGAGACTCTAAACCACAACAGTCTTATTGGAACCACAACCATACAAGTTAAAAGGAACCAGATCACAACCTTATATAGAAATTGAAATGATGGATTAGCTACTTACCATAGTCCTTGCTTTTATTTATGAAAATCACCATAACGGAGAAATAAAGTTAAACCAAGAACATTTTTAAGACTACTAAAATCTCAGTTGATCTCTTCCGTAGACATGAATTTAAAGGCTACCACTTCATTGATTGCTTGGTTTATGCTACTGAGTTGTACCAATTATTGCATTTGTTAAATTATTTCCTTTATTGTGAAGCCACCAGATCCAGGAGAAGAACCACTGTCTTTACTCTGATTTTGCATCAAAGGTCATCAGGAATCCAAATTTAATTGGTTATACTGAATTAGCAGGACATTGAGCAACAAAAGGAAGAATTATCTTTGCCAGTATTCCAAGTCCATAAACTCCAAAAAAGGGGAAGCAACAAGGAGCCTTCACAAAAATTTAGGAATTCCCACTCTCCAAAACCCAAGATATATGTTAGTTTGCAAGCTTTCAGCTTGTTCTCAATAACACCCAAGCATGGAGCTGATATCTTGACCATTTAACTGCTGCCCTTACTGTAACATTTATCCACCTGTGACTATATCCCCAAATTAGAGATGCTACCTGATGACGAAGTGGACTTGATCCATGAAAGCTCACATCAAAATATAGCAGTTAATCTTTAAGGTGCTACCTTTTTTGTCTTTTTGTTTTGTTTGTATATATATACATACATACACACCACAAACACACACACAAAATTACAATATCATTTTGACAGCTATAACGATTTAATTTAATTTAATTTTTGGATTTATGCGTTACCCACTCAGGCCAGCCTGACAATCAATCAATCAATCAATCAATCAATCAATCAATCTATCTATATATCTATATATCTATATATATATATATGTTTTGTTATGTGTGGTATACCTCGTGTAACAAAAAACCCATATAACAAAAAATTTGTAATTCGAGGTATTGAGGTTAGTGCAAAAAGGCTTCTTTATACAGATCTTTCATTATATGAAGTGTTCATTATGCGGGGTTCCACTATATTAACAAAACAAACATCTTGATGCTTCCAACCACCTATGAAACTTAAATTTTCAATTTATGATTATTTTATTTCTATTAACAATATTCTATCTATTCACCCAACTTCTCAAAAAGTTATGTATTCCTGTCCTGGTTTTGTTCCTTTTGCTTTAATTAGGACATGCATTAAACAATTCCAAGATCCTTCTTGCTCATAGTATTACTGAGCCAAGTATCCCCCACCTTGTAGCTGTGCATTTGTTTTTACCCTAGGTGTAGAATTTTGCATTTATCCATGTTAATTTTCATTCTGTTGTTCTTGCCTTGACAGTCCAAGGGGAAATCTTTGAGTATGTTGAGCATCAGCTAATGTCTCCATCAGAATATCTTTCCTTGTAAAAGCAATGAGCTGAAACCAAACTTTTTGAAAATACAGGCTTATGCCTTCCACTAAAAGAACAGAGAAGCTCAGAAGAATCTCCAAATAAGCTGGGAAGGCAAGATTTTGGGACACTGCCCTAACCCAAAGTATCAATCTGGATCAAATCCTGATATACAAAAACACAGTATAAACACAAAACAGAAAGCAGCCAACAGAAATAAAATAATATACAGTACTTAAAAAAATGGCTGGTTCAGATTGGGATGAATACCCACAAGCAATCAGAACAACTTTGCATGTATGATATAAATCAACACCTGTCACACAGGTGGCTGTAGTTTTTAATAAGTCACACAGGATAATTACTGGCTGCCTGAAACCTACACCCGTGGGGAAAAGTCCATTGCTTCACTGGAATTGCCCCTCCAGAAGTGCATCAATAGGAGCTAGCAAATAATGAATGAAACAAGGTAATACTGGACCAAACCCACCCACTTCATGGACACCAATCTAGCAAGAAGCCAGGTTAAATGGAAGAAAAGTTTTCAGTGCCTCTAAATATTAAATAAGAAGTGACTAGGCTAAATCTACAAAGAAAACAACAACAAACTTTGCTGAACAGATAACTCCCGAAGAATGTCTCCCATCAGGACATTCTTCTGGCTAGCTAGACCATCTGGAAATCAACAGAATTTGAAGTAAATTAGGAAGATCAAAGAATAATCACGTAAAACAGGACTACTTGGATACAGGACAAATTTTCTGTGGATGCATAGAAATTCAATCAATGCAGCATTTAGGTGCATGTAATTTATGCCACTTCATGTGTACGAAAGAAATCTAATAAATGGCTGAGATAATCCCATTGGAGTAGCACGCTTCTGGTCAAAAATAATCTAATTGTGCGAAGCTCTGATACAAACCAAGAAGATTCACAAAATAAGTGTTGCTTCTATTGATCTTTCCCAAGCCGAGCCTGAGCCCTCTCCCTCGGTCTGGCATTTGTTGCAGGGGAGTGAGAACATCCGTGCTCTTGGCGTGGCGAGGATTTAAGCTGGGTGCTGCTGCAGCTCACCTGAGCTCTCTTCTCCAGTCTGGTATTTGCCACGGGGAGCGACGCTGCTGAGGACTTGGAGCTGGGCTCCGATGTGGTTGTTGAGCCCAGACCTTGTTAAGCCCAGTTTAAGGTTGTTGAGCCTTGGCTCTGACCCCCCCCCCTTTTAAATTATTGTGCTCTTTTCTGATTTGTGCTTTTTCCTCTGATTTGTAACTTGTTAAATTGTTAATGTATTTGTATTACACTTTCTTATTGCACTTATGATATTGTATTTTTTCTCCTCTATTGTATTTCTTGTACAGTCAACCCTCACATAACAAAGAGTTTGGATAGCATCATTTTCGCTTAACAACGCGTTGTTATGCACGGCGTGTTCCCCGCATAACAACGTTTTTAGTGTCATTGTCTGGACAACAATGCTAAAATAACCGTCATTATCCGGACAAAAATGTTGTTATGCAGGAAACTCCATAGAAACCCTCATAACAACAAAAATCGCTTAGCAACGCTACTTGGGGAACCAAGTAACGTCGTTATGCGAGGGTCTACTGTATTGGTTATTTGTATTTAATATGTTGTAATTGCCGCCCTGAGTCAGCCATGCGCTGTGTAGGGTGGGGTATAAATCCAATAAACATAAACATAAACATTATCTACTGCCTCTCAGCTTTGTTATTCTATTGCTTCCTTGCTACGAAAAAAGTTGGAATGGTCATTGCTCGTAAAAAATAGAATGAGGAGAGGAAATAAATATTTTTCATTATAACTTTTCTTGTGTGTGTTTATTCATAAATTCAAGGCTGGGGCAAGACATGCATGGCAGTATTCCCACAGGCAGCTGGGTGGATTTCCTACTGAATTTTAATTCAATACTTGCAGTGGGACAGACTACCACTTTCAAGGTTGAGATTTTTATTATATGCCATTAAATTGCTTTTGACTTAAGGTAATGCTAATAGAGCTTCTGAGTTATCTGAGATACTTGAAGAGTGGTTTTATCCTTGCCCACCCCAAAATTTCCATTGCCAAGTGTTGTTGTTTTTAAGCCAGACATCCTGAGTACCAGTCCAACACTCATTCAAATATAGTACACTATAATGGTTCTTAAAATGTGTGTATCAAGATGTGCAGGAAACTAACCATTAGGACAGGTTGCATGTCACATACAGGTCTTTCCACCCACCAAAGCAAATGGCCAGGAGGTTCAGAAAGAACAATTAGGGGGCTCCTGCTGCTGCCCTCCCTCATCTATAAAGGTAAAGGTTTCCCTTGCTCGAAAGCTAGTCGTATCCGACACTAGGGTTCAGTGCCCATCTCTGTTTCAAAGCCAAAGACCCAGCGCTGTCTGCTTCTGCAGACATTTCCGTGGTCATGTAGCAGGCATGACTAGACAGCAGAGCACATGGAACACTGTTTACCTTCCCACCAAAGTGGTCCCTATTTAGCTACTTGCAATTTCTTGCTTTCGAACTGCTAGATTGGCAGGAACTGGGACAAAGACGGGAGCTCATTCTGTTCTGCAGTACTCGGGAATTGAACTGCTGACCTCCTGCCTTCCAGCCAGCGTCTTAGCCACCTGAGCTACTGCAGTTGCTAAATGGCAGGTTTGGCCCTGCATGCATATACTTCTTAGTTCCCTCTTTGGAGTTTTTGAAACTTTTCCCCCTGGGTGTCTCTATATTTCAGTACATAGTTTCGCTTCCTTCTTGTTGCTGCTGCTGAACAGCAAGGATTGTGACTTTTCTGAATACCCAGGAAACATAAGGTCACTAAGCACTTCTTTTAATTTTTGTTTTTTCAACACCTTACCATTCCTATTATTTTCTAGCACCATTAATAAGGTTCTTGCTTGAAAGTACATAAGAACAGCCTTGCTGGAACAAGCCCATCCAGTCCAGCATTCTGTCTCACACAGTGGCTCACCATTTCCTTCAGGGTATTATTCCCAAGCAGATGCCTTCACCTGCTTAGGATTCCCTGGAAATGGCATTGAGAGATATCCTGCCAATCTCTCCAACCCCGAGGTTGTCCTTAAGTATCCATAATAATAGCCATTGATACTCTTGTCCTCCATGAACTTGTCTAATCCTTTCTTAAAGCTGTCAAGACTGACAGCTGTCACCACTTCTTCTGGCAGGGAGTTCCATAGACCAGTAATCCTCTGGGTGAAAAAGTACTTTCTCTTATTTGTTTGAGAACTAGTACCCAAAAGTTTCATCGAGTGTCCCCTAGTTCTAGTGTTGTGCAATAGAAAAAAAGTTTTTCCTTATCTACTTTGTCCACACCGTGCATGATTTTATAAACTTCAATCAGGTCACCTCTTAGACGCCGTCGTTCAAGAGTGAAAAGGCCCAACCGTTGCAGCCTCAGATGGTAAGGAAGGTGTTCCAGTCCCCTAATCATTCTGGTTGCCCTCCTCTGTACTTTTTCCAGCTCCATAATATCCTTCTGGAGGTATGGCGACCAGAACTGTACACAGTATTCCAGATGGGGCCTCACCATAGATTTATAAAGAGGCAAAATGACACTTGCTGACTTATTTTCTATACCCTTCCTAATGATCCCTAGCATTGAGTTTGCTTTTTTCACTGCTGAGGCAAACTGGGTTAACACCTTCATTGACTTGTCCACCAGGACACCAAGGTCCCTTTCCTGGTTTGTCGCAGAGAGTTCAGACCCCATCAGTTTATAAATGTAATTGGGGTTTTTTTTGCCCCAACATGCATCACTCTGCACTTACTAATGTTGAAGCTCATTTGCCACTGTTTTGCCCACTCTCCCAGTGTCAAGAGATCCCTCTGGAGCTCCTCACAATCTCTCAGTTTTCACTACCCTGTATAATCTAGTGTCGTCAGCAAATTTGGCTACCTTGCTTTTTACTCCTACCTCTAGATCATTTATGAAGAGGTTGTAACAGCTATCTTCACTAACCCAGTGCTCTGCAAGGATCTTGTATTACCACCTTTTGAGACGTAGGCTGGTAACCGGTCTGTATGGAGATGCTGAGAGTAATACAGTACTGTAATCCAATATGTCTTGAGGGCATTGGGTCTGGAGAGACTATCGCCATCGCCCCGGGGATTGGAGCTAGAGATTTGGAGTTTTATTCCCTACTGTGCCTGCTTGATTTGATAATCTATAGCACTGTTTCCCAACCTTTGGTTTTTGGATTTCAATTCCCAGAAGCCTAAGTTCCCCAAAGCACTGATCAGTCAAAGTATTGACTTAGGCTTCTGGGAATTGGTTCCCCTGTGGTGAATGGGCCCCATGTTGGGAACCACTGACTTATAGGATCTCTTCCAGGTCTGCTGTTCCAAAATACTATTATGACCATTCCAACTGAGAAGTGATGCAGAGTAATCATAGGTTGATGAAATAGCCAGGGATAGGATACTTTTTGAACTACAACTTGCCAAATATCTCAGCAGCTTGCACTATTGGTTGAGGCATCCCTGGAGCTATACTTCTCCAGAATAACTTTTCCCATCTCTGGAAATGGTCACTAACTCTCATGGACAAAGTTGTCCTAGTATGTCAGTGTAGAAGTGATCTGCAAGGGACCATGATGGAATGGGATGAAATGACAGCAGCTACAATATCATGCCCCCTTCTCCTGTGAATTGCCCCTCCAGCAAAACAGCTTGTATTGCTCTGACACTTCCAGTCTCTGGAGCCCTGTTTACTTACTGAGCTGTCAACAGGCACAACAAAGGAAATCCTTTTCACTCTTCAACTGTTAGGAAACATCATCAAAACACCGTCAACACCACTAGAAGCCAAAGGGAGTGTCTGCAGAGGGTTATCAAAATACAGTGGTACAGTACCTCATACAATGATTTTAATCCATTCCATGGGGCTCGTTGTTGTACAAAACAACTGCTATACAATGCATGCATCGTATAGCGATTTCCCTTATGGGAAGCATCGTACAACGTTTTTTTTTTTGCTAAGTGGTTTTTCCAATTAAAAAATTGTTGTATGATTTTTTCCATAGAGAAAATTGTTATGCGGGATGCCATTTCCCCCCAAAACCTAATTTTTATGTGATTTTGTTGCTATACAGGGTGCTTGTTGTATGAGGTTCCACTGTATTGCCAATCCAACAACCACAAAAGGGCTTTAGCCTTTTAAGGTGGCTTAGTAGTTAACATGAAGATTGGAAGGTCGGGTTTTGATACCTGAAAGCTGCACTTGGGGACATGAAAGGAGCCTCATCCAGGTGTCCCCTGAGTGGAGTTTCTCCAGCAAAAATCCTTTCAACCCAGAGTAATCTCTGACACGAAATTATTATTAGGGTGATGCCCGACCCTTGGATGCCACCATGGAATAGCTCTCTTGAAAGGACACTAACCATTTATGTTATTTCCTTAGGATCTATGCATGCTAGAGAGTTAATAAAACAAAGAATTCTCGATATACATCGCCAAAATGATTTAAGTAAACTAGTTTCCCCATTGTTTGATAGATCAACTTTCAATGTTGCTAGGCCCTTAGCATACTTGTCTTTAATAAGAAATCCGGATCATAGACGTTCCTTCACACTTATTCGGTATAACATGCTTCCCTCCTCCTACAGGGAGGATTTCTTTAAGAAAGTCCCAGTGCTCGAGCGTTTATGCCCATGTCCGTTAAATATGATAGAAACCTCTGGGCATGTTCTGCTAGAGTGTCCCCTATGTAATAAACCCAGGAGAGACCTTTTTAGTGTTTTCCCGAACTTGAAGTCTAACAATAAAGTCAGGACACAGAATATTCTTTTATCGGGTGAAGGGCAAGATACGACGATAGCGGTCGCTAGATTCGCATGGTATGTAACTTGTATTGGTAAAGGCAAGATAAAATCAAAGGAATAAAGAAAATGCTTTCAGATTACAACTTGACTGTCATAGAATATGTTTGTAGGACATAGAAATAACAACCCTTGAAATTCTGGTTGTGTGTTGCTATTGTATAAATAATCTAGTGTTTGTGATTTTGTGATAGTTTTATTAGGTTG